>OY992889.1:4315179-4827679 GCA_963921405.1 Cepaea hortensis | reverse complement strand
TTCTTTTCTTTTCTGTTTTTTTAATATTCTTTTCTTTCGTTTCTTTCTCTCTTCTTTCTATCTTTCTTCTTTTTATCTCTGTTCCTTTCTTTCTTTCTTGCTTTCTTTGTTTGTTGCTGTCGTTGTTTCTTTTCACATCTTCATTTCTCTTCTTCTTCTTCTTCTTCTTCTTCTTCTTCTTCTTCTTCTTCTTCTTCTTCTTCTTCTTCTTCTTCTTCTTCTTCTTCTTCTTCTTCTTCTTCTTCTTCTTCTTCTTCTTCTTCTTCTTCTTCTTCTTCTCTCTTCTCACAAAAAAGTCTGACTGTCTACATCTAATTTGTCTAATCAGTTCATGATTTTCACTTGTTTCTTGTAAGACTTGCTCATTGTGTTTTCTGTCTGTCAGTGGTGTTCTTTGCATTACCCTCAGAAACCACATTTCCACTGCTATTAGATGTTTTTCAGCTTGACTGCTCATTGTCCAAGTTTCACATCCATACAAAAGAATAGGTTCTATGTAGCACTTCAACACTCTTTGTCTCATTGCAATCGACATAATTTTGTTAGTCAGTTTGTTTTCCATCTTGCAAAAGACAACGTTTGCCATGGCGATTCTTGTTCTAATCTCTTCACGCATCTCCCATCAGATGTTATGATTGTCCCAATATAGTTGTACCGATTCTCGTGTTTAACAATATCCCCATTACCCGAACATTACATTGTGGTGATTCTGCCTTCTTAGTGACGAACATAATCTGTGTCCTCTTACAATTTAATTGTGATATAATATATAAATGCAATTTCATATATAAAGTAGCAAGTAAACAACCTGTAAGTAAACAAAGTAGGTAAACAACCTGTCTACGCGTCTTAAGGTAGGCTAAGAACGTGGTGCTAGAAACACATTTCTCCAGACCAGGCACTCTGTGGGTCACGTGGTGCTAGAGACACATTTCTACAGATCAGGCACTCTGTGGGTCACGTGGTGCTGTAAACACATTTCTACATACCAGGCACTCTGTGTGTCACGTGGTGCTATAAACACATTTCTACATACCAGGCACTCTGTGTGTCACGTGGTGCTATAAACACATTTCTACATACCAGGCACTCTGTGTGTCACGTGGTGCTATAAACACATTTCTACATACCAGGCACTCTGTGTGTCACGTGGTGCTAGAGACACATTTCTACATACCAGGCACTCTGTGTGTCACGTGGTGCTATAAACACATTTCTACATACCAGGCACTCTGTGTGTCACGTGGTACTAGAGACACATTTCTACATACCAGGCACTCTGTGTGTCACGTTGTGCTATAAACACATTTCTACAGACCAGGCACTCTGTGGGTCACGTGGTGCTATAAACATATTTCTACATACCAGGCACTCTGTGTGTCACGTGGTGCTATAAACATATTTCTACATACCAGGCACTCTGTGTGTCACGTGGTGCTATAAACATATTTCTACATACCAGGCACTCTGTGTGTCACGTGGTGCTAGAGACACATTTCTACATACCAGGCACTCTGTGTGTCACGTGGTGCTATAAACATATTTCTACAGACCAGGCACTCTGTGGGTCACGTGGTGCTATAAACACATTTCTACATACCAGGCACTCTGTGTGTCACGTGGTGCTATAAACATATTTCTACAGACCAGGTACTCTGTGGGTCACGTGGTGCTATAAACACATTTCTACATACCAGGCACTCTGTGTGTCACGTGGTGCTATAAACATATTTCTACAGACCAGGCACTCTGTGGGTCACGTGGTGCTAGACATATTTCTACAGACCAGGCACTCTGTGGGTTACGTGGTGCTATAAACACATTTCTACATACCAGGCACTCTGTGTGTCACGTGGTGCTATAAACATATTTCTACAGACCAGGTACTCTGTGGGTCACGTGGTGCTATAAACACATTTCTACATACCAGGCACTCTGTGTGTCACGTGGTGCTATAAACATATTTCTACAGACCAGGCACTCTGTGGGTCACGTGGTGATAGACATATTTCTACAGACCAGGCACTCTGTGGGTCACGTGGTGCTATAAACACATTTCTACAGACCAGGCACTCTGTGTGTCACGTGGTGCTATAAACACATTTCTACATACCAGGCACTCTGTGTGTCACGTGGTGCTATAAACATATTTCTTCAGACCAGGTACTCTGTGGGTCACGTGGTGCTATAAACACATTTCTACATACCAGGCACTCTGTGTGTCACGTGGTGCTAGACATATTTCTACAGACCAGGCACTCTGTGGGTCACGTGGTGCTATAAACACATTTCTACATACCAGGCACTCTGTGTGTCACGTGGTGCTATAAACATATTTCTACAGACCAGGCACTCTGTGTGTCACGTGGTGCTAGACATATTTCTACAGACCCGGCACTCTGTGGGTCACGGATTCAGTATCCCATCGGCCCCTTTGCTTCCCTAGATATTGCCTGGTACCTGTTTTAGGCTGGGTGGGTCCTTGTGGCCAGGTCCATTATAAAAGATACACCCCATGCGGATTAGAACCCGTATCCACCACGATGGGAGGTGAGCGTCTTACCAACGTGCTATGTATGTATGTGTGTGTGTGTGGGGGGGGGGAGTTGTTGGTGTATGGGGGTGTGAGTAAGTACGTTGATGTATTTGGGTGTGTTGGTGAGTGAGTCAGTCTGTGAGTGGGTGTATCTGGGTGTGTGGGTAGGTATGTGGGTGTATAGGTGAATGATTGTGTGAGGGTATATGAGTGGGTGATTGAGTCATGTGGGTAAGTGAGTGAGTGACTGAATGTGTGTGAGTGGGTGTGTGGGTGAGTGTGTGTGGGTGTGTGTGAGTTGGTGTGTGGGTGGGTGTGTGGTTGAATGAGTGTGTGGTTGAATGAGTGTGTGTGTGTGTGTGTGTGTGTGTGGGTGTGTGAGTTGGAGTGTGGGTGGGTGTGTGGTTGAATGAGTGTGTGTGTGGGTGTGATTGTTGTGTTGTGTTGTGTGTGTGTGTGTGTGTGTGTGTGTGTGTATGAACCTTTTTATATATCTCACTGGAAACTGAAACAATGAGAGAATGCGTCCCTCCCCCCGCTATACCCGACATTTGAGTGGACGGCCGCGTGTCTCCTGCAGGAATGTAGCGAGAGGGAGAGAATGTGAACATTGTGTTCAGAGTTGGCCTCCAGTGACGAGCCGGTGTCACGCCGGGCCATTCAGTTGGGGATCAGCCGACAAGGAGCAGCTAAATATAGCCCGAGTCGCCCAGGGATGGAAGGAAGAATGGAGCCATTGATGATTTGTTGTATCTCTGGGATGGCAGCACGAACGAGGCCATTAATTTGTTGTTGTATCTTAGTTATACAGGGATGAATGGAGTCATTGATGTTTTGTTGTGTCTCAGAGATGGCAGGAAGAACTGAGCCATTGATGCTTTGTTGTATCTCTCGGATGGCAGCAAGCACGGAGCCATTGATGTGTTGTTGTATCTTAGAGATTCAGGGAAGAATTGAGCCATTGATGTGTTGTTGTATGTTAGAGGTACAGGGAAGAATTGAGCCATTGATGTGTTGTTGTATCTTAGAGGTACTGGGAAGAATTGAGCCATTGATGTGGTCTTGTGTCTCAGAGATGGCAGGAACAATGGAGCCATTGATGAGTTGTTGTATCTTAGAGGTACAGGGAAGAATTGATTCATTGATGTGTTGTTGTATCTCAGGTATGGAGTGAAGAACGGAGTCATTGATGTGTTGTTGTATCTCAGGGATGGAGGGAAGAACAGAGTCATTGATGTGTTGTTGTATCTCGGGGGTGGAGGGAAGAACGTAGCCATTGATGTGTTGTTGTATCTCAGGTATGGAGGGACGCACAGAGCCATTGATGTGTTGTTGTATCTCAGGGATGTAGGGAAGAACGGAGTCATTGATGTGTTGTTGTATCTCAAGTATGGAGGGACGCACAGAGCCATTGATGTGGTGTTGTATCTCAGGGATGGAGGGCAGAACAGAGTCATTGATGTGTTGTTGTATCTCAGGGATGGAGGGAAGAACGAAGTCATTAATGTGTTTTGTATCTCGGGGGTGGAGGGACGAACAGCGTCATTGATGTGTTGTTGTATCTCGGGGATGGAGGGAAGAACAGAGTCATTGATGTGTTGTTGTATCTCAGGTATGGAGGAACGCACAGAGCCATTGATGTGTTGTTGTATCTCAGGGATGTACAGAAGAACAGAGTCATTGATGTGTTGTTGTATCTCAGGTATGGAGGGAAGAACAGAGTCATTGATGTGTTGTTGTATCTCAGGGATGGAGGGAAGAACAGAGTCATTGATGTGTTGTTGTATCTCAGGGATGGAAGAAAGAACGTAGCCATTGATGTGTTGTTGTATCTCAGGGATGGACAGAAGAACAGAGTCATTGATGTTTTGTTGTATCTCAGGGATGGAGGGAAGAACGGAGTCATTGATGTGTTGTTGTATCTCAGGTATGGACAGAAGAACAGAGGCATTAATGCGTTGTTGTATCTCAGGGATGGAAGAAAGAACGTAGCTATTGATGTGTTGTTGTATCTCAGGGATGGAGGGACGCACAGAGTCATTGATGTGTTGTTGTATCTCAGGTATGGAGGGAAGAACGTAGCTATTGATGTGTTGTTGTATGTCAGGTATGGAGGGAAGAACAGAGCCATTGATGTGTTGTTGTATCTCAGGGATGGAGGGGAGAACAGAGCCATTGATGTGTTGTTGCATCTCAGGGATGGAAGAAAGAACGTAGACATTGATGTGTTGTTGTATCTCAGGTTTGGAGGGAAGAACGTAGCCACTGATGTGTTGTTGTATCTCAGGGATGGAAGAAAGAACGTAGCTATTGATGTGTTGTTGTATCTCAGGGATGGAGGGGAGAACAGAGCCATTGATGTGTTGTTGCATCTCAGGGATGGAAGAAAGAACGTAGACATTGATGTGTTGTTGTATCTCAGGTTTGGAGGGAAGAACGTAGCCACTGATGTGTTGTTGTATCTCAGGGATGGACGAAAGAACGTAGCTATTGATGTGTTGTTGTATCTCAGGGATGGAGGGACGCACAGAGTCATTGATGTGTTGTTGTATCTCAGGGATGGAGGGAAGAACGGAGTCATTGATGTGTTGTTGTATCTCAGGTATGGACAGAAGAACAGAGGCATTAATGTGTTGTTGTATCTCAGGGATGGAAGAAAGAACGTAGCTATTGATGTGTTGTTGTATTTCAGGGATGGAGGGACGCACAGAGTCATTGATGTGTTGTTGTATCTCAGGTATGGAGGGAAGAACGTAGCTATTGATGTGTTGTTGTATGTCAGGTATGGAGGGAAGAACAGAGCCATTGATGTGTTGTTGTATCTCAGGGATGGAGGGGAGAACAGAGCCATTGATGTGTTGTTGCATCTCAGGGATGGAAGAAAGAACGTAGCCATTGATGTGTTGTTGTATCTCAGGTTTGGAGGGAAGAACGTAGCCACTGATGTGTTGTTGTATCTCAGGGATGGAAGAAAGAACGTAGCTATTGATGTGTTGTTGTATCTCAGGGATGGAGGGACGCACAGAGTCATTGATGTGTTGTTGTATCTCAGGTATGGAGGGAAGAACGTAGCTATTGATGTGTTGTTGTATGTCAGGTATGGAGGGAAGAACAGAGCCATTGATGTGTTGTTGTATCTCAGGGATGGAGGGGAGAAGAACAGAGGCATTAATGTGTTGTTGTATCTCAGGGATGGAAGAAAGAACGTAGCTATTGATGTGTTGTTGTATCTCAGGGATGGAGGGACGCACAGAGTCATTGATGTGTTGTTGTATCTCAGGTATGGAGGGAAGAACGTAGCTATTGATGTGTTGTTGTATGTCAGGTATGGAGGGAAGAACAGAGCCATTGATGTGTTGTTGTATCTCAGGGATGGAGGGGAGAACAGAGCCATTGATGTGTTGTTGCATCTCAGGGATGGAAGAAAGAACGTAGACATTGATGTGTTGTTGTATCTCAGGTTTGGAGGGAAGAACGTAGCCACTGATGTGTTGTTGTATCTCAGGGATGGACGAAAGAACGTAGCTATTGATGTGTTGTTGTATCTCAGGGATGGAGGGACGCACAGAGTCATTGATGTGTTGTTGTATCTCAGGGATGGAGGGAAGAACGGAGTCATTGATGTGTTGTTGTATCTCAGGTATGGACAGAAGAACAGAGGCATTATTGTGTTGTTGTATCTCAGGGATGGAAGAAAGAACGTAGCTATTGATGTGTTGTTGTATTTCAGGGATGGAGGGACGCACAGAGTCATTGATGTGTTGTTGTATCTCAGGTATGGAGGGAAGAACGTAGCTATTGATGTGTTGTTGTATGTCAGGTATGGAGGGAAGAACAGAGCCATTGATGTGTTGTTGTATCTCAGGGATGGAGGGGAGAACAGAGCCATTGATGTGTTGTTGCATCTCAGGGATGGAAGAAAGAACGTAGCCATTGATGTGTTGTTGTATCTCAGGTTTGGAGGGAAGAACGTAGCCACTGATGTGTTGTTGTATCTCAGGGATGGAAGAAAGAACGTAGCTATTGATGTGTTGTTGTATCTCAGGGATGGAGGGACGCACAGAGTCATTGATGTGTTGTTGTATCTCAGGTATGGAGGGAAGAACGTAGCTATTGATGTGTTGTTGTATGTCAGGTATGGAGGGAAGAACAGAGCCATTGATGTGTTGTTGTATCTCAGGGATGGAGGGGAGAACAGAGTCATTGATGTGTTGTTGTATCTCAGGGATGGAGGGAAGAACAGAGTCATTGATGTGTTGTTGTATCTCAGGGATGGAAGAAAGAACGTAGCCATTGATGTGTTGTTGTATCTCAGGGATGGACAGAAGAACAGAGTCATTGATGTTTTGTTGTATCTCAGGGATGGAGGGAAGAACGGAGTCATTGATGTGTTGTTGTATCTCAGGTATGGACAGAAGAACAGAGGCATTAATGCGTTGTTGTATCTCAGGGATGGAAGAAAGAACGTAGCTATTGATGTGTTGTTGTATCTCAGGGATGGAGGGACGCACAGAGTCATTGATGTGTTGTTGTATCTCAGGTATGGAGGGAAGAACGTAGCTATTGATGTGTTGTTGTATGTCAGGTATGGAGGGAAGAACAGAGCCATTGATGTGTTGTTGTATCTCAGGGATGGAGGGGAGAACAGAGCCATTGATGTGTTGTTGCATCTCAGGGATGGAAGAAAGAACGTAGACATTGATGTGTTGTTGTATCTCAGGTTTGGAGGGAAGAACGTAGCCACTGATGTGTTGTTGTATCTCAGGGATGGACGAAAGAACGTAGCTATTGATGTGTTGTTGTATCTCAGGGATGGAGGGACGCACAGAGTCATTGATGTGTTGTTGTATCTCAGGGATGGAGGGAAGAACGGAGTCATTGATGTGTTGTTGTATCTCAGGTATGGACAGAAGAACAGAGGCATTAATGTGTTGTTGTATCTCAGGGATGGAAGAAAGAACGTAGCTATTGATGTGTTGTTGTATCTCAGGGATGGAGGGACGCACAGAGTCATTGATGTGTTGTTGTATCTCAGGTATGGAGGGAAGAACGTAGCTATTGATGTGTTGTTGTATGTCAGGTATGGAGGGAAGAACAGAGCCATTGATGTGTTGTTGTATCTCAGGGATGGAGGGGAGAACAGAGCCATTGATGTGTTGTTGCATCTCAGGGATGGAAGAAAGAACGTAGCCATTGATGTGTTGTTGTATCTCAGGTTTGGAGGGAAGAACGTAGCCACTGATGTGTTGTTGTATCTCAGGGATGGAAGAAAGAACGTAGCTATTGATGTGTTGTTGTATCTCAGGGATGGAAGAAAGAACGTAGCTATTGATGTGTTGTTGTATCTCAGGGATGGAGGGACGCACAGAGTCATTGATGTGTTGTTGTATCTCAGGGATGGAAGAAAGAACGTAGCTATTGATGTGTTGTTGTATCTCAGGGATGGAGGGACGCACAGAGCCATTGATGTGTTGTTGTATCTCAGGGATGGAAGAAAGAACGTAGCTATTGATGTTTTTGTATCTCAGGGATGGAGGGAAGAACAGAGCCACTGATGTGTTGTTGTGTCTCAGGGATGGAGGGAAGAACAGATCTATTGTTGTGTTGTTGTATCTCCGGGATGGAGGGAAGAACAGAGCCATTGATGTGTTGTTGTATCTCAGGGATGGACGAAAGAACGTAGCCATTGATTAGTAGAGGTGTCTTTGCGGCGGGAGACAACTGGACTGCCCTTGCGTGATTCGAATAATCAGGATTGTCTGGTCTTGTTTGGTGTATCTGGATGTGACATATCATCATCATTGTCATCATCATTATAATTATTATCGCTATCATCATTATCATTATTATCACTATCATCATCAACAACACCATCACATTAATCATTATCATCATCATCACCATCATCATTATAATCATTATCTTCACCATCATCATTATTACTTTCATCATTATCATCGCAATCATCATTATCATTATCATCATCATCATTATCATCATCTTTGCTGAAATATTAACGGAGACAATTATAACAGAGTCATTTAAAGTAACAACTGAAGTAACAGCTGACACATAAATATCCAAAGCAACAATTATTACAGAAATAATTAAAGTAAGAACAAGTATATCAACATTTACACAGTAACAAGTCAGACAACAGCATCTAAAGTAACAAGTGACACATAAACATTTAACGTAACCTCT
Source organism: Cepaea hortensis (assembly GCA_963921405.1). Classification (NCBI taxonomy): domain Eukaryota; kingdom Metazoa; phylum Mollusca; class Gastropoda; order Stylommatophora; family Helicidae; genus Cepaea; species Cepaea hortensis. The sequence goes on along the minus strand of OY992889.1, from coordinate 4,818,939 downwards.
CTCTGTTTGTCCATCAAGAATGATGATGACCATTCATTTCACCCAGTGGGTTGAAAGTATGAAGCCGTGGGTTCTAAGATGGCTGATAAGGCCTATTTTGGCTCGAAATGTTCCTTGACAATGTGGACAAAGAATGCTTGACGTTTCTGGAGGAGGATTTTCTGCAGTGGTTTTTCTGTCCTGCCTTTTCTTCACAGCTCTTGCAGTCCTGGTTGCCTCACATATGACTGCACCTTTGTGTAATGATGCAGGCCACGAATTTCGGTCTCTGGCTGCATTCTCCCAGGTGTCATGATGAATTCCAAAAGCATTCAGTGAAATTTTCAGAGTGTCTTTAAAGCGTTTCCTCTGGCCACCTTGGGAGCGTTTACCACAACCCAACTGGCCGTAAAAAATTCGTTTAGGGAGCCTGTGATCTGGCATGCGAGTTAAGTGACCAGCCCAGAGAATCTGATTCTTCATTAGTAGAGTGTGGATACTGGGCATGGACGCTCTTTCTGAGACTTCAGTGTCTGGGATCTTGTCTTGCCATTTAATCTTCAGTAACTTCCTAAGGCAGACAGTGTGGAAGTGGTTTAATTTACTAACGTGTCGCTGATAAATAGTCCAGGTTTAACAAGCATGCAAAAGTAATAATTCGTATTCATACATGTAAAGTAACACCTAGGACATAAATATCTAAGGTAACATAGAGGATATAAACATGTAAAGTAACACATAAGATATAAACATCTAAAGTAACACATGAGATATAAACATCTAAAGTAACACATAAGATATAAACATCTAAGGCAACATATAAGATATAAACATGTAAAGTAACACATAAGATATAAACATTTAACGTAACACATAAGATACAAACACTCAAAGTAACACATAAAATATAAACATCTAAAGTAACACATAAAATATAAACATCTAAAGTAATACCTAGGACATCAACATCTGAAGTAACAATTGGAATCGTCAACATGTGGCCGGTCAATTGGAGAACGTGGCTCTCGTGGGAACAAACTCTCGATCTTCTCCCTATTCGCTTGCCTCAGTCATTTCAAAATGGATGTGTCTTCGTTGTCTGCTGTCCATGGTCGTACTGGTTGTTCACTGCCTCTCCTTCCTGGAACCACTCCACCCCTACACCCCTTCACCCAAATCCTTGTGCCATCCAAGCCTCTACATCAACCGGGGCACGGTTGGTTACATATTTATATTTCAAATAAAGTTTTTCCCGTTGTCAGTCTGAATACTGAAGACACTGACAACAGATCGTACCGTGTATTTCCTGCTATATTTCGCCGCTTCTCGTCAGGTACATACTGCAGAAGTCGCACATTTTTTTTAATGGGTCACGTGATTGGTAGAGACAATGCGTTTTGCGTGTTGTTTAACACTCAAAATGGGCGAATGTTAATATTTGCTGAGGCAGTTGCAATTCGTACAGCCAAGACATCTTTGTGTAAACAAGAGACTTCATAGTCAGTTTTAAATTACCGTTTTAAACAAATCAGATGTTTAGTTAGTTGTATATCCTGTACAGAACGTCGCAGTCAACCCCAGCATTTTTGGTGGTTTGTTAGTTCTTGACAAATTATACCTTCAGTATATTGCCATTGCTTTCTGAACGACCGACATTCGTAGCATTGTATGAAAACCAGCTCAAGGCGATTACAAATTGCACACATTTATGTTTAGATCCTGGTATGAGAGAATTTCTACTTGAAAATTAGAAAAAGAGTTCTTGCATGTTACATAGAACAAATCTGAACACGTGGCTGCCATTCTTGAACAAAACACAGGCGAAACAAACAATCCACGGAAGCCTTGGAAATGTGGTTTTATAGAAGAGTGCTGACAATTCCTTGAACAGCCAAAACGAACAATGTAGGCATTCTGAGGACAGCTGAATCGTAAAGACAACTTATCACACACGTCAGAAAGACGCAGTCATCCTTTTTATTTGTTTATTTATTTATTTTTTTTTGGCCACATTATGAGAAGACAAAACCTGGAACATGTTGTGACAACAGGAAAGATTTGTGGGAAGAGAGATAGAGGAAGACAGCGTGAGAACATTCTTGACAGTCTTATGTCATAGCACGGATGGGGTCAACAAATGAAATGATCCAGGCTCTGGATAGTGTCATTTTATGCAACTGTACAATATCTTTGATGTCATCAATTCATTTTCTTCTCCGGAGTCCTCTTGATCTCTTGTCAGATATTTTTTGATGTAGCGCCAGTACTGGTAGTATATTGCATTCTAGTGAGATGACCGAACCATTTGATCTTCTGCCTTTCAATATATATGGCACAAGGTGTCGATCCCACTGTCGGTCAGATAACATAATCTCGTTCTCGGTCTTAGTTAAATTGGCAACTCTTCTCAAGCGTATCATTTCGCAATCCCTAAAAAAGAAAACTGGGGCATTTAAGCTTAAATGTTACTGAAGCATTCTTAGTATATCGTGGACCCAGAAGAAGAGAAATACTGACACTCTACAAGATCTAAATATGGAATAAAACTGCTTCATAAACATCAGCGTGTCTGGGGAACTAGAATACTTGGAGCATGTTAAACACCCCAGTGGCTGGGGGAGATAACAGTGATGGAAGGCGTAATTCCTGGGAGGAGAGCCAGGGGTCCACCACCATGGAGAGGGACATAGGATGTTGCAGGTACCGTGGACATGAGGGTGCACGAGGCGGAAGAGCTGGCCAGAAATGGACAGTTTCTTCTTGAGGAAACGTGATGAGGGCGACGTTCTGCAAAGGGTTTACTGGAAAATGGCTTGTGGTGATGTCATCGGTTCTAGAGCTCCAGCTTGTCCAGGGCTTGTTGGAAATCTGCGATGAGATCCCCAGGGTCCTCCAGGCCGATGCTGCAAGACAAGCAGTGGGAATCGTGGTCATAATAATTGTTATTATATTCATAATATTAGTCATAAATATAGATGAATTGAGTCAAGAACCGACATCTGGTCGTTCCTATGCGTGCTCCGTCCTCGTCTGCAACAGCCTGCGAAGAGTCCCAATTCTAATGTTGCCAGTTAGTTTAATCCACCCATCCATCATGTGCCATGCCGGTAAGCGTGGGCGGTCATGTTCTGCCATCTCACTCGATCACCAGAATCGTGATCAGCTCCGTGTTTCTGTCTCGACCATGCCACAAGGCCAAGCCATCCAGGTACTTGCTTCTATGTCTTCCCCTTGGTCTGTTCCCCTCGATTTTACCAGTTGTCACCAAGTTCTCCAAGTTAGTTTAATACTAATAATAATATAGTAATAGTACAGGTTATAACAATAATAACAAAATCATGTATGGATACCTGAATTTCATCGGGAGCCGCGGTGGCAGTGTTGGTGGCACGTCAACTCAGCGAAACAGTGGTCGAGGCTCAAATCCAGCAGTGATATGCTCCTTCTCTCGTGATGGTCCAGCTTTATAACATGGCTCGTGTAATTTTGGAAATTATCTTCATAGGAATGTTGTAGAGAAAGGGGGCGGCCACTAACCGCATTACGTCATGACCTGGAATCAGTGACAGCCTGACACCTGACACTGTCTCCGGCAGCGTACATCATCACCATGTTCCAGATAGTTCACAGGACGTCGCACTCATGATGGCCCGTCGAAAGTCTCTCGGTCTCCCGTCATCTCTCTTCCTTCATGTACCCTCGTGTTCATTTAATGTTATAAGTCGTGTTCAAATATTTAGTGATACGTCATCGTCTTTGTGTGATGTTTGGGAAATATGAGGTGATATTTTAGTTACTTTTAGTGGAGTGAGGGAAACATTGGGTGATATTTGAGTTAATTTAGAGAAGTTTAGAAAATTTGTTGAGATATTGGAATCACTTTAAGTGGAGTCTCGGAAACTTGTTGAGATATTGCGGTTACTTTAGTGGACTTTGGAAAACTTTTGATATTGGAGTCACTTTAAATGTAGTTTGGGAAACTTGGGGTGATATTGGAGTCACTTTAAGTGGAGTGTGGGAAACTTGGGCTGATATTGGAGTCACTTTAAGTGGAGTGTGGGAAACTTGGGGTGATATTGGAGTCACTTTAAGTGGAGTGTGGGAAACTTGGGGTGATATTGGAGTCACATTAAGTGGAGTGTGGGAAACTTGGGGTGATATTGGAGTCACTTTAAGTGGAGTGTGGGAAACTTGGGGTGATATTGGAGTCACTTTAAGTGGAGTGTGGGAAACTTGGGGTGATATTGGAGTCACTTTAAGTGGAGTGTGGGAAACTTGGGGTGATATTGGAGTCACTTTAAGTGGAGTCTGGGAAACTTGGGGTGATATTGGAGTCACTTTAAGTGGAGTGTGGGAAACTTGGGTGATATCGGAATCACTTTAAGTGAAGTGTGGGAAACTTGGGTGATATCGGAGTCACTTTAAGTGAAGTGTGGGAAACGTGGAGTGATATTGGAGTCACTTTAAGTGGAGTGTGGGAAACTTGGGGTGATATTGGAGTCACTTTAAGTGGAGTGTGGAAAATTTGAGGTGATATTGTTGTTACTTTAAGTAGAGCACTGTACAAAAAAGGCTAATGAAGAAAAATGTGTGCGGTGGAGGCAAACCTGATTCTCAGCATCCCTGGAGTGACACGGGACTCTGCCATCTCCTGCTCAGTAAAGATGTATTTGCCATGTGTCATGCTGTACGGGTGTTCGAGTATGCTTTCTACACCACCCAGGGACACGGCCAGTCGGATGATTCGTACACTCTGTGGATGTGGACATCAATACATCTATATGAGGATGTGGACATAACAAATGTATATGTGGATGTGGACATACAACATTTATATGTGGATATGGACATAAAACATTTATATGTGGATGTGGACATACATTTTTTATATGTGAATGTGGGCATAAAACAAGTATACGTGGATGTGGACATAAACACAATTAATAATTATAGTCAGTCAGTCAGTCAGCTAGTCAGTTTGTTATTTAGTCAGTCAGTCAGTCAGTCAGTCTCTTGTCCAATATATCACTCAACTTCTCTATTGGTACTGCACAGTATTTGCACAGCTCACCTCAGCCACGGTCCGTCCGCCATGCTCCCCACCTTTGATCTCCGCCATGATCATGCCGCTGAACGCTGTCATCTGTTTCCTAGCAACCTCGTGCTGGGGGTGGGACTTGAGTCCAGGGTACAGCACTCTCTCCACCTGCAGATAGAAATGCCAATACTGTGTTCATAACGATAGCCATTACCCTCTTTGAACAACAACCACCTTGAAATTTATATCCTATTTGTGTCTGACTCTGTCATAGGATTATTAATCTGAGCCAGGGATCGACCCGAATATAACTTCAACTCTGAGGTTGAACGGGTTAGAGGTAAGGGTATAATCGAAATCGAAACCCATGAATAGACATTCATTCATTCAGTAGCATGTCCTCTGCAGAACCTCGCTCCCATAACAACCTTCCGGAAAACCTCTCGATCATAAGCAAGATGTCCCGCGTCTGATACACCCATCTGGAGATCATCGACCACATCCTGCATCCATCTTCTCTTTGGTTTTTCTCTTCCTCTCTTCCCAGGCATATACCCCTCCATTATTGTTCTCTCCAAACTTTCGTGACGTTTCAAGTGACCAAAATATTTCAATTTTTCTTTTTGTTTGCTCATGTTTATATCCAACTGTTTTATGTGATAGCGTATCATTGGATGTTTGTGAAAACAAATTATAGATAATAGCATATCATTGGATGTTGTTGAAAACAAATTATAGACAATAGCATATCATTGGATGTTGCTTGGAATAAATTAGACAACATGGCATACCTTTGGACGTTGCTTGAAATAAACTATAGAAAACGGCATACCTTTGGATGTTGCTTAAAATAAACTAGAGAAAACGGCATACCTTTGGATGTTGCTCCAGGAAGGTGGCTACCTTCAGGGCGGAGTCGGAGATCCTCGCTATTCTCAGCGGGAGAGTCTTGAGTCCACGCAACAACAGGCTGGAGTCGTGAGGCGACTGAGGAGGTCAAGGGTCAAGTGTTAACTTCCGGTCATCCTCATGTCTCTCAAACTATAACCATCATCACCATCATGTGAAATGCTGATAAGCGTGGGCAATCATGTTTCGCCAGCTCACACGATCACCAGAGTCGTGGAATAGCTCCGTGTTTCTGTCTCGACCATACCACGTGGTCAAGCCATCCAGATATTTATTTCTCCGCCTTCCCCCTGTTCTCTTCCCCTCGATCTTGCCAGTCTATGGTATTGTTTGCATTTTCCTCAGAAACCACATTTCCACAGCCATCAGATGTTTTTCAGCTTGATTGCTCATTGTCCACGCTTGACATCTACTATAACTTTGTCGTCAGGAAAGATTGTCCATCTCTACAGCAACCATTAGCGCAGTAGAGACAACAATTATCGTTGAATTACTCCCAGCGGGACATGATAAACAACAAACATATCCTTTCTCTTGCCTGTCGCACGTCGTTCGATTTGAACTCAAGAATACTCCATACACCCGCTATTACTTCTAGTGAGCTGAAGCGTGTGGGTTAGCTTTCCCTATTACCTGTGTCCCTGCCAATCATCCGACTTCAGAAGTACTTGTAATTTACATCCCGAAGTCAAGGACGAGAATTCAACATTTTATTCAAACTGATCAGTGTAGGGGCTTCCACCGCATCCTCTCACCGGAAGTTTAAGAGCAAGCTCTTTTATCCATTCGGCCATGCTGACAACCCACAACATTATTGTTTAAAATATCCTCTTCAGGCACCTTTCCGTCCTTCCGAGTGGACACCAGCACTCGCACAATTGTCTCAGAAACCCCACCCCTTCTCAACTGGAATATACATCCTGTCTTAACCTCGAGGGCGCTCTAGGCAAGATCAGACTAAGTCTGCATCCTTAGTCCCACCCAGGCACCTTAGCTTCGAAGTCCGTGCTTTGTGCGACGCTTTCGACAGGCCACTTTGTGGAAAGAGACCGAGCCGTATGTGGTAAACCTGGTGCAATTAAATCGATCCTCTCCACTATACACCCCCTTCGAGACTTCGATGTAGCGTTTGTCCACATGAGCATCAGACCTCGAGTATGTCATTGTCCAATACCACAGCTACATTCTGTGGGTTGATTTCTCCTGCACGAGCCCCGCAGTGGCATTAATATCATCATCTGCAAACGTGGTAAATAAATTGGTAAAACAGGCTTAAGCATGGCCGACAGATTTAGGCAACATCTTTCGGATGTCAAAGATGGTGTCTGTAAATTAGTGTCTATTTATTTTAATAGTAGGGATCACTGTGGTGTGTCTGGTTTCCAGGTTACAAGCTTACAATCTAACTCATATCATGGCAGACCACGTGACTGGAAAACATCTAATATTTTTCAGTTGAGATCTCTTTTGCCACGCGGACTCAATGTCAAACACTGTCTCATTTAACATTTTAAAATTCTATAACTTCAAAATGTTAGTTACATTACTTTTATGTAGTGTGTTTATTGTAGAGGTGATAGTGTCTTTAGAACATTAATTAAACGATTGTGTTCGTCCTCTGTAGTTTTGTGAGTGTCTTCGTAACTTTAGTTACATAACTTTGTTTTAGTGTATTTACTGTAGTTGTATGGGTGTCTTTTTGCTCGTGTTTTGTGCTGACGAAGAATTTCGAGAAGCAGCATCCATTATAAAACTTGTGATTTTTTTTTTTTTTTTTTTTTTTTTTGTAAATCTGGTTATTTCCACTTTACGTTTTTGTTAATGTAACTATTGTGGACATACCAGCGTGTGACTGGGGTTTTTCTGGATATTGATATACATGTAGAACATACCAAAGTATGACTGAAAGCTACCTGGATGTGTACAAACATATGGAACATATCATCACGTCATCTGTATATGTGCATACATATACGAGGGTAAGTTAATAAGTAAGTCACAAATGGCTGTAGAAAAATAACTAAATATGATAACAACTTGAAACCAGTTTATTTGTATACATACATTGTTCCTTTATTTATCAACATAATTTTCACCAACATTGATGCACTTATCCCATTGTTTTATCAGTCCTCCCAAACCGGCTGCATAGAACTGCGTGCTCGGTTTTCTAAACCACGTTTTCACTTCACATTCAACTTCTGCGTTCATGTCTCCCGCCAAGGTGGGTTGTCAGTGTTTATGCTGTCAAATGTTTGTCCTGTAAAGCGGTGCATAGCTGGGTAGAAAAAGTTACGAGGGCGAGTCAATAAGGAAGTCACACAGTTCTGTGGGATGGCCGGTAAATGAAAAAAAAACACGTAGTTCCATGCAGCCGGTTTGGGAGGACTGATAAAATGATGGGATAAGTGCATTAATGTTGGTGGAAATTATGTTGAGAAATAAAGGGACGATGTATGTATAAAAATAAACCGGTTTCAAGTTATCATATTTATTTATTTTTATGCAGCCATTTGTGACTTACTTATTAACTTACCCTCGAAGAACAAACCAACACGTCATCTGTGTGTGTACATACATACAACACACCAACACGTCGTCTCTATGTGTACACACATATAGAACATACCAGCACGTCGTCTGTATGTGTACATGGGTTGTACATTGCCGTCTCGACAGACGATAGTTTATAAAATGGAGTTATACCTCTCCATAACACAAACACAGCCGGTCTCTGTGGCTGAAGGGCTTGCGAACGCGGTTTGTGAGCCCGTATACCCGGGTTCGAAACACGGCGGTGCTGGTTTTTTCGAAAAAGGTATAGAGGCCGGTCGTTCAGAAAGCAATGGCAAACTACTGAACGTAACACTTGCCTAGTACATCAACAGCAGCTGAAAATGCTGGTGTTGACTGCAACGTCCCGTAAGGGATACGCAACACAATTTTTTTTTTTAACACAAAGCCTGGGCTGAGTTTAGAGACCATGTGTTGCTCATGTAGCATGATCCCTCTCTCGGCCTGTCTAGTTTACTCCAAAGGAAAGGTAACACCAATACGTCTGGAACAAGACAGGCTGCAGAAGCTGCCGGATCAGCAAAGCAATGCTCAAACTGTCCGCCTGTACATACATATAGAACATACCAGCATGTTGCCATACGTCGTCTGCATGTGTTTCAGCACCCGCCATTGCTCGACAGTCCTAGTGGTGACACAGCCCCCGATTAAATCAGAGTGGCCTCCCATATACTTGGTGCTGTAGATCAACCAATCAATATAGTGCTGTACATCAGCTAAATAATATAGCTCTGCAGATCTAGCAAACACTGCAGTGATGCAGATCAACCAAAGAATGTACTGATGTAAATCAGTTAGTCAATATAGTGCGGTAGATCAACCAATACATTTAGTGCTGTAGATGAACCAAACATTATAGTGTTGTAAATGAACCAATATTATAGTTATGTAGATGGACCAATACCGGTCTCTCTGGCCGAGGGTTACACCACTTTCTCCGTAATTCCGTTTATCACGCAGAGTCTCGTAGCGGGCGAGAACTGGAAGCGGTTCTACCCCCGCTGGTGACTTGCGGGATAACTGAGCCGGCCGCTCAGAAAGCAATGGCAAACTACTGAGCGTAATCTTGCCAAGAAATCAGCAGACAGCTGAAAGATGCTGCTGTTGACAGCGATGTCCTGTAAAGGATATGCGAATTAACCAAAAAAAAGATCGACCAATGAATATAGTGTTTTAGATCGACCAATCAATATAATGCTGTAGATCAACCAATCAATATTGTGCTGTCACCATCATTAAGTGCCATGCCGGCTGGCGTAGGCGTTCATGACTCGCCACAGATCTCGGTCTTTGGTTTTCTAGATCAACTCTGGTGATGATATTCCTCCGTGCCACCGTCTCAATCCATCCAGCATCATTTGTCTTGGTCTACCTCTACCTCTCTTGCCCTCTATATTTCCAGTTGTCGCAATGTTCTCCAAGCCTTTCTTCTTATTACATGACAAAGAAAGCTGTTTGTCTCTTTCTTATTGTTGTATATAATATTCTAGTTTCATTAGCCTGTTTCAGGCAATCGTTGTTAGTTACTCTGGCAGTCCAATGAATTCGCAACATTCGTCTCAAGTACCAAATCTCTGTTGCTTCCAATGCATTCCTAATTTGTTCATTTACATTCCAAGATTCACAGCCATACAGCAAAACTGGTTCTATATAGCACACTTGAAACATAATCACACTTTTGTTTTTGCCATTGTAATTTCAAATCTAGAACTCATTCTTTCTGTCTGCACAAAACAGTCTGGATTCGCCTAATTGCTAAGGCTCACTATATCTGAGGAATCGTTTCTTGTTGTCTAATACAGTATACGAAATGCTTTTGCTTCATTAACTTTATGACCGTAGTTTATGAGAGCTGAGAAATCGCCGAGGATGGCGTTTTATAACCTGTCGACTGCATGTTGATTCTTGAAGACTGATTAACTCTCTTGTTATGCCACATTGCTATATGCTCGGTTACTCCATTTGCTAAGTGTCTTATCGTTTTACCTATGTAAATGAATTATATGTTGGTTGAAATACTGAAATATAATTCATCTTTTCATTGCATACGATATATAATTCTGTAGTATGCACCTGACGAAAGGCAACGAGTTATGCCAGGCATAAATTGCGCAATCAATTGTTTGTAGCTTTTGTGTTTACATTCATTGAGGTAATACATTGTTTTCACTCTATTGAGTTTCTCGGAATGTGGAAATGGGCATGTGTTGGGGAAGGGGAATGGGAAGGACCAATGCTGTAGTTGCATTGTGGCTTCACTCACGCCTACCAGCATGCTGTTTGTGGGTTCGAAACCACAATAGGCTGGATTTTTTATATTTTTATTTTATTTTCTGGGCGCTCAGGTCGACCCAGCATAAAACTGGTACCAGGAAATATTTGGGGAAGTAAAGACGATAGGGGTGATACTAACCACATCAGCACCGATTCTATTTTAAAACATGGGCCTGACACTGTATGCACAATGCAACTTAAGGAATGTACATTTTGTTTCTGTTTTAATAAGAAATAGACACCCCACCCCTTTCCAATAAACATTCAACAACCACTGACGAAAAAGTTCAACAGTCAAAATGCTGAATGCAGACGATAAGTAATTGTATCATTAATGGAGTTGTTAACAGATAGAATGAATGGTGTGCGACTGATCCCCAGAACATCTCAATGACTATGCATAGAGCAGTCAAGACACAACGAATGTAACCGTTAACAGATAGAATGAATGATGGTGTGAGACTGATCCCCGATAGAACTCACCAGCTGTGCATCGAGAAGTCAACACCACACGGAATGAAATGTTGTAGGGCAGGGCTCCCGAATGTTGCATCCACTCCCAACAGAATATTTCTGCCTCTACAAAGTGCACCGAACTCCTCGACGTCTACGACAACCAGTTCCGGGTTACATGGGGTCTCGACCCAGATCATCTAGTTTGACAGTTGGGTAGAATAGAATGATTGGTTAGAGTTGTGTTTAGTGATGTATGTGCTCACGCACACATAGATACACACACATACATACACGCATTCACACACGCATACGTAAGACATACGTATATTCTACAATACATACATACACTACTACTACTACTACTACTACTACTACTACTACTACTACTACTACTACTACTACTACTACTACTACTACTACTACTGCTACTGCTGCTGCTACTACTACTACTACTACTACTACTACTACTACTACTACTACTACTACTACTACTACTACTACGACTACGACTACTACACTACTGCTACTGCTGCTGCTACTACTACTACTACTACTACTACTACTACTACTACTACTACTACTACTGCTACTGCTGCTGCTACTACTACTACTACTACTACTACTACTACTACTATACTACTACTACTACTACTACTACTACTGCTACTGCTGCTGCTACTACTACTACTACTACTACTACTACTACTACTACTACTACTACTACTACTACCACCGCTATACTACTACTACTACTACTACTACTACTACTACTACTACGACTACTACTACTACTGCTACTGCTACTGCTGCTGCTACTACTACTGCTACTACTACTACTACTACTACTACTACTACTACTACTACTGCTACTGCTACTACTACTACTACTACTACTACTACTACTACTACTACTATACTACTACTGCTGCTACTACTACTACTACTACTACTACTACTACTACTACTACTACTATACTACTACTACTACTACTACTACTACTACTACTACTACTACTACTACTACTACTACTACTATTGCTACTGCTGCTACTGCTGCGACTACTACTACTACTACTACTACTACTACTACTACTACTACTACTTCTACTACTACTCATCCATCATGCGCCATGCCGATTAGCGTGGGCGGTCATGTTCTGACATCTCACTCGATCACCAGAGTCGTGTATCAGCTCCGTGTTTCTGTCTCGACCATGCCACGAGGCCAAGCCATCCAGGTATTTACTTCTCGGTCTTCCCCTTGGTCTCTTCCCTTCGATCTTGCCAGTTGTCACCAAGTTCTCCAAGTCATTTCTTCTCATAACATGTCCAAAAAAATTTGACTGTCTACGTCTAATTTCTCTAATCAGTTTACGATCTTCATTTGTTTCTTGAAGGACTTGTTCATCGGTTTTCCTGTCTGTCCATGGTATTCTTTGAATTTTCCTCAGAAACCACATTTCCACATCCATCAGATGTTTTTCAGCTTGACTGCTCATTGTCCAGGTTTCATATTCATACAAAAGTATAGGTTCTATGTAGCACTTCAACACTCTTTCTCTCGTTGCAACAGACAATTTTTTTTATTGGTCAGTATGTTTTCCATCTTGCAAAAGGCTATCTTCACCATGGCGATTCTAGTTCTACTCTCTACAAGGCATCGCCCATCAGATGTTATGACTGTGCCGAGTGTTGGTCTAGGTGCCCTTTTATTTGACATCTCCTTCTAATGTCACGTCATGGTCCTGACAATAGACACTAGACCAAACATGGATGTAACAAACAACTAGACGACCAAGTTAAACTTCCTTACACGAATCATTGATTGATCATAGAGAGACTGACACAAACAACTAGACGACGAGGTAAAACATCATTACATGAATCATTGATTTATCATAGAGAGACGGATAACCTTTGTGTTGGGTCTGAGAAGCTTCTCCGCTTCCTGCACGGTGACATCAAAAATGGGTGTAATCTCCACGCCAAAGTCGTCTCTCATGTGCTTCAGGGCCGTGATAGTGCCGGGGTAGCATGGGACCTGGTAGATCTGCCGATACACCCATGTATATGTGATAGATATTTGATAGATACACATGTCACAGATAGAACCATAGGACATTTGATAAATGCGCTGATGAAATCTTTCTCTGTGTGTATCTGTGTGCATCTGAGTGTATCTTCCATTTTGTCGTTGTTTCCAGTTTGTGTTTGTTTCATGCATATTTGATGTTTGTAAAGCCTGCGTTTGTTTCATGCATGTTTGATGTTTGTAAACCCTGCGTTTGTTTCATGCATATTTGATGTTTGTAAAGCCTGCGTGAAGAGCGTTTCATTGGTTAATTGTGTGTATTGATTGACTGATTTTATGGACTGAATGGTTCCATGTGCAATGAGGATGATCTGTCGACTAACTAACTAACTAACTAACTAACTAACTAACTAACTAACTAACTAACTACCTAACTAACTAACTAACTAACTAACTAACTATTGATTGACTAATTCATTCGTATATTTAGATATGTATGTATAATGGTTCACATAGTGAGAGCAACGATAGTAGTCATGTGTGTCCCTTTTTTCTATTTCCAATATGTTTTTCTCTTATGTTTTCCAAACCTTTCTGCCCAATGCTATTCTCCTGGTGCTATACTAGCTGAGATAAACTAGTAAAATAAATGCAGATGTATACACTCAGCAAATAAATAACGAAAGAAGGAAACAAACATACAAACAAACACACACAAAGAACATACCACGTGATCCCCAGTTTTCAGAAACCCCAGAAAGCAACTGGTAATGGCGGCCATGCCACTAGCGAAGGTCAGACTTCCGGCACCTCGCTCAAGGACGTTGATGACAGCTTCCGTTCCTTCAGTGGTCGGGTTGGACAGTCGCGAGTAGATGGCGCCTCCCTGATTGACGGACAAGAAGATGGGAAAACCAAAGTCAGATACTGTCCTAATTGTCCATACAAGTGTAGAACTCAATCTCTAACAGCGTTAGCACTGGTCATATCCAACTGTGTCTTAATGGCGTAGATTCAGCGGCTGAGTGGGTTGTGATGGTAAGTCCGTTCTATCTCGAGAAGAGCAGGTACAATTGACATTGTGAAATGTTCCTTGAGTGGGAACGAGGGGAATTCAGAAGTCTGATTGGCACTCATAGAGGTAGAAGAAAGAAGTAGAGGTTATAGGACACACTGCTAGTTGCATCTCCTTTTCAGGACGTTGTAATCAATCACAGCATTTATTATCTGTTTCTGATGTACTAGGAAATGGTAGTAGAGTAGTTTTTTTTTTTTTTTTCTGAACGGCCGTCGCCTCGTATCATCGAAATAAACGCAAAGCGGTCTGCTATCAAACCGCCCTAGTTCGAGCCCTCGACTCCATAAATCGGGGACTTGTGGAACTTAGCTTCACTGTCCACTAAGCCACAGTGCCGGCAACAATGTAAAGCTACAGTTAACATACCTGGATTCGAACGTGTGACCTCCAAACAACACAGCGTCTGGCTGTAGGAACAAAGTGTACTTCGACGCAAAGCCAACTCCAGGCCACAGAAGGGATGTTGTTGTTGGTCGGGTCTACCAGCCACCTGAACCTACAGCCGTGGGCTATCCACAGAAGGGATGTTGTTGTTGGTTGGGTCTACCAGCCACCTGAACCTACAGCCGTGGGCTATCCACAGAAGGGATGTTGTTGTTGGTCGGGTCTACCAGCCACCTGAACCTACAGCCCTGGACTATCCACAGAAGGGATGTTGTTGTTGATCGGGTCTGCCAGCCACCTGAACCTACAGCCCTGGACTATCCACTGAATTCTACCTAGTCATTAGAATAGCACCAGAGAAGCATCATAGCTTGGTCCCGGCGTAGTGAAGCGGACGTCAGACTGCAGCAGGGAACAGCCAAGAATAAACGGCACCTTGCCAGCGCTAGATTGTATCTTCTGTAGAGTGTAGCAAGCAGTCAGTGAACCAACCTCCCGTTGTTGCTCCTTGAGGCACCTTGCCAACGTTATAATGTACCTGCTATAGAAGTGAAGCAAACCGTCAGTGAACCACCCGTTGTACACTCCGTGGGGCATCTTGCCAGCGTTATAATGTACCTGCTGTAGAAATGAAGCAAACAGTCAGTTGCACATCAGAACCTCCTGTTAGCCACCAACCAGAGGCTCTAGTTGGTAGTCATTACATACCCATGAGACATCAACAGTACCCATTTCATTGTAACCCAGAATGGTTGCACCTCACACGGTATAGCCCAGCTACACTTCGTCAAGCACTTATAATGTCGCTATACCAACAACCAACACAACCTGGTATTTACTAGCAACTTAGCACAAAGCTACACCGGATCTCAGTACAAGAAAGAGCCTCTCCTAGAACGTTTATCTGCATATTTGGTTATTACTTGATCTAGTAACGTATTAGGTTATAAGTAACTACAAACATTGACTTGTTTTGACTTTATATTAATTGATAGTACTTAGCTGTATAGCTTTTATAATACTTTTAATTCTGTTTACTGTGAATGAGGTGGTCTTCACTGCTCTTCCTTACGGTACTGTTTAACGTTTTATTCCCGTGTGGGATACTCCACTTTAAACAGAAACATTAAATTGGATAGTCATTTATTCATTCTTTTGGATAACAGCTGGTTATTTAGCTTGTGAAGTAGTTTTTTTTTTTTTTTTCAGGTTAATTATTTGTTTTTATGTTCTTTAATTCGTTTTATTCTGTGTTTGCATTATATTTGTTAGTCTAATTAGTTATATCGTTATAATATTGTCATTTACATATCGATTTGTATTACTTATATTTTGAAAGCTAATGTATTTGTAAATTTTTATGAACTTGTATTTTTGCTTAATTTTGACTAACTTACACTTTCTTCGTGGACGAAATGTCTGAGAAGTGGCAACACTGGCTCAATAAGTCAGGAATACGCCTTGGACACTTAAACGTTTGCAGCTTATTTAACAAGCTACCAGAGTTATCTTCTATTCTTAATCAAAATTTTCCTTTATTCGGCCTTAGTGAAAGTAGGCTTAATGATAACATTTCAGATGAGGACATCTCTATTAAAGGGTACAAAGTTTTTAGAAGGGATCCTTGTAGGAAACAAGAGACAGGCATAGTAGCCTATGTTTCTAATTTACTAAATGCTCACCGTAGGCTAGACTTTGAAACTTGCGAAATAGAATGTATTTGGTTAGAGCTAAAACTTCAAAACCGCAAACCCCTGATAATTGGCTACCTCTATCGAAATCCCAGTGCTGGGCACGTCTGGTACGAAAACTTCACTACCATGATGGATGTGGTTTTCGCTTCCGGGAAGGAAATTATACTACTCGGAGACTTTAACATTGACACCAACAAATCCAACATAATATGGGGAAATATAATTGCATCATACAATTTCCAACAAATAGCACAACAAGCTACTAGAGTAACAAATCATCTTCAACAGTCAATCATCACATTTATGTAACTTGCTCAGACAACATCATAGAATGCACCGTACCCAATTGTGCAATGAGCGATCACTACCCAATATGCTGCACGTGGTCTAAAAAAGAAATTAAAACTCCTAAACATAAACACATAAGTGTAAAATATAGAAGTTACAAAAATGTCAACCAAAACGCATTTTTACAGGACTTGCTCAGTTCACCTCTAGACAATGTTTATCAGCTTCCTGACCCGGATGATGCTGTGGAATTCTGGATGAAAACCTTTATTGATGTTTTTGATAGACATGTGCTAATCAAGGAAGTTCGAGTAAAACACCACGTCAAGCCACCTTGGATCACCCAGGAAATACTTGAAATTATGAGAGACAGAGATAAAGCACATGAAAAGCGCGATCTCAGCGCATACCGTACTCTTGTCTCACCAAAGGCCACTTTTCATCAGCTCTCAAAATCGCTAAAGTGTACCCTCTTCTTAAATCTGGTTCATTGGACAATGGTCTCCCGAACAATTACAGACCCATTTCCTTACTATCATCACTATCTAAGCCACTAGAAAAACACATCCATAAAGTAACATTACAGTATTTAGTTCGCAACAAGCTTATTGTTGACAGCCAATCAGGATTTCGACCAAAATACTCTTGCCATACGGCCCTAACAAACATGATAGAAAATTGGCACCAGAATATAAACAACAACAGTCTATGTGGAACTGTGTTTATTGATTTCAAGAAAGCATTTGATATGATAGACCATGTTATTTTAATTTAAAAACTTGAGACAATGAAAATTGGCCCTAATGTAGTCACTCTAATATCATCTTTTCTATCAAACAGAAAGCAAGTAGTATCACATAATAAATCTCTGTCTCAAACCACTACCTTCAATAAGGGAGTACCGCAAGGCTCTATTCTTTGCCCTCTATTATTTGCCATATATATTAACGATCTACCTTTGCATCTTCCGTCGTTCTGCGATCTATCTGCAGACGACTGTACAGTGTACACAAACGCTGAAAACTGTATTTTACTGGAGTCGTCTTTACAACAAGAATTAAATAATGTAGTTAGGTGGAGCTATTCAAACCGTATGCAAATTAACATCACTAAAACAAAATCAATGTTATTAACAACCAGACAAAGACTTCAAACTCTAAGCTCTCACACATCACTTCAACTTCACATCGATAACATGCCAGTAGAAAGTGTAATTGAGCACAAAACATTAGGCCTAATCATTGATAGAAACCTAACCTTTAATTCCCACGTTCAAGCGCTCATTAAACAAACAGCGAAAAAAGTCTACCAACTCGCAAAGATTAAAAACTTCCTTGATGAGGACACAAGGAAACTATTCTATACTTCTCATATACAGACACACTTCTACTACTGCTCCACAATCTGGGACGGTTGTTCTAATTCAAACACCAAGCGACTTTACTCACTCCAGAAACGGGCCATGAGTGTAATTTATAGCAAACATTTATCTGACAATCCTAGCCTGTATAAACGCCTTCAGTTACTACCACTCCGCAAACGCCTGCTTTTCAATAAAGCTAAACTAATTCACAAAATCCTGCATCGGAATGCCCCAAATTACCTTTGGCCATTGTTTAAATATAATGCTAGACACAGTAAACGTTTAAACATATTACACATTCCGAAGCCTAGGATTGACTTATACAAAACAAGCTTAACGTACTCTGCAGCTCAGCTGTGGAACAATCTTCCACAAGAAATCAAAGACATCACTAATCCCTATTCATATAATCTCAAATTATTCGAACACTATCTCAATACGGATTACCTTCCCCCTTAATAATAATAATAATAATAATAATAATAATGATAATAATAATAATAATAATAATAATAATAATAATAACAAAATCCTAGTATAACAGCCAGTCCCCTTTTTGTAGGCCAGTATATTCCACATGGCTAATAACAAGTATCAGATCATTATCTAATATTACTGAGTCGTGTAGTTTTGATGTTCGCATTTTGCCCATGCCTTTATAATGCATATCTTTTATATTGTTGCTGTTCTTTGTTAGCCTTGAATGATGTGTGAATGAAATAATGTATGAAAGAGAGTGATAGAAGGGCAGAATGTTAGACGGGCCTGCGTGCCCAATTCTTAACCCTTTGACAATAAAGTTTGTTCGTTCGTTGTTTGGGTATGTCGTGCTGGCCCCATAATTGTATGGACGACAGACGGGTCATGTGACCAGTATCAAGTGGCCGCCTTTACTCCCCACGATGTTTCCTGGTAACCATTTTAAGGTGGGTTGGTTGGGAGCTAGGTCCAGTTTGAACATATATCCCTCTGCGAATTCGAACCTAGACCGCTCGGCCGGCAGACAATTATGCTAATAGTGCGGTACCAATGCTCCCCAGTTCTCCTCATAAACCATCCATAACATCCTATCTGTCCTGGTGTAATTTATCTAGTCATTGTACGGTTTCATTTGTTTCTCGAAGGGCAGTCTCTTTTATTCTTCTGTCTATGTTCGCAATTTCCACAGCCATTAGCACTTCATCATGAACAAATGATGTCAGAATGAAATAGTGTTTGACAGCAGACAGCTAAGAAGTGCAATATGTTAAACAGACCTTTGTGCATAATTAATTCGCCTTCAAAAATAGTTCTTTCCTTTGTTCGTATGTTCATTAGTTCAAACACTCTATACACCAACCACTCTTTACACCAACCACCCCGTACAGCAACCACAACAAGCACAAGCCACTCGTTTCACCAATTAATCCTTAGACCAGCCACTCCTATCACCAACTAATCATTACACCAACCACTGCTTACACCAACCACTGCTTACACCTATCATTCCTTGCACCAACTACGCCTTGAACCACTGATTATATTGACCACTCCATATATTGACCCTGATTATATTGACCACTTTATACATTGACCACTGATTTATTAACACTGTATACATTTATCACTGACAATCAATGTATTTAGTGGTCCATGTATGGGGTGGTCAATGTAATCAGTGGTCAATGTATGGAGTGGTCAATTTAATTAGTGGTCAATGTAATCAGGTCACCCTATAGATCAATCACCACATAAATCAATCACCACATAGAGCAATCACACCATAGATAAATCACCCCATAGAGCAATCACCCTATAGATAGGTAGTTAGTCGACAGATCATCCTCATTGCACATCGAACCATTCAGTCCATAAGTGCTCGGATCCCCTCCTCAGCAAATCCCGCAGCGTGTAGCGGCTAACGACGCCAGTTCTGTGTTGGTTTATCAATCTTCTTTGGCTTCCTGCGTAGTGTTCTTGTTTGGCCACCCATCTTTTAATTTGCTGTTCTCGCAGTCTGGCCATTGTTGCAGATTCACAGTAATCACTTAGTTCACGCAAAAGTCTTTCTTCTCGTAGAGCATTTAGAATGTCAGCCTGGTCCATGGCGCGTCCGCCCTCCACAGTAGCCTTACCTGCGAGCTTGTCAGCCCGCTCATTTCTTTGTACTCCAGCATGCCCTGGCACGAAGATGAAACTAATCTTTGCCAGCCGAGAGGCAGCAATCATTCTCTTCGGATCTACCCCTCCTCTATCCTCTTGATCATGTTCATTGAGTCGCTAAGGAAACATGCCCTAGTGAATGTCTGTGTCTCGAGCCATGTTATTGCTTTACTTACTGCCATGACTTCCATAGTCAGGCTACTTGCGGTTTCAGTGAAAGCATCAGAGTCCTCCTTCACAATTCTCCCTCCGGCCCGAGCCGTGAAGGCCCATGAGCTTCTCACATGTCGGACGACCGACCCATCTGTGTAGATGACAGCATCACCGTCTAACCCCATAGATAAATCACCCCATAGATAAATCACCCTATTGAGCAATCATCCCATAGATTAATCATCCCATAAATCAATCACCCCATAGATCATCCCCGCCCCCCATATGTCAAACCCCTATAGCACAATAGCTCCATAGATCAATTACCTAGTTGATCAAACACCACTCAGATCAATCGTTCTGTGAATTAATCACGCCATAGATCAATCATTCCTTATGTCAACCACCCGGCAGATCAAACACTTCATAGACCAGTCTATGAGCTCCAACGCCCATCAGTCGATCACTTACTTCAGCTATGCCATCCAGGCAGTCCTCCAGCCTCTCCATCACGTAGGTGGAGGAGTGGTATATGGGCATCACCAGCGGCTTGGTGGCCGGGCCCTGGGGCACCAGATGAGAGGAGGTCACGGCCGTGCTGCTGGCCACGTCGTTCAAGGTCAGGCCTGCCAGGGCCAGGTCGTAGTTGGTTTTGGCGGGAGCATGGCGAATACTGAGGCGACTGTAACAGCGAGAAGTTATATTATAAAGTTTCAACATGACGTTACAACAAACATATAACATGCATTTACAACATGTCGTTCAATATAAAGTTACAAAATTAATTTACATCATAAAGTTACAACATGAATTTACAGTATGAAGTTGCAAAGCAAAGTTAAAACATCAAGTACAAACATGAAGTTACAATATGAAGTTAAACATTAAATTTCAACATGAAGTCACAACATAAAGTTATAACATAATGTTACAACATGAAGTTACACCATGACGTTACTACATAAAGTTACATCATGAAGTTCCAACATGAAGTTACAACAAGAAGTTATACCTGAAGTTACTAAACGACATTACGAGATGAAGTTACAACATGTTACACCATAAAGTTAAACTTGAATTTACAACATGTAGATACAGCACGAAGTTACAACATGAAGATAGCACATCAAAATACAACACGAAGGTACAACACGGCGTTACAACATGAAGATAGCACATCAAAATACAACTTAAAGTTATAACATTCAGTTACAACGGAATAACATTAAGAAAGCACACCAAGTTAGAACATAAAGTTACAACTTAAAATTACAACATGAAGTTACAGCCGGAAGTTACAAGATAAAATTACAGCATGAAATTACTACACTATGTTACAACATGAAGTTACTACATGAAGTTACAACATGACGTTACAACATGTAATTAAAATGTGAAGTTACAACATGAATTTACCGCACAAAGTTACAACATAAAGCTACATCATGCAGTTACAGCACGAAGTTCCAACATTAAGTTACAACATGGAGTTACAACACGGCATTATAATATGAAATTACAAAATGAAGTTACAACACGACATTACAACATGACAATAGCGCATCATGCTACAACGTGAAGTTCTAACGTGAAGTTACAACATGAAGTTACAACATGAAGTTACAACATGAAGATAGCACATGGAATTACAACATAAAGTTACAACATAAAGTTACAACATGAAGTTACAATGTGAAGTTACAATAAGAAATTACAGCATGAAGTTACAACATTAGGTACAACATGAAGTTACAACATGAAGTTACAACATGAAGTTACAACATGAAGTTACAACATGAAGTTACAACGTGAAGTTACAACATTAGGTACAACATGAAATTACAACATGAAGTTACAACATGAAGTTACAACATGAAGTTACAACATTAATTACAACATGAAGTTACAACATGAAGTTAAAACATGAAGATAGCACATGGAATTACAACATGAAAATACAACATTAGGTACAACATGAAGTTACAACATAAAATTACAACATAAAGCTACGACATGAAGATAGCACATGGAATTACGACATGAAGTTACAACATTAGGTACAACGTGAAGTTACAACATTAGGTACAACATGAAGTTACAACATGAAGGTAGAACATTAGGTACAACAAAGAAGTTACAACATTAGGTACAACATGAAGTTACAACATTAGGTAAAACATGAAGTTACAACATTAGGTACAACATGAAGTAACAATATTAGGTACAACATGAAGTTGCAAAATTAGGTACAACATGAAGTTACAACATTAAGTACAACATGAAGTTACACCATTAGGTACAACAAGAAGTTTCAATATTAAGTACAACATGAAGTTACAACATTAGGTACAACATGAAGTTACAACATTAGGTACAACATGAAGTTACAACATTAGGTACAACATGAAGTTACAACATGAAGTTACAACATGAAGTTACAAAATTAGGTACAACATGAAGTTACAATATTAGGTACAATATGAAGTTACAACATTAGGTACAACATGAAGTCACAACGTGAAATTGCAACATTAGGTACAACATGAAGTTAAAACGTGAAGTTACAACATTAGGTACAACATGAAGTTACAACATTAGGTACAATATGAAGTCACAACGTGAAATTACAACATTAGGTACAACATGAAGTTAAAACGTGAAGTTACAACATTAGGTACAACATGAAGTTACAACATTAGGTACAACATGAAGTTGCAACATTAGGTACAACATGAAGTTTCAACATTAGGTACAATACGAAGTTACAACATTAGGTACAACATGAAGTTACAACATTAGATACAACATGAAGTCACAACGTGAATTTACAACATTAAGTACAACATGTAGATACAACATTAGGTACAACATGAAGTTACATCATTAGGTACAACATGAAATCACAACATGAAGTTACAACATTAGGTACAACAAGAAGTCACAACATTAGGTACAACATGAAGTTACAACATGAAGTTACAACATTAGGTACAACATGAAGTTACAAAATTAGGTACAACATGAAGTTACAACATTAGGTACAACATGAAGTTACAACATTGGGTACAACATGAAGTCACAACATGAAGTTACAACATTAGGTACAACATGAAGTTACAACATGAAGTTACAACATTAGGTACAACATGAAGTCACAACATGAAGTTACAACATTAGGTACTACATTGAGTCACAATATGAAGTTACAACATTAGGTACAACATGAAGTCACAACATGAAGTTACAACAATAGGTACAACATGAAGTCACAACATTAGGTACAACATGAAGTTACAACATTAGGTGCAACATGAAGTTACAACATTAGGTACAACATGAAGTTACAACATTAGGTACAAAATAAAGTTACAACATTAGGTACAACTTGTAGTTACAACGTGAAGTTACAACATTAGGTACAACATTAGGTACAACATGAAGTCACAACATGAAGTTACAACATTAGATACAACATTAAGTCACAACATGAAGTTACAACATTAAGTACAACATGAAGTCACAACATGAAGTTACAAGATTAGGTACAACATGAAGTCACAACATGAAGTTACAACATTAGGTACAACATGAAGTTACAACATGAAGTTACAACGTGAAGTTACAACATGAAGTTACAACGTGAAGTTACAGCATGAAGTTACAACATGAAGTCACAACGTGAAGTTACAACATGAAGTTACAACGTCAAGTTACAACGTGAAATTACAACGTGAAGTTAAAACATGAAGTTACAATGTGAAGTTACAACATGATGTTACAACATGAAGTCACAACGTGAAGTTACAACATGAAGTTACAACATGAAGTTACAACGTGAAGTTATAACGTGAAGTTACAACCTAAATTTACAGTATGAATTTACTGCACGAAGTTACAACATTAAGTTACAACATAAAGTTACAACATGAAGTTACAGCATGGAGTTACAACATGAAGTTACAATGTACACCGTGTCTTGTACTCTGGTGCGAGTGGACTGAATGCCAGTTCCCAATCAGTACGTACATGACACACGTAATCTAGGTCAGTGCTAATTTATACTGGTACGTGTGGAGTCGTATACAGAGCCAGTTGTGTTGTGTGTGTGACACGGGCAGCAAGCTCACACTCTGAGAACCGTCTGCTGCATTCACAGATGTCATGTCTCACCAGAACATACACACCTCACACATAGACAACAAACAGACAGGCTCAGTAAGATATGGTGATAGCGGATATCTGGTTTCTCATCAGATAATTATGTATAGAAACACTAAATGAGGCACAGACAAAATTAGCAAACTATTACATAAATTATATGTCGATAGTCGGAGTTATCATTTTGGGAAAACAGAAATCATTGTCGTCACTGACACAGAAGATATACATCAGTGCAATATAGAACTCAATATGGGGAAATCGAGAGCGGAAAACTCGTTTCTCTTAATTGTTTGTGCAAGGCCATAATATAAGGTGGAAGATGTGTTGAGACTTGAGTTGAGACAAGATGAGACATAATATCAGGTGGAAGATGTGTTGAGAGTTAAGTTGAGATGAGACAAGATGAGAAATAACATCAGGTGGAAGATGTGTTGAGAGTTGAGTTGAGACAAGATGAGACATAATATCAGGTGGAAGATGTGTTGAGAGTTAAGTTGAGATGAGACAAGATGAGAAATAACATCAGGTGGAAGATGTGTTAAGAGTTGAGTTGAGATGAGACAAGATGAGACATAATATCAGGTGGAAGATGTGTTGAGAGTTGAGTTGAGACAAGATCAGACATAATATCAGGTGGAGGATGTGTTGAGAGTTGAGTTGAGACAAGATGAGACATAACATCAGGTGGAGGATGTGTTGAGAGTTGAGTTGAGATGAGACAATACGAGACATAATATCAGGTGGAGGATGTGTTGAGAGTTGAGTTGAGTTGAGTTTAGTTGAGACAAGATGAGAAATAATATCAGGTGGAGGATGTGTTGAGAGTTGAGTTGAGACAAGATGAGACATAACATCAGGTGGAGGATGTGTTGAGAGTTGAGTTGAGATGAGACAAGACGAGACATAAGATCAGGTGGAAGATGTGTTGAGAGTTGAGTTGAGATGAGACAAGATGAGACATAATATCAGGTGGAGGATGTGTTGAGAGTTGAGTTGAGACAAGATGAGAAATAACATCAGGTGGAGGATGTGTTGAGGGTTGAGTTGAGATGAGACAAGATGAGAAATAACATCAGGTGGAAGATGTGTTGAGTGTTGAGTTGAGATGAGACAAGACGAGACATAATATCAGGTGGAAGATGTGTTGAGAGTTGAGTTGAGATGAGACAAGATGAGAAATAACATCAGGTGGAAGATGTGTTGAGAGTTGAGTTGAGATGAGACAAGACGAGACATAATATCAGGTGGAAAATGTGTTGAGAGTTGAGTTGAGATGAGACAAGATGAGAAATAACATCAGGTGGAAGATGTGTTGAGAGATGAGACAAGATGAGAAATAACATCAGGTGGAAGATGTGTTGAGAGATGAGACAAGATGAGAAATAACATCAGGTGAAAGATGTGTTGAGAGTTGAGTTGAGATGAGACAAGACTAGACATAATATCAGGTGGAAGATGTGTTGAGAGTTGAGTTGAGATGAGACAAGATGAGAAATAACATCAGGTGGAAGATGTGTTGAGAGATGAGACAAGATGAGAAATAACATCAGGTGGAAGATGTGTTGAGAGTTGAGTTGAGATGAGACAAGATGAGAAATAACATCAGGTGGAAGATGTGTTGAGAGTTGAGTTGAGATGAGACAAGACGAGATATATTATCAGGTGGAAGATGTGTTGAGAATTGAGTTGAGTTGAGACAAGATGAGACATAACATCAGGTGGAAGATGTGTTGAGAGATGAGTTGAGTTGAGACAAGATGAGACATAATATTAGGTGGAGGATGTGTTGAGAGTTGAGATGAGACAAGATGAGAAATAACATCAGGTGGAAGATGTGTTGAGAGTTGAGACAAGATGAGACATAATATCAGGTGGAGGATGTGTTGAGAGTTGAGATGAGACAAGAAGAGACATAATATCAGGTGGTGTTGAGAGTTGAGTTGAGATGAGACAAGATGAGAAATAACATCAGGTGGAAGATGTGTTGAGAGTTGAGATGAGACAAGACGAGACATAATATGAGGTGGAAGATGTGTTGAGAGTTGAGTTGAGACACGATCAGACATAATATCAGGTGGAGGATGTGTTGAGAGTTAAGTTGAGACAAGATGAGACATAACATCAGGTGGAGGATGTGTTGAGAGTTGAGTTGAGATGAGACAATACGAGACATAATATCAGGTGGAGGATGTGTTGAGAGTTGAGTTGAGTTGAGTTTAGTTGAGACAAGATGAGAAATAATATCAGGTGGAGGATGTGTTGAGAGTTGAGTTGAGACAAGATGAGACATAACATCAGGTGGAGGATGTGTTGAGAGTTGAGTTGAGATGAGACAAGACGAGACATAATATCAGGTGGAAGATGTGTTGAGAGTTTAGTTGAGATGAGACAAGATGAGACATAATATCAGGTGGAGGATGTGTTGAGAGTTGAATTGAGACAAGATGAGAAATAACATCAGGTGGAGGATGTGTTGAGAGTTGAGTTGAGATGAGACAAGACGAGGCATAATATGAGGTGGAAGATGTGTTGAGAGTTGAGTTGAGATGAGACAAGATGAGAAATAACATCAGGTGGAAGATGTGTTGAGAGTTGAGTTGAGATGAGACAAGACGAGAAATAATATCAGGTGGAAGATGTGTTGAGAGTTGAGTTGAGATGAGACAAGATGAGAAATATCATCAGGTGGAAGATGTGTTGAGAGTTGAGTTGAGATGAGACAAGACGAGACATAATATCAGGTGGAAAATGTGTTGAGAGTTGAGTTGAGATGAGACAAGATGAGAAATAACATCAGGTGGAAGATGTGTTGAGAGATGAGACAAGATGAGAAATAACATCAGGTGGAAGATGTGTTGAGAGTTGAGTTGAGATGAGACAAGATGAGAAATAACATCAGGTGGAAGATGTGTTGAGAGTTGAGTTGAGATTAGACAAGATGAGAAATAACATCAGGTGGAAGATGTGTTGATAGCTGAGTTGAGATGAGACAAGATGAGAAATAACATCAGGTGGAAGATGTGTTGAGAGGTGAGTTGAGATGAGACAAGATGAGACATAATATCAGGTGGAGGATGTGTTGAGAGTTGAGTTGAGACAAGATGAGACATAACATCAGGTGGAAGATGTGTTGAGAGTTGAGTTGAGATGAGACATAATATCAGGTGGAGGATGTGTTGAGAGTTGAGTTGAGTTGAGTTGAGACAAGATGAGAAATAATATCAGGTGAAGGATGTGTTGAGAGTTGAGTTGAGACAAGATGAGACATACCATCAGGTGGAGGATGTGTTGAGAGTTGAGTTGAGATGAGACAAGACGAGACATAATATCAGGTGGAAGATGTGTTGAGAGTTGAGTTGAGATGAGACAAGATGAGACATAATATCAGGTGGAGGATGTGTTAAGAGTTGCGTTGAGACAAGATGAGAAATAACATCAGGTGGGGGATGTGTTGAGAGTTGAGTTGAGATGAGACAAGACGAGACATAATATGAGGTGGAAGATGTGTTGAGAGTTGAGTTGAGATGAGACAAGACGAGACATAATATCAGGTGGAAAATGTGTTGAGAGTTGAGTTGAGATGAGACAAGATGAGAAATAACTTCAGGTGGAAGATGTGTTGAGAGATGAGACAAGATGAGAAATAACATCAGGTGGAAGATGTGTTGAGAGTTGAGTTGAGATGAGACAAGATGAGAAATAACATCAGGTGGAAGATGTGTTGAGAGTTGAGTTGAGATGAGACAAGATGAGAAATAACATCAGGTGGAAGATGTGTTGAGAGTTGAGTTGAGATGAGACAAGACGAGATATAATATCAGGTGGAAGATGTGTTGAGAGTTGAGTTGAGTTGAGACAAGATGAGACATAACATCAGGTGGAAGATGTGTTGAGAGTTGAGTTGAGTTGAGACAAGATGAAACATAATATTAGGTGGAGGATGTGTTGAGAGTTGAGATGAGACAAGATGAGAAATAACATCAGGTGGAAGATGTGTTGAGAGTTGAGACAAGATGAGACATAATATCAGGTGGAGGATGTGTTGAGAGTTGAGATGAGACAAGAAGAGACATAATATCAGGTGGTGTTGAGAGTTGAGTTGAGATGAGACAAGATGAGAAATAACATCAGGTAGAGGATATGTTAAGAGTTGAGACAAGATGAGAAATAACATCAGGTGGATGATGTGTTGGGAGTTGAGATGAGACAAGATGAGACATAATATTAGGTGGAAGATTTGTTGAGAGTTGAGTTGAGATGAGACAAGATGAGTCATAATATCATGTGGAGGATATGTTGAGAGTTGAGTTGAGATGAGACAAGATGAGTCATAATATCAGGTGGAGGATATGTTGAGAGTTGAGTTGAGATGAGACAAGATGAGTCATAATAACAGGTGGAGAATGTGTTGAGAGTTGAGATGAGACAAGATGAGACATAATATCAGGTGGAAGATGTGTTGAGAGTTGAGTTGAGATGAGATAAGATGAGTCATAATATCAGGTGGAGGATATGTTGAGATTGAGTTGAGATGAGACAAGATGAGTCATAATATCAGGTGGAGGATATGTTGAGAGTTGAGTTGAGATGAGACAAGATGAGTCATAATATCAGGTGGAAGATGTGTTGAGAGTTTAGATGAGACAAGATGAGACATAATATCAGGTGGAGGATGTGTTGAGAGTTGAGTTGAGATGAGACAAGATGAGACATAATATCAGGTGGAAGATGTGTTGAGAGTTGAGTTGAGATGAGACAAGATGAGACATAATATCAGGTGGAGGATGTGTTAAGAGTTGAGTTGAGATGAGACAAGATGAGAAATAACATCAGGTGTAAGATGTGTTGAGAGTTGAGTTGAGATGAGACAAGATGAGAAATAACATCAGGTGGAAGATGTGTTGAGAGTTGAGTTGAGTTGAGTTGAGTTGAGACAAGATTAGACATAACATCAGGTGGATGATGTGTTGAGAGTTGAGTTTAGATGAGACAAGATGAGACATAATATCAGGTGGAGGATGTGTTGAGAGTTGAGTTGAGATGAGACAAGATGAGACATAATATCAGGTGGAAGATGTGTTGAGAGTTGAGTTGAGATGAGACAAGATGAGACATAATATCAGGTGGAGGATGTGTTAAGCGTTGAGTTGAGATGAGACAAGATGAGAAATAACATCAGGTGTAAGATGTGTTGAGAGTTGAGTTGAGATGAGACAAGATGAGAAATAACATCAGGTGGAAGATGTGTTGAGAGTTGAGTTGAGTTGAGACAAGATGAGACATAATATCAGGTGGAAGATGTGTTGAGAGTTGAGTTGAGACAAGATCAGACATAATATCAGGTGGAGGATGTGTTGAGAGTTGAGTTGAGACAAGATGAGACATAACATCAGGTGGATGATGTGTTGAGAGTTGAGTTGAGATAAGACAATACGAGACATAATATCAGGTGGAGGATGTGTTGAGAGTTGAGTTGAGTTGAGTTTAGTTGAGACAAGATGAGAAATAATATCAGGTGGAGGATGTGTTGAGAGTTGAGTTGAGACAAGATGAGACATAACATCAGGTGGAGGATGTGTTGAGAGTTGAGTTGAGATGAGACAAGACGAGACATAATATCAGGTGGAAGATGTGTTGAGAGTTGAGTTGAGATGAGACAAGATGAGACATAATATCAGGTGGAGGATGTGTTGAGAGTTGAGTTGAGACAAGATGAGAAATAATATCAGGTGGAAGATGTGTTGAGAGTTGAGTTGAGATGAGACAAGATGAGAAATAACATCAGGTGGAAGATGTGTTGAGAGTTGAGTTGAGATGAGACAAGACGAGACATAATATCAGGTGGAAAATGTGTTGAGAGTTGAGTTGAGATGAGACAGATGAGAAATAACATCAGGTGGAAGATGTGTTGAGAGATGAGACAAGATGAGAAATAACATCAGGTGGAAGATGTGTTGAGAGATGAGACAAGATGAGAAATAACATCAGGTGAAAGATGTGTTGAGAGTTGAGTTGAGATGAGACAAGACGAGACATAATATCAGGTGGAAGATGTGTTGAGAGTTGAGTTGAGATGAGACAAGATGAGAAATAACATCAGGTGGAAGATGTGTTGAGAGATGAGACAAGATGAGAAATAACATCAGGTGGAAGATGTGTTGAGAGTTGAGTTGAGATGAGACAAGATGAGAAATAACATCAGGTGGAAGATGTGTTGAGAGTTGAGTTGAGATGAGACAAGACGAGATATATTATCAGGTGGAAGATGTGTTGAGAATTGAGTTGAGTTGAGACAAGATGAGACATAACATCAGGTGGAAGATGTGTTGAGAGATGAGTTGAGTTGAGACAAGATGAGACATAATATTAGATTGAGGATGTGTTGAGAGTTGAGATGAGACAAGATGAGAAATAACATCAGGTGGAAGATGTGTTGAGAGTTGAGACAAGATGAGACATAATATCAGGTGGAGGATGTGTTGAGAGTTGAGATGAGACAAGAAGAGACATAATATCAGGTGGTGTTGAGAGTTGAGTTGAGATGAGACAAGATGAGAAATAACATCAGGTGGAAGATGTGTTGAGAGTTGAGATGAGACAAGACGAGACATAATATGAGGTGGAAGATGTGTTGAGAGTTGAGTTGAGACAAGATCAGACATAATATCAGGTGGAGGATGTGTTGAGAGTTAAGTTGAGACAAGATGAGACATAACATCAGGTGGAGGATGTGTTGAGAGTTGAGTTGAGATGAGACAATAAGAGACATAATATCAGGTGGAGGATGTGTTGAGAGTTGAGTTGAGTTGAGTTTAGTTGAGACAAGATGAGAAATAATATCAGGTGGAGGATGTGTTGAGAGTTGAGTTGAGACAAGATGAGACATAACATCAGGTGGAGGATGTGTTGAGAGTTGAGTTGAGATGAGACAAGACGAGACATAATATCAGGTGGAAGATGTGTTGAGAGTTGAGTTGAGATGAGACAAGATGAGACATAATATCAGGTGGAGGATGTGTTGAGAGTTGAATTGAGACAAGATGAGAAATAACATCAGGTGGAGGATGTGTTGAGAGTTGAGTTGAGATGAGACAAGACGAGGCATAATATGAGGTGGAAGATGTGTTGAGAGTTGAGTTGAGATGAGACAAGATGAGAAATAACATCAGGTGGAAGATGTGTTGAGAGTTGAGTTGAGATAAGACAAGACGAGACATAATATCAGGTGGAAGATGTGTTGAGAGTTGAGTTGAGATGAGACAAGATGAGAAATATCATCAGGTGGAAGATGTGTTGAGAGTTGAGTTGAGATGAGACAAGACGAGACATAATATCAGGTGGAAAATGTGTTGAGAGTTGAGTTGAGATGAGACAAGATGAGAAATAACATCAGGTGGAAGATGTGTTGAGAGATGAGACAAGATGAGAAATAACATCAGGTGGAAGATGTGTTGAGAGTTGAGTTGAGATGAGACAAGATGAGAAATAACATCAGGTGGAAGATGTGTTGAGAGTTGAGTTGAGATGAGACAAGATGAGAAATAACATCAGGTGGAAGATGTGTTGAGAGTTGAGTTGAGATGAGACAAGATGAGAAATAACATCAGGTGGAAGATGTGTTGAGAGGTGAGTTGAGATGAGACAAGATGAGACATAATATCAGGTGGAAGATGTGTTGAGAGTTGAGTTGAGACAAGATCAGACATAATATCAGGTGGAGGATGTGTTGAGTGTTGAGTTGAGACAAGATGAGACATAACATCAGGTGGAAGATGTGTTGAGAGTTGAGTTGAGATGAGACATAATATCAGGTGGAGGATGTGTTGAGAGTTAGTTGAGTTGAGTTGAGACAAGATGAGAAATAATATCAGGTGAAGGATGTGTTGAGAGTTGAGTTGAGACAAGATGAGACATACCATCAGGTGGAGGATGTGTTGAGAGTTGAGTTGAGATGAGACAAGACGAGACATAATATCAGGTGGAAAATGTGTTGAGAGTTGAGTTGAGATGAGACAAGATGAGAAATAACATCAGGTGGAAGATGTGTTGAGAGTTGAGTTGAGATGAGACAAGATGAGAAATAACATCAGGTGGAAGATGTGTTGAGAGGTGAGTTGAGATGAGACAAGATGAGACATAATATCAGGTGGAAGATGTGTTGAGAGTTGAGTTGAGACAAGATCAGACATAATATCAGGTGGAGGATGTGTTGAGAGTTGAGTTGAGACAAGATGAGACATAACATCAGGTGGAAGATGTGTTGAGAGTTGAGTTGAGATGAGACATAATATCAGGTGGAGGATGTGTTGAGAGTTAGTTGAGTTGAGTTGAGACAAGATGAGAAATAATATCAGGTGAAGGATGTGTTGAGAGTTGAGTTGAGACAAGATGAGACATACCATCAGGTGGAGGATGTGTTGAGAGTTGAGTTGAGATGAGACAAGACGAGACATAATATCAGGTGGAAGATGTGTTGAGAGTTGAGTTGAGATGAGACAAGATGAGACATAATATCAGGTGGAGGATGTGTTAAGAGTTGCGTTGAGACAAGATGAGAAATAACATCAGGTGGGGGATGTGTTGAGAGTTGAGTTGAGATGAGACAAGACGAGACATAATATGAGGTGGAAGATGTGTTGAGAGTTGAGTTGAGATGAGACCAGACGAGACATAATATCAGGTGGAAAATGTGTTGAGAGTTGAGTTGAGATGAGACAAGATGAGAAATAACTTCAGGTGGAAGATGTGTTGAGAGATGAGACAAGATGAGAAATAACATCAGGTGGAAGATGTGTTGAGAGTTGAGTTGAGATGAGACAAGATGAGAAATAACATCAGGTGGAAGATGTGTTGAGAGTTGAGTTGAGATTAGACAAGATGAGAAATAACATCAGGTGGAAGATGTGTTGATAGTTGAGTTGAGATGAGACAAGATGAGAAATAACATCAGGTGGAAGATGTGTTGAGAGGTGAGTTGAGATGAGACAAGATGAGACATAATATCAGGTGGAGGATGTGTTGAGAGTTGAGTTGAGACAAGATGAGACATAACATCAGGTGGAAGATGTGTTGAGAGTTGAGTTGAGATGAGACATAATATCAGGTGGAGGATGTGTTGAGAGTTGAGTTGAGTTGAGTTGAGACAAGATGAGAAATAATATCAGGTGAATGATGTGTTGAGAGTTGAGTTGAGACAAGATGAGACATACCATCAGGTGGAGGATGTGTTGAGAGTTGAGTTGAGATGAGACAAGACGAGACATAATATCAGGTGGAAGATGTGTTGAGAGTTGAGTTGAGATGAGACAAGATGAGACATAATATCAGGTGGAGGATGTGTTAAGAGTTGCGTTGAGACAAGATGAGAAATAACATCAGGTGGGGGATGTGTTGAGAGTTGAGTTGAGATGAGACAAGACGAGACATAATATGAGGTGGAAGATGTGTTGAGAGTTGAGTTGAGATGAGACAAGACGAGACATAATATCAGGTGGAAAATGTGTTGAGAGTTGAGTTGAGATGAGACAAGATGAGAAATAACTTCAGGTGGAAGATGTGTTGAGAGATGAGACAAGATGAGAAATAACATCAGGTGGAAGATGTGTTGAGAGTTGAGTTGAGATGAGACAAGATGAGAAATAACATCAGGTGGAAGATGTGTTGAGAGTTGAGTTGAGATGAGACAAGATGAGAAATAACATCAGGTGGAAGATGTGTTGAGAGTTGAGTTGAGATGAGACAAGACGAGATATAATATCAGGTGGAAGATGTGTTGAGAGTTGAGTTGAGTTGAGACAAGATGAGACATAACATCAGGTGGAAGATGTGTTGAGAGTTGAGTTGAGTTGAGACAAGATGAAACATAATATTAGGTGGAGGATGTGTTGAGAGTTGAGATGAGACAAGATGAGAAATAACATCAGGTGGAAGATGTGTTGAGAGTTGAGACAAGATGAGACATAATATCAGGTGGAGGATGTGTTGAGAGTTGAGATGAGACAAGAAGAGACATAATATCAGGTGGTGTTGAGAGTTGAGTTGAGATGAGACAAGATGAGAAATAACATCAGGTAGAGGATATGTTAAGAGTTGAGACAAGATGAGAAATAACATCAGGTGGATGATGTGTTGGGAGTTGAGATGAGACAAGATGAGACATAATATTAGGTGGAAGATTTGTTGAGAGTTGAGTTGAGATGAGACAAGATGAGTCATAATATCATGTGGAGGATATGTTGAGAGTTGAGTTGAGATGAGACAAGATGAGTCATAATATCAGGTGGAGGATATGTTGAGAGTTGAGTTGAGATGAGACAAGATGAGTCATAATAACAGGTGGAGAATGTGTTGAGAGTTGAGATGAGACAAGATGAGACATAATATCAGGTGGAAGATGTGTTGAGAGTTGAGTTGAGATGAGATAAGATGAGTCATAATATCAGGTGGAGGATATGTTGAGATTGAGTTGAGATGAGACAAGATGAGTCATAATATCAGGTGGAGGATATGTTGAGAGTTGAGTTGAGATGAGACAAGATGAGTCATAATATCAGGTGGAAGATGTGTTGAGAGTTTAGATGAGACAAGATGAGACATAATATCAGGTGGAGGATGTGTTGAGAGTTGAGTTGAGATGAGACAAGATGAGACATAATATCAGGTGGAAGATGTGTTGAGAGTTGAGTTGAGATGAGACAAGATGAGACATAATATCAGGTGGATGATGTGTTAAGAGTTGAGTTGAGATGAGACAAGATGAGAAATAACATCAGGTGTAAGATGTGTTGAGAGTTGAGTTGAGATGAGACAAGATGAGAAATAACATCAGGTGGAAGATGTGTTGAGAGTTGAGTTGAGTTGAGTTGAGTTGAGACAAGATTAGACATAACATCAGGTGGATGATGTGTTGAGAGTTGAGTTTAGATGAGACAAGATGAGACATAATATCAGGTGGAGGATGTGTTGAGAGTTGAGTTGAGATGAGACAAGATGAGACATAATATCAGGTGGAAGATGTGTTGAGAGTTGAGTTGAGATGAGACAAGATGAGACATAATATCAGGTGGAGGATGTATTAAGCGTTGAGTTGAGATGAGACAAGATGAGAAATAACATCAGGTGTAAGATGTGTTGAGAGTTGAGTTGAGATGAGACAAGATGAGAAATAACATCAGGTGGAAGATGTGTTGAGAGTTGAGTTGAGTTGAGTTGAGTTGAGACAAGATTAGACATAACATCAGGTGGATGATGTGTTGAGAGTTGAGTTGAGATGAGACAAGATGAGACATAATATCAGGTGGAAGATGTGTTGAGAGTTGAGTTGAGACAAGATCAGACATAATATCAGGTGGAGGATGTGTTGAGAGTTGAGTTGAGACAAGATGAGACATAACATCAGGTGGATGATGTGTTGAGAGTTGAGTTGAGATAAGACAATACGAGACATAATATCAGGTGGAGGATGTGTTGAGAGTTGAGTTGAGTTGAGTTTAGTTGAGACAAGATGAGAAATAATATCAGGTGGAGGATGTGTTGAGAGTTGAGTTGAGACAAGATGAGACATAACATCAGGTGGAGGATGTGTTGAGAGTTGAGTTGAGATGAGACAAGACGAGACATAATATCAGGTGGAAGATGTGTTGAGAGTTGAGATGAGACAAGATGAGACATAATATCAGGTGGAGGATGTGTTGAGAGTTGAGTTGAGACAAGATGAGAAATAACATCA
The DNA here is from genome assembly GCA_963921405.1 of Cepaea hortensis. Lineage (NCBI taxonomy): Eukaryota > Metazoa > Mollusca > Gastropoda > Stylommatophora > Helicidae > Cepaea > Cepaea hortensis. The sequence goes on along the minus strand of OY992889.1, from coordinate 4,782,686 downwards.
GGTGGAGGATGTGTTGAGGGTTGAGTTGAGATGAGACAAGACGAGAAATAATATCAGGTGGAAGATGTGTTGAGAGTTGAGTTGAGATGAGACAAGATGAGAAATAACATCAGGTGGAAGATGTGTTGAGAGTTGAGTTGAGATGAGACAAGACGAGACATAATATCAGGTGGAAAATGTGTTGAGAGTTGAGTTGAGATGAGACAGATGAGAAATAACATCAGGTGGAAGATGTGTTGAGAGATGAGACAAGATGAGAAATAACATCAGGTGGAAGATGTGTTGAGAGATGAGACAAGATGAGAAATAACATCAGGTGAAAGATGTGTTGAGAGTTGAGTTGAGATGAGACAAGACGAGACATAATATCAGGTGGAAGATGTGTTGAGAGTTGAGTTGAGATGAGACAAGATGAGAAATAACATCAGGTGGAAGATGTGTTGAGAGATGAGACAAGATGAGAAATAACATCAGGTGGAAGATGTGTTGAGAGTTGAGTTGAGATGAGACAAGATGAGAAATAACATCAGGTGGAAGATGTGTTGAGAGTTGAGTTGAGATGAGACAAGACGAGATATATTATCAGGTGGAAGATGTGTTGAGAATTGAGTTGAGTTGAGACAAGATGAGACATAACATCAGGTGGAAGATGTGTTGAGAGATGAGTTGAGTTGAGACAAGATGAGACATAATATTAGATTGAGGATTTGTTGAGAGTTGAGATGAGACAAGATGAGAAATAACATCAGGTGGAAGATGTGTTGAGAGTTGAGACAAGATGAGACATAATATCAGGTGGAGGATGTGTTGAGAGTTGAGATGAGACAAGAAGAGACATAATATCAGGTGGTGTTGAGAGTTGAGTTGAGATGAGACAAGATGAGAAATAACATCAGGTGGAAGATGTGTTGAGAGTTGAGATGAGACAAGACGAGACATAATATGAGGTGGAAGATGTGTTGAGAGTTGAGTTGAGACAAGATCAGACATAATATCAGGTGGAGGATGTGTTGAGAGTTAAGTTGAGACAAGATGAGACATAACATCAGGTGGAGGATGTGTTGAGAGTTGAGTTGAGATGAGACAATAAGAGACATAATATCAGGTGGAGGATGTGTTGAGAGTTGAGTTGAGTTGAGTTTAGTTGAGACAAGATGAGAAATAATATCAGGTGGAGGATGTGTTGAGAGTTGAGTTGAGACAAGATGAGACATAACATCAGGTGGAGGATGTGTTGAGAGTTGAGTTGAGATGAGACAAGACGAGACATAATATCAGGTGGAAGATGTGTTGAGAGTTGAGTTGAGATGAGACAAGATGAGACATAATATCAGGTGGAGGATGTGTTGAGAGTTGAATTGAGACAAGATGAGAAATAACATCAGGTGGAGGATGTGTTGAGAGTTGAGTTGAGATGAGACAAGACGAGGCATAATATGAGGTGGAAGATGTGTTGAGAGTTGAGTTGAGATGAGACAAGATGAGAAATAACATCAGGTGGAAGATGTGTTGAGAGTTGAGTTGAGATAAGACAAGACGAGACATAATATCAGGTGGAAGATGTGTTGAGAGTTGAGTTGAGATGAGACAAGATGAGAAATATCATCAGGTGGAAGATGTGTTGAGAGTTGAGTTGAGATGAGACAAGACGAGACATAATATCAGGTGGAAAATGTGTTGAGAGTTGAGTTGAGATGAGACAAGATGAGAAATAACATCAGGTGGAAGATGTGTTGAGAGATGAGACAAGATGAGAAATAACATCAGGTGGAAGATGTGTTGAGAGTTGAGTTGAGATGAGACAAGATGAGAAATAACATCAGGTGGAAGATGTGTTGAGAGTTGAGTTGAGATGAGACAAGATGAGAAATAACATCAGGTGGAAGATGTGTTGAGAGTTGAGTTGAGATGAGACAAGATGAGAAATAACATCAGGTGGAAGATGTGTTGAGAGGTGAGTTGAGATGAGACAAGATGAGACATAATATCAGGTGGAAGATGTGTTGAGAGTTGAGTTGAGACAAGATCAGACATAATATCAGGTGGAGGATGTGTTGAGAGTTGAGTTGAGACAAGATGAGACATAACATCAGGTGGAAGATGTGTTGAGAGTTGAGTTGAGATGAGACATAATATCAGGTGGAGGATGTGTTGAGAGTTAGTTGAGTTGAGTTGAGACAAGATGAGAAATAATATCAGGTGAAGGATGTGTTGAGAGTTGAGTTGAGACAAGATGAGAAATACCATCAGGTGGAGGATGTGTTGAGAGTTGAGTTGAGATGAGACAAGACGAGACATAATATCAGGTGGAAGATGTGTTGAGAGTTGAGTTGAGATGAGACAAGATGAGACATAATATCACGTGGAGGATGTGTTAAGAGTTGCGTTGAGACAAGATGAGAAATAACATCAGGTGGGGGATGTGTTGAGAGTTGAGTTGAGATGAGACAAGACGAGACATAATATGAGGTGGAAGATGTGTTGAGAGTTGAGTTGAGATGAGACCAGACGAGACATAATATCAGGTGGAAAATGTGTTGAGAGTTGAGTTGAGATGAGACAAGATGAGAAATAACTTCAGGTGGAAGATGTGTTGAGAGATGAGACAAGATGAGAAATAACATCAGGTGGAAGATGTGTTGAGAGTTGAGTTGAGATGAGACAAGATGAGAAATAACATCAGGTGGAAGATGTGTTGAGAGTTGAGTTGAGATGAGACAAGATGAGAAATAACATCAGGTGGAAGATGTGTTGAGAGTTGAGTTGAGATGAGACAAGACGAGATATAATATCAGGTGGAAGATGTGTTGAGAGTTGAGTTGAGTTGAGACAAGATGAGACATAACATCAGGTGGAAGATGTGTTGAGAGTTGAGTTGAGTTGAGACAAGATGAAACATAATATTAGGTGGAGGATGTGTTGAGAGTTGAGATGAGACAAGATGAGAAATAACATCAGGTGGAAGATGTGTTGAGAGTTGAGACAAGATGAGACATAATATCAGGTGGAGGATGTGTTGAGAGTTGAGATGAGACAAGAAGAGACATAATATCAGGTGGTGTTGAGAGTTGAGTTGAGATGAGACAAGATGAGAAATAACATCAGGTAGAGGATATGTTAAGAGTTGAGACAAGATGAGAAATAACATCAGGTGGAAAATGTGTTGGGAGTTGAGATGAGACAAGATGAGACATAATATTAGGTGGAAGATTTGTTGAGAGTTGAGTTGAGATGAGACAAGATGAGTCATAATATCATGTGGAGGATATGTTGAGAGTTGAGTTGAGATGAGACAAGTTGAGTCATAATATCAGGTGGAGGATATGTTGAGAGTTGAGTTGAGATGAGACAAGATGAGTCATAATAACAGGTGGAGAATGTGTTGAGAGTTGAGATGAGACAAGATGAGACATAATATCAGGTGGAAGATGTGTTGAGAGTTGAGTTGAGATGAGACAAGATGAGTCATAATATCAGGTGGAGGATATGTTGAGATTGAGTTGAGATGAGACAAGATGAGTCATAATATCAGGTGGAGGATATGTTGAGAGTTGAGTTGAGATGAGACAAGATGAGTTATAATATCAGGTGGAAGATGTGTTGAGAGTTTAGATGAGACAAGATGAGACATAATATCAGGTGGAGGATGTGTTGAGAGTTGAGTTGAGATGAGACAAGATGAGACATAATATCAGATGGAAGATGTGTTGAGAGTTGAGTTGAGATGAGACAAGATGAGACATAATATCAGGTGGAGGATGTGTTAAGAGTTGAGTTGAGATGAGACAAGATGAGAAATAACATCAGGTGTAAGATGTGTTGAGAGTTGAGTTGAGATGAGACAAGATGAGTCATAATATCATGTGGAGGATATGTTGAGAGTTGAGTTGAGATGAGACAAGTTGAGTCATAATATCAGGTGGAGGATATGTTGAGAGTTGAGTTGAGATGAGACAAGATGAGTCATAATAACAGGTGGAGAATGTGTTGAGAGTTGAGATGAGACAAGATGAGACATAATATCAGGTGGAAGATGTGTTGAGAGTTGAGTTGAGATGAGACAAGATGAGTCATAATATCAGGTGGAGGATATGTTGAGATTGAGTTGAGATGAGACAAGATGAGTCATAATATCAGGTGGAGGATATGTTGAGAGTTGAGTTGAGATGAGACAAGATGAGTTATAATATCAGGTGGAAGATGTGTTGAGAGTTTAGATGAGACAAGATGAGACATAATATCAGGTGGAGGATGTGTTGAGAGTTGAGTTGAGATGAGACAAGATGAGACATAATATCAGATGGAAGATGTGTTGAGAGTTGAGTTGAGATGAGACAAGATGAGACATAATATCAGGTGGAGGATGTGTTAAGAGTTGAGTTGAGATGAGACAAGATGAGAAATAACATCAGGTGTAAGATGTGTTGAGAGTTGAGTTGAGTTGAGTTGAGTTGAGACAAGATTAGACATAACATCAGGTGGATGATGTGTTGAGAGTTGAGTTTAGATGAGACAAGATGAGGCATAATATCAGATGGAAGATGTGTTGAGAGTTGAGTTTAGATGAGACAAGATGAGTCATAATATCAGGTGGAGGATGTGTTGAGAGTTGAGATGAGACAAGATCAGACATAATATCAGGTGGAAGATGTGTTGAGAGTTGAGATGAGACAAGATGAGTCATAATATCAGGTGGAAGATGTGTTGAGAGTTGAGATGAGACAAGATGAGACATAATATCAGGTGGAGGATGTGTTGAGAGTTGAGTTGAGATGAGACAAGATGAGACATAATATCAGGTGGAAGATGTGTTGAGAGTTGAGTTGAGATGAGACAAGATGAGACATAATATCAGGTGGAGGATGTGTTAAGAGTTGAGTTGAGATGAGACAAGATGAGAAATAACATCAGGTGGAAGATGTGTTGAGAGTTGAGTTGAGTTGAGTTGAGTTGAGACAAGATTAGACATAACATCAGGTGGATGATGTGTTGAGAGTTGAGTTTAGATGAGACAAGATGAGGCATAATATCAGATGGAAGATGTGTTGAGAGTTGAGTTTAGATGAGACAAGATGAGTCATAATATCAGGTGGAGGATGTGTTGAGAGTTGAGATGAGACAAGATGAGACATAATATCAGGTGGAGGATGTGTTGAGAGTTGAGTTGAGATGAGACAAGATGAGACATAATATCAGGTGGAAGATGTGTTGAGAGTTGAGTTGAGATGAGACAAGATGAGACATAATATCAGGTGGAGGATGTGTTAAGAGTTGAGTTGAGATGAGACAAGATGAGAAATAACATCAGGTGGAAGATGTGTTGAGAGTTGAGTTGAGTTGAGTTGAGTTGAGACAAGATTAGACATAACATCAGGTGGATGATGTGTTGAGAGTTGAGTTTAGATGAGACAAGATGAGGCATAATATCAGATGGAAGATGTGTTGAGAGTTGAGTTTAGATGAGACAAGATGAGTCATAATATCAGGTGGAGGATGTGTTGAGAGTTGAGATGAGACAAGATCAGACATAATATCAGGTGGAAGATGTGTTGAGAGTTGAGTTGAGACGAGATGAGACATAATATCAGGTGGAAGATGTGTTGAGAGTTGAGTTTAGATGAGACAAGATGAGAAATAACATCAGGTTGAAGATGTTTTTAGAGTTGAGTTGAGATGAGACAAGATGAGAAATAACATCAGGTGGAAGATGTGTTGAGAGTTGAGTTGAGATGAGACAAGATGAGAAATAACATCAGGTGGAAGATGTGTTGAGAGTTGAGTTTAGATGAGACAAGATGAGACATAATATCAGGTGGAGGATGTGTTGAGAGTTGAGTTGAGATGAGACAAGATGAGACATAATATCAGGTGGAGGATGTGTTGAGAGTTGAGTTGAGATGAGACAAGACGAGACATAATATCAGGTGGAAGATGTGTTGAGAGTTGAGTTGAGATGAGACAAGAAATGACGTCACATAGCACTTCATCAGCGTCATAGAGTGCACACTTGGCATCGGGCAAGCTGACGCCCTCGCCACTCCGACACTGTCCCTCAGTCTCTCCTGTCTTTAGTTGATTCAACATGTGCTACTTCAGCCCGTTGTGTCCTGTATGACGATTGTTGTCTGTTCTCTCTGATGAAGGTTGTAACATGCGTCATCTTTCTGGTGCCATGGAAGCTTTCATTCGCACACTGTTCTATACATGTTTATTATAGTCTCTTATTATGTATTGTCTATGTAAACCTCTTTTATGTTTTGTCTATATAAACCTCTTTTATATTTTTTCTATATAAACCTCTATTATTTTTTGTCTATATAAACCTCTTTTATTTTTTGTCTATATAAACCTCTTTTATTTTTTGTCTATATAAACCTCTTTTATTTTTTGTCTATATAAACCTCTTTTATTTGTTGTCTATATAAACCTCTTTTATTTTTTGTCTATATAAACCTCTTTTATTTTTTGTCTATATAAACCTATTTTATTTTTTGTCTATATAAACTTCTTTTATTCTTGTCTATATAAACTTCTATTATTTTTTGTCTATATAAACTTCTTTTATTTGTGTCTATATGAACGTCTTTTATGTTATGTCCATATTACCTCTTATTATGTTATGTCTATATAAAATACCAGTATGTTACGTCTACGTAACCTATTGTCATGTTATGTCTGTATAACCGGCACTTATGTCTATATTACCGGCAATGATGTTATATCTATAAAACATCTTGTATTATGTTATGCCTATATTACCGGCTTTCTGACGATGGAGTTAAGAACGCAATTGTAATGTGCGTGATTACGTCCATAGTACGACGGATGTAGGGAGAATGAGAATCCGAAAGTAACAATGCAAGGTTGCAGGTGTGAGGTGAGAGTAAGGCAGAGGTGGGACCAGAGATATTAATTAGAATCTCCTGTTAATGGGGTGGCCCCAACACAGTGGGTGGTATAGCATGTTCGTAACAAGGGTCAATCACCAGTGAGAGGCAGAAACGTGCTAGGAGACGGAGAAACAAAGGAAAACGAAGAATGGGAAGGTTCTTGGGAATCTAATTGGGATCAAGGGGGAAATAGATTGTAATGGGGGGGGGGGGGGGTGTCCCGAGGAGGTCCAAATAAAGAGAGAGGAAAGTAATGGGTCCGGGCATTCAGTGTGGGCAAGTTAGAGGATTTCGGCCCAAAGATAGACTCGGTGGAGTTGAGTTGGTTGCGGTCGGACAATGGGGCGAGTCCGGTGTAACAGGTTATTTTACAAGGCGGTAGAAGGCAGTATTGTGTTCGCATGGAACTAATGTATCTATCTATTCTCTGAATGTTCCAGGGATGGTGCATGTTGGTCATGTATATGTATAATTAATAAAGATTTTGTGTGTGCGCAAATCGGAGTTCTCAAGTGCCTGATAGTTGTTGATCATAGTTAATGATCTGTGATAACTGTGGCTGATTCATCCTGCACTACTCAGTTATATCTACAAAATATATGGACCTTAGACAACAGCCAATGTCTGCCTGTTGCAGGGGATTGTGACAGCAATTCTTAATACCGCATACCGCATTCGAAACACAGCTGCAGTGATTTGACCCTCTGCCTCTATTCCTGCTGTTCTGTCCAGTCGTCAGGATGTTTGCCCGTACCTCTGTTCTGTCCAGTCGTCAGGATGTTTGCCCGTACCTCTGTTCTGTCCAGTCGTCAGGATGTTTGCCCGTACCTCTGTTCTCATTGTCGTGAGTGGGTGTGCGTGACACAGAAAGATCGCTGTATCTAACCAATGAGGGAGGACAACAGAAAGGATTCCCAGTTTGCGGTGTAAGAAAAATGTTGACTGAACATTGATCATGGTCCAATATGGCGGAGAGGTGTTTTAAGCTGTTAAGGCCTTTTGGGTATTTCTGCTTATGGCTACGGTTTGCTTATACGTGTGACTTATTTTGGACTGGTAGTGCAGGGTTCTGTCGCCCAGAAGCCGAGTTAAGTGCGTGGAGTGATACAGTGGACTTGTCCTTGTCCTATGTGTTCCGCAATTCGCCATTGCTGTACTTATTATCTATTGCTGTACTTGTCTATTGCTGTACTTATTGTCTATTGCTGTACTTATCGTCTATTGCTGTACTTATTGTCTATTGCTGTACTTATCATCTATTGCTGTACTTATTGTCTATTGCTGTACTTATCGTCTATTGCTGTACTTATCATCTATTGCTGTACTTATCGTCTATTGCTGTACTTATTGTCTATTGCTGTACTTATTGTCTATTGCTGTACTTATCATCTATTGATGTACTTATCATCTATTGCTGTACTTATCGTCTATTGCTGTACTTATCATATATTGCTGTACTTATCGTCTATTGCTGTACTTGTCTATTGCTGTACTTATTGTCTATTGCTGTACTTATCGTCTATTGATGTACTTATCATCTATTGCTGTACTTATCGTCTATTGCTGTACTTGTCTATTGCTGTACTTATCGTCTATTGCTGTACTTATCGTCTATTGATGTACTTATCATCTATTGCTGTACTTATCGTCTATTGCTGTACTTATCGTCTATTGATGTACTTATCATCTATTGCTGTACTTATCGTCTATTGATGTACTTATCATCTATTGCTGTACTTATCGTCTATTGCTGTACTTGTCTATTGCTGTACTTATCGTCTATTGATGTACTTATCATCTATTGCTGTACTTATCATCTATTGCTGTACTTATCGTCTATTGCTGTACTTATCATCTATTGCTGTACTTATCATCTATTGCTGTACTTATCGTCTATTGCTGTACTTATCATCTATTGCTGTACTTATCGTCTATTGCTGTACTTGTCTATTGCTGTACTTATTGTCTATTGCTGTACTTATCGTCTATTGATGTACTTATCATCTATTGCTGTACTTATCGTCTATTGCTGTACTTGTCTATTGCTGTACTTATCGTCTATTGCTGTACTTATCGTCTATTGATGTACTTATCATCTATTGCTGTACTTATCGTCTATTGCTGTACTTATCGTCTATTGCTGTACTTATCATCTATTGCTGTACTTATCATCTATTGCTGTACTTGTCTATTGCTGTACTTATCGTCTATTGATGTACTTATCATCTATTGCTGTACTTATCGTCTATTGCTGTACTTGTCTATTGCTGTACTTATTGTCTATTGCTGTACTTATCGTCTACTGCTGTACTTATCCCGCCTGGTCGTTCCCTGCTCCTCCCGACACCAGGTAAGTCTTAGCCATTGTTTCCGCCTACAACCGGAACCCTGGGCTGTATTCGGTTTCGGTTCACTGGTTACATCCAACCTAACGTGGTCACGTCAAGATCTCCTGCACGTCGAAAAAGAAACTCAACCTGCCATTGTTTTTCTTCTTGGAATGTAGCTTCCCAGCCAATGGAAGGATCAGCACAGACGGGGAGTGGAAGCTTCCCAGCCAATGGAAGGATTAGCACAGACGGATAGTGGAAGCTTCCCAGCCAATGGAAGGATCAGCACAGACGGGGAGTGGAAGCTTCCCAGCCAATGGAAGGATCAGCACAGACGGGGAGTGGAAGCTTCCCAGCCAATGGAAGGATCAGCACAGACGGGGAGTGGAAGCTTCCCAGCCAATGGAAGGATCAGCACAGACGGGGAGTGGAATCTTCCCAGCCAATGGAAGGATCAACACAGACGGGGAGCAGAATCTTCCCAGCCAATGGAAGGATCAACACAGATGGGAAGCAGAATCTTCCCAGCCAATGGAAGGATCAACACAGACGGGGAGCAGAATCTTCCCAGCCAATGGAAGGATCAACACAGACGGGGAGCAGAATCTTCCCAGCCAATGGAAGGATCAACACAGACGGGGAGCAGAATTTTCCCAGCCAATGGAAGGATCAACACAGACTGGGAGCAGAATCTTCCCAGCCAATGGAAGGATCAACACAGACGGGAAACAGAATCTTCCCAGCCAATAGAAGGATCAACACAGACGGGGAGCAGAATCTTCCCAGCAATGGAAGGATCAATACAGACGGAGAGCAGCATCTATCCATCAATGGAAGGATCAACACAGACGGGGAGCAGCATCTTTCCATCAATGGAAGGATCAACACTTACGAGCTGTAGAGCTTCCCAGCCAATGGAAGGATCAACACAAACGAGCAGCAGAATCGGTCTACCTGTCTAAAACGCAATGAGAAGTGACAAACTGGGCGTTGCGGCTAAAGCCTTCGTCAACACGCGAACAACACACATACACTGATACAGCTATATGAACGGCTGTACATCCTCCAGTGAACGATACAGGGATGGAGTTTACCAGCAACAACAAACTGCCATAACACCTGATAACGAAGTAGATCAGAACCAGTCTGTCACCAGAACTGAAGGGATCGACCGTGTAGCCTACTGTCTGCAAACAAATGTTCCTTGTATAGTGAAAATATGACACATGTATAATGTATAAGAGGAATCACTATGTGAGGACAAAGCATGAATATTATTAGATATGCAGATGATAGAATATTGATTGCTGGCAATGAATAGAATTTGAGTTTTGTACCAAAAAGAAATATCACAATGAAATATTCAAGTAAATGGGAATATTCTTAAATAAGTGAATCCTTACAACTATCTCGGAACAGTCATAACATTTCATGGGAGATACCTTGAAGAGATATAGAACAAGAATCGCTGTTGCAAAGGTAGCCATTTCCAAGATGGAAAACATACTGACTAATACAAAGCCGTCATTTACAACGAGAAAAAGATTGTTGAAGAGCTAAGTAGAACCTGTATTGTTGCATGGATGTGAAATGTGGACGATGGGCAGACAAGTTGGAAACCATCTAATGGCATTGGAATTGTGGTTTCTGCAAATACCATGGAAAGACAGAAAAACCAATGACCAAGTCCTACAAGAAACAAATGAAAAGCCTAAACTGATTTGAGAAATTAGATGTAGACAGACACAATTTTTTGAGCTCGTTATGAGAAGAAATAAATTGGAGAACGTGGTGGCAACTGGCAAGATTGATGTGCATAGAACAAGGGAAAAGCAGAGAAGTAGATATCTGGATTGCTTGGTCGAGACAAACACACACACACACGCACACACACACACACACACACACACACACACACACATATATATATATATATATATATATATATATATATATATATATATATATATATATATATATATATATATATATATCATGTGCCATGCCAGATATATATATATATATATATAATGAAAAGTCTTGATAAATAGAAAAAACTAATGCAAGCTGAGACAACAAAAATTCAACAAACCTCATGTTGAATGAATCTTCCTACAAGTGACCTCTGAACTCTGCCTATCTCAAGCAACTCCACATCCTTTTGTCTCAGCATTTACTAGGTCAGTGCAAGGGCAATAGATCTGTCGCATTTTCCGTGTCAATGGGAGACAATCACTTGTGTACGAAAGTAAGAACAATAAATCTGCTATAGCCATTAACATACTTATCTAAGAGACTTGATTACAGTAGGTGAGACAGTTACAGGTAGTCCTGTGTTAACACATGTAACACCCGTGCGTCCACGGGACCCTCTAGAGAAGCGAATAACGTATTAAGCATGTCGTAAGTGGCGATCACTAGCAGAAAGCGTACAAGAGTTACAACACCTAGTGGAACAAGTAAACAGGCACAGTACAGAATGTGGCTTAGATATTAACATCCAAATAACAAAAATTATAATTATTAGCAGTGGAAAGGAAAGGCCATCAATGAACATCACAGTAAACGGGCAGATACTAGAACAAGTAATAACTTTCTACTATACTGTACATGCCGGTCTCTCTGGCTGTGGGGTTACAACACTTTCTCTCTGTAATCCCGTTTATCACGCAGAGTCTCGTAGCGGAGCGAGAGCTGAGGCGGTTCGACCCCCGCTCGTGACTTGCGGGATACTGAGCCGGCCGCTCAGAAAGCAATGGCAAACTACTGAGCGTAATCTTGCCAAGAGATCAACATACAGCTGAAAGATGCTGGTGTTGACAGCTAAGTCCTGTAAAGGATATGCTAAAAAAAAAAAAAAAATACTGTACTTGTAATAACAGATGATGGCAGAAGTGAAACAGAAATCAAAAGGAAAGTAGGAATGGCCAAAAATGCTTTCAGCATTATGAAATCAGTATTAACATCTAAATGTTTTGCATATCCTTTACAGGACATCGCTGTCAACAGGATCTTTCAGCTGATTGTTGATTTCTTGGCAAGATTACGCTCAGTAGTTTGCCATTGCTTTCTGAGCGACCGGCTCCATACTCTCATAAGTCACTGGCGCGACTCGAACCGCTTCCAGCTCTCGTGCGCTAACGTCAACCACGAGAGTATTCGGGGTTACGGAGAAAGCTGCTAACACCTCGGTCATGGAGACCGGTGTATTAACATCTAGAGAGATTACAAGTGAGAATTGTCAAATGTTATGTATGTAATTCAATAATACTGCATGGCACCGAAGTCTGCACAATGATCAAGCAATTAGAAAGTCGAATAGAGGCCTTTGATATGTGGATATACAGAAGAATATGTTGTATTTCATGGAAACAAACACATACAAATGTAATGGTTCTAGACAAACTTGGAATGTAAAGAGAGTTGATGAAAGAAATATAAAAGAGGCATGTGAAATATTTCGGTCACGTTAAAAGTGATAACACTCTTATGACAACCATAATAGAGGGTAAGGTTGCAGGTAAGCGAGCAAGGGGTACACAGGATAACATGTCTAGATGGACGAACAGCAGTTTGCAGCCAACCTTTATTGTGGCGACGGCATCTGATTGATTGATTGATTGATTGATTGATTGATTGATTGATTGATTAAAAATGTATCTAAAGACGCTTTGATTATTGCAAGATATCACAATATTGAATGGCTGTTTGTGATTCTTTCCAAAAATGGACCATCTCATCACATGTTATGTGTTTCTTCTTCTTCTTCTTCTTCTTCTTCTTCTTCTTCTTCTTCTTATTATTATTATTATTATTATTATTATTATTATTATTATTATTATTATTATTAATGTTGCGTGTTCTTTGCAGGACTTTGTGGTCAACCGCAAGCTGTGGTGGGTTTTCTGGCACTTGTAGTTCTCACAAAGAGAACTGGTCACTCGCATTTGAAGAAGGCAGATTGCATTGCTCGGCGTATCATGAGAAGGAGAAACTGGAGTGTGTCGCACAACGAGAGAGTTGGGGAGAAAGAGAGGCAGAGATAAGCTAAAATAGAATATGCTTGCGAGTTTGACATCTTGGCATGGAGGAACATCAGTATCAGAAAATATTGACAGTACATGAGACAGAAGGCTGGTCACCAGCACCACACGGCATGGACTATAAGAAGATTGGCAGTACACGAGACAGAAGGCTGTGGACAGACATGATCACCAACACCACACGGCATGAAATATAAGAAGATTGGCAGTACACGAGACAGAAGGCTGTAAACAGACATGATCACCAACGCCACACGGCATGGACTATAAGAAGATTGCAGTATACGAGACAGAAGGTTGTGGACAGACATGATCACCAACACCACACGGCATGGACTATAAGAAGATTGGCGGTACACGAGACAGAAGGCTGTGGACAGACATGATCACCAACGCCACACGGCATGGACTATAAGAAGATTGGCAGTATACGAGACAGAAGGCTGTGGACAGACATGATCACCAACGCCACACGGCATGGACTATAAGAAGATTGCAGTATACGAGACAGAAGACTGTGGACAGACATGATCACCAACGCCACACGGTATGGACTTCAATGCAGCAGCCATGGCACAGTTGGTCTGCTGTTTCCGTAGGAAGCCTGTTTTCAAAGATCCTGTCTTGGCCCTGAAGGTGCCATTGGCCCCTTTACTCCAAACTCGTCCAGCAGCAGACTAGAGGCAGTCTCAGCTAGCCTCAATGTTCGCTTGACAGATTCTGCCCTTAATTAATCTCAGTAACATGTTAAACAATTATACCAACTGCAAATAGAAAACATTTCAATGTAATTAAATCGTTGATGTACAATTAATAATGTACAATTAAACAACCACGCCATTTTTGGGGACAGTGAATTATTTTATGAAATACCGGGAATTTCTGGGAAAACCGAGACGTCTAACAAGCCAGGTTGCAGTGTATGAATCTAATTATCCGGACATGATGTTGATGTTTTGTTGTCACCATAAAAGTGTTGTCTTAAAGTCATGATGTTAGTGTTCTGTTGTCACCATAATAAAAATATGAATAAAATTGGGTGTAACTGCGGCAAAGCTGTGAAAATGTAAACAATATAAAATGACACAAAGTAGTGCAGCTTTACATAACAGAATTACGACACATACAGGACGTTGCGGCGATTAGCCTTCATCAGCAAACAAACACATTCACAAACACAACATATAGTCAAGGAGATCTCCTGTGACTACATCAAAAGGTGACGACAGGAAGAGAAGAACAATAGGATTAAAAAATGAAAGCAATGAAGGGAAAGTGAGAATTGAAAAAAATGTTCATACTTACCTCACAATTCCGATCTGTGTGTAACTCAGAATATCGCCGATGTATTCTTTTTATACCCAACCGAGGGAGTGAGATGGAGGGTGATGATGGGGTTATATGTGTTACGGTTCAGTGAGCGCATTGAAAGAAGGGGAGGGGGCGGAGGCAGGAGGGCAGGGCGGCAACCTGTGATAGTGGTCTGATAATGGTATCTGAGCAATCTCAATGGATGTACTAACGAAGCATCACACATTTGTGTCCACTGCTATCTTTTCTATTTTTCTATTTTGTATCATTTTATATTGTTGTCACCATAACAGCGTTGTCTTAAGGTCATGATGTTGGTATTCTGTTGTCACCATGGGACGCAGAAGTGTTTCCAAAGCACCAGGGCAGGGTTATATACTGGCCAAGACCTATTGACGCGTCCTCGTCGAGCGTCCTGGGCAACAGGTGCCTTCGGGATCCTGGCTAAAGTCAGTAGGATCGCCGATTCCTCCGAAGTCGGAGAGTGTGTACGGCGAGGAAACCACCAGTCTGCACACCAATAAGCCAGACATGGGACAACGGATACTCACGCAAACCTCAGGTCCTGTATGACATCACACTGATGTTGGACAATAGGATGCCTTCATCCGACATACAGGACATCACGCTGGAGTTCACAGCCAGCGAACGCAAGCAAGCAAGCAAGCATGTTGTCACCATAACTGTGTTGTCTTAAGGTCGCACGCTTAGTGACACTTCGCTTCAAGAAGCAGGGACATGTAGCTATATGTGTAGCAACACTGACAAACGTGACCGGGGGTGGGGTGGGGGGGGGGGGTGAGGGAGACCGATCGAGATATGAAAATAAGAATACAATAAGCACGAGGAGCTTTCATAGCACTTGTTTCTCACATCCTTTACAGGACATTGCAGTCAACACCAGCATTTGTCAGCTGCTGTTGATGTCTTGGCAAATTTTTACGTTCAGTAGTTTGCCACTGCTTTCTGTACGACAGGCTCGGATACCTCCGTAAGTAACCAGCGCGACACGATCCGCTGCCGAATCTCGTGCAGCTGTGTTTCGTATGTGAGTAAATGGGTTTATGAACAACGTCCTTAACCCCTTCGCCAGGGAGACGGTTGTCATAGAACTAGGAAATGTCAAAAACTCAGAATTTCTAAATGCAGTGTTAAATTGCCACTATTGTATAGGTCAGATACCTGGAGAACAACTACAAGAACTACTAACAAACCACACACATTCACTCACTGGGACTAACATGGTATGGCAGAAACTTCAATGTAGAGCTCATGGAGAGGACTAAACAAATTCCAATCAATTAAAAAGTGAGGAAAAGACACTGGAGCTGTGTAGGACATACACGGAGACAACCTGAGGACAATATAGGAGGGGAAGTCAATAAGTCAGCCACAAATGGCTGTAGAAAAATAACAAAATATGATAACAACTTGAAACCAGTTTATTTTTATACATACATTGTCCTTTTATTTCTCAACTTAATTTCCAACAATATTGATGCACTTATCCCATCGTTTTATCAGTCTTCCCAAACCCGCCGCATAGAACTACGTGCTCTTTCTAGTAAGCCACGTTTTTATTTCACATTCAACTTCGGCGTCAGTCGCGAAATGACTCTCGCCAAGGTGGGTTTTCAGTGGACCAAAAAGGTGGAAATCGTTAGGGGCTAAGACGGGGCTGTAAGGTGGATGTTCCAGAACTTATCACCTTAGTTGGTTAATTAAATGTGAAGTGAAAACGTGGTTTAGAAAATAGAGCACGCAGTTCTATGCGTCAGTTTGTAAGGACTGATAAAACGATGGAATAAGTGCATCAATGTTGGTGGAAATTATCTTGAGCTATAAAGGGACAATGTATGTATAAAAATATACTGGTTTCAAGTTGTTATCATATTTAGTTATTTTTCTACAGCCATTTGTGGCTTACTTATTGACTTCCCCTCGTACTTAGACACTGTCTTGTCTGGAAACTACAAGGTGAGCGAAATAGCGGGAAACATAAAAACACACGAAGAAGAGAATTACAGAGAAGAAGAATAATGGGAGAACATGGAGGAAGCTGCGCATAATAGCAAAGATAGGAGGAGGGCTTGTTGGGGTTTCCTTGAGGGCATATGTCCCCAGGGCCGAGGGGTAGATCTTCTCAGTTTGATGCAAGTCTTCGAAATGTCGCCCCTTAATTTTTTTTTTTTTTTTTTTTTTTCGAAATGCTGCCCCTTAAAGATGTTTAATTATAGAATGGTGTAAATTGTATTTTGATCTCTCTGCTTATGCCGCCCCCTTACGGTGCCGCCTGATGCGGCCGCTTCTCTGTGTCATAGCACAGCACGGCTCTTATCTCCCATAGGAGGATATAGGGCAGGAGAAGAAGGTCCGCTCATTTTGTCCAACGCCCGTGGAACCACCATCGACCAATCGCAGAACTGTTGGTCTCCGCTGAACCCCTGTTGAGAAATAGTTGTATATATTGCCCTAAATACTAGGCCCTAGTTAGATAGCGGCTAGGCTGTATGAAAGTCAGAGACAGTGGATGGGGATAGTTTATGCTGTCATCATCTGTGCTGTCCTGTAACAAGATCTACAATCATCTTGCATTACCTGTTCTCCTGACACTACAAATTAATACACACACACACACACACACGCACACACACGCACGTACACACACACACACACGCACACACACACACGTACACACACGCACGTACACACACACACACACACGCGCGCGCACACACACACACACACGTACACACCAGACGAAACTTGGCCAAGCCACAGGTCATCACAAGAGTACAACGGCAGCGTCACTTGATCTTATCTCCTCCATTGTTCATTTGTATCTTTGCTTGTAATTCTTTCTTTGTTGTCTCTTTATATCTTTACTTGTACTTCTTTCTTTGTTCTTGGTCACATGTCCCACATTGACCTCAGATCTCATGTCTCACACTGACCACATATTATATGTCTCATGTTGAATACAAGACTACAGATCACATGTCTCACGCTGACCACAGATCACATGTCTCACATGACCATAGATCACATGTAAGTAGATATTACAAGCATCTAGACATAAAAACAGAAGTCATTATGTGATCGCAGCACAATGTGTAGTTTAATATGTAAAGGCTCTCTGTGTTGTCTAGTGTGTACTCTCGTGTTTAGTTCGTCCGGTTTGTCTTATCCAGACACCAAACGACACGAAGATGTGATGATTCCATTGGTTGAAGATGGCCAGTTTGTGAACCTACAGTTGAAGTGTCGCCAGTTGGAGGAGTCTACAGTTGAACTTTGGTCAGGGCCTGCTCAAAGTCATTGATGATGTCTTCCGGTTCCTCGAGGCCGATACTGGAAACAACAGAAACAAAACAAATGTACGGACAATAAAGAAAGCACAACTGTAAGTACACAGATTGATCATACTGTGCTAGCATCCATCATCATCGCGTGCCTCGTCACATGCCTCTCCATCGATCTCAGTTCTTGGTGTTCTCAATTCTGTTGATATTCCTCCATGGCATTGTCTTACACCATCCATCATACTTTCTCTCAACCTGTTCCTGCCTCGATCACCGAAGATCTTCCCAGTTTACACGATATTTTCCAATGCCTCACCTCTCGTCACTTGTCACAGAACACTGACTGTCTCTTTCCCATTCTTGAATAGAATGATCTATTTGCATTAGCTTCTACCAAACAATCGTTATTTGTTTCTTGGCAATCCAAGGCATATTTCTCAGAAACCACATCTGCTTTACTTCGAAGCAATATTTGTCTCACAAACATCATCACCTTCGCTTTTAAGCTATGTGTCTCAGAAACCAAAGCTCTTTTACTTCGAAGTAACATTTGTCTCGGAAACCACATCTCCTTTGATTTGAACAACATGTGTTGTTACAGTCTATGAGTTAAATTACCAGCATGAGTGTTGACTAGTAGACAGGGCAGGTGTGAGTTAATACAACCTTATGTATTGGCACATGAGGTCAGGTAATTGGCCTAGATACGGGACATGAATACTGGCTTCTCATCAACATTCTGTACACGGGACTCCCCAATGCAGGTTAAGACCTGTTCCCCTGGCAGTTTGCCCCAGGTGAGTTCGGCTGGACGGATACATTCCGCAATTGTAAATCCATGTAGAGATGGAATTGACTGAATGATTGATTGATTGATTGATTGATTGATCTAGGAACCAACATCACAGCATTCGGGGCATTCCCATAGGCGCTTCGTCTCCATCCTCAGCAGCCAGCGAAGAGTTCCAACATCATTAGTACCAGTAGCAATCTTATTATATGTCCGTCTCACCTTTCCTCTGAGCGTGGAGTGACGGGCAGATCCCCTCGTCACTCCTCGTTGTCTCATTCTTGCCAGATCATGATGATCCATTTGCTCCTCCGAGGTGTACACATGCTCCCACAAGGCCCCAACCACGTCTGTCTTGTCATGCATCAATACTCCACCAAGTTTTGCAGAGCCAGCCAATCTGTCCGCCTGTTCATTCCCCAGCACACATGTAGAGATGGAAGTCCTTTGATAGTTAGCATTCATGTTATGTGGATCTATCTGTGCTTGGTTTGTTTAGAACATCTTCTTCTTGTTCTTGTTCTTGTTCTTGTTCTTCTTCTTCTTCTTCTTCTTCTTCTTCTTCTTCTTCTTCTTCTTCTTCTTCTTCTTCTTCTTCTTCTTCTTCTTCTTCTCCTACGATCAACGTTTGCTATGTGTAGTGCATAGCATCCATTGTAGTGTGTAGATGTCCGATTTCTAGTCCCGTGCCACCTGGGTCAACATCTTCCGACTTCGACGGTTGAGGTTTCTTTTCTGGAACCCTCCTTCCATACGCAGATTGACTTTGTGGGCTTGTGGGCTCTGCCTTCCCACATTTTCTGTCGGGCTTTGTTGTCCTAGCCTTTGTCCTTATAAGAACTTCCACAAGGTAGTGGTGGTTTAGCATTCGGGGTGTCCCTCTCGCAGATGAATTTCCTTCCAGGGTTTATGACTCTATTAACCTCTATTAACCCAGTTTCTTTGCTACCTTATTATCCTATCCAGCACAGACTGTTGCCATGGAGCACACATGCAGATCCCATCGCCAAATCGCTCACAGATGTGTTTGGAACGCTGTAAGCGGGATTACGAATTGAGACCGTAACCCATTCGCCATAGAGCAGGTCGCACCTATAACTTTGCTATATGCGGGAAAAGAGACCTATAACTTTGTTGTATGCGGGAAAAGAGACCTATAACTTTGCTATATTCGGGAAAATAGACCCATAACTGTGCTATATGCGGGCGACTTCCGTACGTCATGCGTAACCCGACCATCAGTGTGAGATAAGGCACGGCGCGTGATATAGATGGATAATCTTGTCCGTGCACAACTTTATTTTATCTCACGACGTTTTGCCGCTGTGAATTTACACAATAAAGAGATAACAAGCGTCTTGTTATTTCAAGAGAAGAGATAACAATTGTAGTGTGTGTGTATGTGTGGTTTTTTTTTTTTTTTTCAAGAAACGAGGATTAAAAGTCATGTTATTTTACGACAAGAGATAACAAAAGCCGTGTTATTTTAAGAAAAGAGATTACCTCAGAGAGGTAGGTGAGAAGAGATAACATAGAAGAGATAACAAAAGTCATGCTATTTCAAGACAAGAGGTAACAGAAGTCATGTTATTTCAAGAAAAGAAGTAACAAAAGAAGACCAAACTTTAACCTGATGCTGGCAACTGTAGCCACTCCACACTATGGAATGACAATACGTCCAACTCCCGGTCAGGTGATATCCTATGTATTTATCACAACTACTCAGGTTTAAAAATGTATTTCAGGATCCTCGCCGGTGTTACGGAGTGCCTGCACTGAGCGAAGTTTCTCCAGACTCAGGTTTGAGTTAGGAGTAGAACGGAGCACTTATGGATTAACACCCGTGTGCCGTGATGTTGATCCATCGACTAAACTAAACTAAACTAAACAACTATTCAGGGGAATTCATCGATACCACCAGCTCTTGTAGTGTTAACCCCCTTTGTGTGTACAGATGTGGACTAGGCGGGCGATGTTCTTGTCTCGGATAACTCTCTGTTGGAGCCGTGCTCATGAACTTTGCTTTCTTTTTTTCTCTTCCCCGGCGCCTTCCTCTTTCTCTTCCTCGCCGCCTTTCTCTGTCTCTTCTTCTCTTTCTCTTCTCCGCCGCTTTTCTTTTTCACTTCCATGTCGTCATTCTCTTTCTCTTCCATGCTCCTTTCTCTTTCCCTTCCATGTCGCCATTTTCTTTCACGTCCATGTTGCCTTTCTCTTTCTCTTCTATGTCGCCTGTCTCTTTCTCTTCCATGTCAGCTTTCGTTTTCTCTGCTGCGCCACCATTCTCTTTCTCTTCCATATCGTCTTTCTCTTTCTCTTCCATGTCTTCTTTCTCTTTCTCTTCCATGTCGCCTTTCTCTTTCTCTTTCATGTCGTCTTTCTCTTCCATGTCGCCTTTCTCTTTCTCCTTTCTCTTCCATGTCGCCTTTCTCTTTCTCTTCCATATAACTTATATTGTCTATTGTAACAAAGAACAATGTAAGCAACTATATAGTCTAGTGTAACAAAGAACAATGTAAGCAACTATATAGTCTAGTGTAACAAAGAACAATATAAACAACTATAATGATGCATTGCCTATTGTAACAAAGAACAGTGTATAAAAGTAACACACCTTATCCTGAGCATGCCGGGTAATATCCCAGACTCGGCAATCTCTTCCGGTTTCAGCAGGTACGGTCCATGTGTCATACTGTAGGGGTGTTCCAGGATGCTGTCTGTACCCCCCAGGGACACGGCCAGGCGGACCAGTCGAATATTCTAGATATCACATGGCCACAAATAACATAGCATTAGAGGTTTTTTATTTCTGGTTATTTTCTCTCTTATTATACATTTACATCTGAGATAACTAAAGATGTCTGGTGTATAGAGTTTCTATCTCAGATAACTATAAAAATCTGTTTTATAGAGGCTGTATCTCAGATAACGAGAAAATCTGGCGTATAGAGGTTGTATCTCAGATAACTAGAAAATATAGTTTATGGAGGATGCTAGAAATGTGTCGTTTATAGAGGTTATCTCATATACCTAGAAATGTTTGGTTTATAGAGGTTAAATCTCAGATATCTAGACATGTCTGTTTATAGAGATTATATCTCATGTATCTAAATAAAATTGGTTTACAGAGGTTATATTTCAGATATCTACCGAGTCATATCCGGTTTCCGGCTTCGAGAGGACGTGTTTTAACATATTCTCCCGATTTTTGATTATTTTAATAAGTTTACTCAATTCAATCGCGATGCTGTGTATATCATTGTGTTCGTTCTAAACTGGATTTACATACTACTCAACAGTTCAAGTCTATGTGATTGTTTAATTAATGAAATGAGAGTTTCTTTATTTTATGTGGCCGTAAGAGCACCAATCTATGAATGTTACCAATTATCGATTCACGACAACGTGAGAATTTGCCATGCGTGACTAACAAGTGATAAACACCACGCACCTTCTACAGAAAGGCCTGCGCGTATATTTACTCCATCATTTTGTTCGTTTAAAGCTGGATTTACATACAACACAAAATGTCAAGTTTATGTGAATGTGTATTTAGTTAAATGAGGATTTCTTTGTGAATCGTGACGGTAAGATCACCCATTTTTCAATTTTACCAATTATCGATCTACGACAACGTGAGAATTAACCATGCATGGCAAGCAAGTAAACGTCAAGCACGACCTACAGAAAAGCCTGCAATATTATTTTATTCCTTGCCTTATCGAGCTGCCTATGTTACCAAAATGTCCTCCAACTTGCGACCATCAACTGTCTCCAAGCGGCACAATGTAAACAAGAACAAGACGGGACAAATTTTGACGAGCACGCCAGCTCAGCGAATGAATCTATCATCTACATCGCCAACCTCAATCGTGTTGTCTAGTGAACAATCAGACACTGAATTCCAGCTGGACATACAACAGAATTCACCAGCTCAATCTAATCAAACCAGCACATCACATTCAAGCACTCTTTCTTCGGCCGAACCACAGAGCCACAATGATATTAATTGTCGTGAACTTATTCAGGCTTTGGAGATGAGATTAACAGATTTTATTACCAGCAACACCACTAATATTATTGCTGTGCTTAAAAACGAAAACCTTCTTCTTCGAGAAGAAATCCGCCTCCTTAGACAAGAGAAGGAAACTTTCAAAGCATCCATACATGCTTTAGAACTAAGAAGTGCACAGTCATCTAATAAAAGTGCACAGACAGAAACTACCCTTGGTGTTATAGATGCGTGTGCTACCAGTGAATGTTCGTCGCATAATGACATACAGACAGTTTCTACAATCAACAAAACTACTTCTAAACCTGTAGAACGCACACCATCCATCTACCCCATTGATGTGCATATCAGCAACAGGTTCCAGGCCTTAAGTGTAGACTCTCCAGCAGCAGACCAGGAATCACAAAGTTCAATTGTTACCACTACTGGGCATCAACAACCAACGCAAGCAAGCTATAATAATCAAGAACACAAGAAAGACCGCAGTGGCCAGTGGCAACAACAGCCCAAGCGGACACGCCAGCAGCGTGACCTTACAATTGATGACAGTGCAACTCATGTTATCATTGGAGACTCCCTGCTGAAGGGAATCTATAGTGATCGCATGTCATCTTCTGACAGCGAGTCAACTTCAATCTTTCCTCTACCAGGCGCTGACATTGATAGGCTTACCGCTACACTGCGAAAATTCCAAGTGAATGAGAGAATTAAAAAAGCGACAGTCCATATTGGTGTCAATGACATAATGGATAATAACATCATAAGCACCTCACAACTATCTACGCTGGAGGTACTGTTACGAAATAAATTTCCTAACTCATCTATGTTCATTTCATCCATCATTCCACCATGTTATGGATTCCAGCGTCGGACTGCCGATGCTGCCAATCTAACTTTGTTTAAATTTTGTAAAGACAATGCCATTAGTTTCATTAATAACACCCCGTACTTTACTTCGTCGTCCGGGGCTCCTAAGAAAAAACTATACAGGGATCAAATACATTGTTCCAAGCTAGGAAGTAGTATACTAGCGAAGAACATAAAATATCCCGAACGTGCACAACAACCAGCACCAGTTACAGGAGTAACCCGAACTTCACCCCCGGCGACAGCGACATCTAAGTGTTCAGAAAATGCTCCTTCTCTTCCTGCACCACCATTGCCTATACCCCAGGAATACAATGCCGTGGATAGTAACCCATGCTCCAATCCCAATGTTGCTAACTATGATGGCTTGTTTCCTCCCTTGCCCATAAAGCATCCTCCCCCTATTGTGTCAAAGGGGACACCGTTAAACAATGTTGCTGTGCCCCCGATGTATGCTTCTAATGTAGGCACTTCCAGTAACTCTCACAGCAGTGGTCCCTCGTTGGATGGTAATCTACACTCCTATCAGTGGAACCGCCAACTTCAACAGCTAATGCAATACAATCCTGCAGCCCTGCATCAAGCTTTCATGATGTCACTCCAGCACAGACATTTTCCTACCCCATCTAATAGTCTTAACTACTACTAAATAAAGTTTCAAAAACTCTGAAAATTTCTACCGCAAGCGACATCATCCTTTCATTGTGCAATGTTCGCAAATCACGATCAGTGGCTTCACAAAGATGGCGTAAGTATAGGCCATCTCAACATCTATCATTTGCTCAATAAATTACCTGAGCTTTCGGTAATACTGTCCAAACAATTCCATGTGTTTGGAATCACAGAAAGTCGTCTCAACGACAAAATATCCGACTCTGAAATCACTCTTAAGGGGTTTAAAGTAATTCGAAGAGACGCAAATCAAAAATTAGAGACAGGTATTGCTGTATACATTTCCAATTCTCTCAACTGTTCCCGTAGAAGTGATCTCGAGTCAGTAGAGATAGAATGTGTTTGGTTAGAGGTGAAGCCAGCCAGCCAACAGCCGTTTCTCATTGGATACCTATATAGGAATCCGTGTGCTGGGTACAATTGGTATGACTGTTTCACTACAATGATGGATATAGTGTTTACAGAAGGTAGAGAAGTCATGATATTAGGTGACTTTAACATAGATATTCCTAAATCCAACCAGACATGGGACGATATCATTCTTTCTTACAATTTCAAACAACTAATAAACCGTCCCACAAGGGTTACTGACACATCCTCAACTATAATTGATCATATATATGTTACTTGTCCAGATAATATTATTGAATGTTCTGTTCCTGTTTGTACAGTTAGTGACCACTACCCGGTATGTTGTACATGGTCAAGAATTGGGTTCAAACCTCTTAAACATAAACATGTAAGTATCAAATTTAGGAATTTTAAAGCATTCAACCAAGATTTATTTTTGCAAGACTTAAGAAAAGCAGCCCTTGATCACGTTTACCAACTTCCTAACCCGGACGATGCATTAGCTTTCTGGACGAAGACAGTCTACAATGTGTTCGATAAACACGTGCCAATCAAAGAAGTTCGAGTCAAAAATCAACATAAATCCCCATGGGTCACTAGAGAAGTGCTGAAAATCATGAGAGAGCGAGATACAGCACACAAAAATAAAGACTTCATCAATTACCGCAGACTAAGGAAAAAAGTTAAATATGACATTCGTAGGATAAAAAAAAGATCATTTTAAAAATTTGATTGTAGATAATTCAAACAGTACAAATATATGGAAGGCTATTAACTTGCTAACCAATAAGAAACGCCTTACAGAATCAGCAATACCAAATTCTATAACATGCGATGAATTCAGTTGGTTCTTTCAATCAGAAATAGAGAATCTAAAGTCTTCAATACCAGACTCATCGTGTAATTTAAGTTCACTGGCATCATTCTGTGAGGAGAAGTGCACCAGAAATATTCCCGATGAGATTCCTTTAAT
Source organism: Cepaea hortensis (assembly GCA_963921405.1). NCBI lineage: Eukaryota > Metazoa > Mollusca > Gastropoda > Stylommatophora > Helicidae > Cepaea > Cepaea hortensis. The sequence continues at coordinate 4,757,148 of OY992889.1, read as the reverse complement.
GTCTGTTGCAGACGTTTATAAATATCTCTTGAACCTCAAATCAACAAACTCACACGGCCTAGATGGTATCAGTAATAGAATTCTTCGTTGTGCTGCACCAGTCATTAGTGAGTCCTTAACGTTCATATATAACCAGTGCCTGGCCAAAAACTACTTTCCATCTGCTTTTAAAATTGCTAAAGTGTTTCCGCTAATTAAAAATGGCTCAATCGATAATAGCGTTTTGGGTAATTATAGACCTATTTCCCTATTATCGTCGCTATCAAAACCACTAGAAAAACACATTCATAAAATAACGTTACACCATTTAATTAACAACGATCTAATAATTAACAGTCAATCTGGGTTTCAACCTAAATATTCTTGCCATAGTGCTCTAACAAAAATGACCGATAACTGGCACTTAAACATCAACAACGGTAGAATTTGTGGAGCGGTGTTTGTAGACTTTAAAAAAGCTTTTGATATGGTAGATCACGATATTTTAATTAGAAAACTAAAGCAAATGAAGACAAGCACCAACATGGTGAACATAATTACGTCATTTCTATCCGACAGGCAACAAGTCGTGTCCTTCAACAACTGTCTATCAAGACCCACACAGCTTAATATTGGTGTGCCTCAGGGCTCAATACTAGGTCCGCTGCTTTTTGCAGTTTATATTAATGATCTTCCTTTATATATCAATACAACTTGTGATCTATTTGCTGACGACTGTACTATATATACTAGTCAAGAAAACCGTAGTGAATTAGAGAATTCTTTACAAAAGGAACTTGATAATCTTACTAGATGGAGCAATGAAAACCGCATGCAAATTAACATCGGCAAAACCAAATCCATGCTAATAACGACCAGACAAAAACTACAAACACTAGCCATAACTGGATTGTCAGGGTCTTAAACCTGGCTCGTTAAACCTAACACATGTGAGACAGTACAAGTACAACGTGATTTGACTTGAGACTCAACGACACGAAGTTTCAATGGATTTATTTACAGATCACATACAATACGATCTAGAGATGATCATGACAATACATAAGTTATAACCATACACTTACAGGCAACCCACAGCTTACAGTCTATCTCACAAGATGTACAAGCAGTCGACTTTCGGGCACAGAACTACACGAAACCTTTCTCCCATCATACGTCCAGTCGAGTCCGAGTCCCAGAGCTGTCTGGCTATTTCTCGCAACGCGCCTGCCCACCTGAAGTGGCTTCACGAGGCCTGCGTGCGTCCTGCTTTGTCCTTGCCTGACCGCTGGCTGTCTCGTCAGCCAGCAACCTCGCAGACAGGTAACTAATACTCGCCTGGCGGGCGTAACGATGTCACGGCATCCCCGCTAGGGACTATTCGCCTGGCGGGCGTAACTATGTCCCTGCATCTCTGCTGGCAATACTTTAGACTCTGACATGCTCCCCCGGGGCTTCTTCGTGAAAGATGTCATCTTTTCATGTATACTCTATATACCTAGCGGGTTAATATTTTAACCTTGTCAGAGTCAACCCTTCTGTTATATACATTGGTGTAGAAATACATAAGGCTACACATCTTGGCATAGAAACACATAAGACATGGACATTGTATCTAAAGACATGTGGTGTTCAACCTTTAACACTTGTCAAGCTTCATCCTCTCGATGGCTGATTACCTTAATTGCATTATTGACCTAGTCAGATCGGTAGTAACATCTTCCCAAGCAACTACCTCGCAGCCTTTCAAAAAAAAAGTAATAATATGCTTTTTGAAACAAAAAACATCTGGCAAGACCGTAATACGGCTTTATATAAGCCGCATTCAACGCTCAAACTCTGACCCAATTTGGCCAGGAGTTCTTGTGTCGGTCTGCAATGTCGGTAACACTCTACCATGCCAAGTAGATGGCTTCTTGGTGTGTTAACCATCTGGCAACAACATGGCTATTTACATACAACACATAATCGTATACATTTCAATTTATCGCCCTTGGTGTAATAATGTAATAACAATTAAATGAAAGGGACATAATTTAAAAAAATTATGAAATATAATATCTTACAATAATTCTTCTATTTCTCAGCGTCATAGCTTGATGTTTTTCCATACTAGCGAAAAAAAATGTCGATAGTATGAATAAATTAATCAATCTAAGATTACACTAAATGAAAAATATGAATACACAATTTCGTGTATTCGAAATTATTGAATCGTAAATAGTTTAGAAGTGTTATAACTTTTTAAGCTTTTGTTTGTTGTCTGCTAATTTTGAACTAAATTTCTAAATCATCCGGAAGTACGCACGAACCGTTGATGTTGAAATCTGTAGAACACACTTGTTCCGGTCTGATGTAGTAAAACGGAATGTGCAATGTTCTGATCGTTCATGTGTTGGTTGTTTCACTGGAAAAACTTCTGGATTTCGATTGACTGCAGTGGTGTAGATGTCAATGTTCAGGTCACACTTTCACACACGGAGTTAAAATATCACTGGATATGTTCCAAATGCAGATACCACGGATAAATTGGACAGTTCGCTTGCGGTGAGTTCAGAGCGAATGTGGCACTGTTCTTGTTTCGTAATATATACAATTAATAAAGTTCACTTTCTACCACACACTACACAATTATTCACGACAATCACTACGTTAATAATAAAATAAGAAAACTATATATACTGGGAGTAAACCCTATCACATTATATAATAGACATACACAGCTTGGGTGAAAAAAAAAACTTCACTGATGGATGGCTGTGTTGGTCTGAGTGTATTTTACACACTGCACTCAGACATTGGTGCTTACTGGGTCGGTCGGACAACGGGACAAAAGATCGGCAATCGTGTTGGTTCTGCCCGCGATGTGTCGAACTTCAAAGCTGTAATCTTGAAGCTTAAGAGACCAGCGAGCTATCATTTGGTTGGAATGTACACCTGAATTGATAAATCTCAATGGACTACTGTCAGACTCCACAATAAAATGACGTCCCAGGAGGAATCTGGACAATTTAGTTATACCCACCACTAGAGCTAGGGCTTCCAACTGTGGTGTTGACCAAGCACGTTCTCTCGGTTTTAATTTTCGGGAGACAAAGTACACAGGATGTAGGATGTTATTGTGCTCCTGTAACAAGACTGCTCCAATCGCCACGGAGCTCGCGTCTGTGCGTAATCTGAAAGGGATTTGTAAATTGGGCAATTTTAGAATGGGATTGTTTAAGCTATTATCAGAAAAATAAGATAATACTTTCTGGAATGCAAATTTTAGGCATTCATTGTTTACAATTTTCTCAGGTTGATCTTTTGTTAGTCGGTTAGTAAATACCTCGGTTAGTTCAGCAAAATCTGGTATGAACTGCCTATAATAATTTATAAGTCCCAACAAACTTTTGACTTGCTTTTACATAGTCGGAAGTGAGAGTTTTAGTATCTTGGACACCATGTTATCGTCTGTCGTGACAAAGCATTTAGATATTTTGTACCCCAAGAAGGATATTTCCTGAAAGGCTATGTCTACTTTTGCAGGCTTTACCGTCAGTCCGTGTTGTCTAATGCGTTCAAATGTCTGTTCTAATGTCTTTATGTGGTCTGTCATTGTCTTTGTGTGAACACAAATGTCGTCTATGTAACAAATAATATTTGGTATGTCTACTAGTAGAAGTCGTGTCATACGTACGAATGTCGCTGGGGCATTGACTAGCCCAAATGGAAGTTTGCACTATTCGTACAGTCCCCAAGGTGTGGCAAATGCTGTCAGATGTCTGCTCTGTTCGTCTACCGCTATTTGCCAGTAACCTTTAGTCATGTTTACCTTCGTAAAGAACCTAGCGTCTGTCAGTTCTGTCACCAGATCTTCAGAGTTGGCCATTGGCTCTAGATCTAGAAGAGTTATCTTATTTAATTTCCTATAGTCGACACAGAGTCTTATTGTGTTGTCCTTTTTGCGTACTATGACCATTGGAGATGAGAAATTTGATTGGGATCGTCTAATTATGTTGTTTTTCTTTTAAGCTAATGATCTCTTGATGTAAGTGTTCTTTGTAATGCAATGGAATGGTGTATGGTCTGCATTTTATGGGTGTATTTGACGTGAGTGTGATGTGATGTTGTACTAATTCTGTTTGTCCTGGGTTGTTGGAGAAAAGGGTGTTGTACTGTTGTATGAGATGTTTGCAACTGTCTGTTTCTGCTTGAGTTAACTTTGGGTTGATTTTAATTTCCTTCAAGCAGTTTGTCGTGTCTAATGCAGGTGTTGGAATTTCGTCACGATCATGTGGCACCTCGCGATAAGCAAAAAGAATAGAAGGTAAATATACGTCCCAGTTATTGGGGTGTTCTTGCGTGACTTTAGCAAGCATATGCTTTAAATCACCGTTAAATTTTTCTATAATTCCACTCGAGTGAGGATGGTACGGGGAATTGAAACATTGCTTCACTCCTAACATTTTGGTGAAAGCTTGAGTAGATGCGGCAATGAACTGACTTCCCCTATCTGATTGGATTGTGTCTGGAAATCCTATCCGTGAAAATATATGGAAGAAAACTTCCATTATATCATTGGCAGTTATGTTCTTTAGCGGAATCGCTTCAGGCCAGCGGCTACCTTGATCAATGATGGTTAATATATATTTATTCCCTCTGGTTGTTATTGGATTAAGAGGGCCCACTATGTCGACAGATATTTTCTCAAAAGGTCGACTGGCTAAGTCAGTAATTTGTAACTTTGCCTGTGGGTGTTTACCTTTCTTTACAAGTTTTTGGCAGATGTCACAACTCCTGCAATATTGCTTAATGTCATTGCAGAATGTGGGCCAATAAAACTGTGATAATAATCTTGATCTGGTCTTAGCGTATGCCATATGCCCTGCAAGAGGTATATCATGGGCAAGATGTAAGGCTTGCTTACGATACTCAATTGGCAAAACAGTTTGCTCTGTTGTGGTGTCACCTCTGGTATAATACCTGGTGAGGATACAATTTTTCAAAGCAAAATGCCATCTTGCATTTTTGGTTACCTTTTGCTTTTGGCTGATCAGATTAAAATATTTCGACAATGAAGGATCAGCCTTTTGGGCTGTTACAAAAGTCTCTTTCATGGTTTTAGGAGGTAGTAATACTGGGCTAAGCATTTCTATAGCCTCAATCTGATTAATTTCATCTTGCATTCTAGCAGTAGATCTAGTTACTGCGTTCACACCTTCAATGATATCAGATGGTGATGAAACAGTGTTATCAATGATGTCATGAGATCTTAGTGCTACATTAGATACCATACATTCATTAGGTGGTACACCATTATCAATGATGACATTTGATGGTGATGTTGTGATCTCATTTATGCAAAGAGATGTTATGTCATGAGGCATATCATTTACCTCTGGTAAATTTCCAATTATAATATCGCACACAGGGTTTGTTAATGCTGCGCATTTTACTTTCCCAGTGAGGAAAGGTGTTTGAATATATGCCCATGCTAGTGGGTACTTTTCAATATTGCCAGAGAATGTTCTGCATGTTACGTGCCTGCCTGTATAGTCTGTAGGCATTATGAACGTTCTCTTCAGTCCAATCAGTGAACTCCCCGTGTCCCGAAGGACTGTAGCAGACTTGCCATTCACGTATCCCTGATGGATGTTTATTCTGCCTTTGGAGTCTATTACGAAATTAGCTTCTTCATAGGCAATAGGAATGGAGTGGCCGCATGTTAAAATGCCATCTTCATAAAAACTATTACAAACAGTACATTTATTTGCGTTAAACATATCAAAAGCCTGTGCTGAGTTCACAGGGTGTTTCTCTGATTGTTCTTCATCTGATGATGAACTATCAAATAAGGCGGCATTGGCTTTCTTGGTCATTTGCCTACCTTTACAATCATGGCGATAATGTCCATACGCCTTACAGAGGAAACATTTACGCAAATTTCTAAAGGATTTACGCTCCTTATCTTGTCTGTTTACGATGTTCTTGATGATGTGAAATTCTACAATATTTACAATGGTTGTACTTCTCAGATGTAGGCTTATAAGGTTTTTGCCTACTATAGGGTTTGTCATAGTTAGCCGATGCTACAAAATTTGTATCAGTAACTTCACTGGCAAAACAATGTTTGTTGGCTGTGTAATAAGCCGAACCACGCCTCTCAATCTGCTCTACACTCGTACATTCATTCTCTTGCAAAAACTTTGAAAATGCTGATGGAATGGATGAAATGACTTTATCTCTAATGATAAGATCTTCTAACTTTTGATAGTTCTTATCAATTTTAGCTGCTGAAGTCCATTTGGTAAATATGTCTCGGACTAAGCAGAGCTAGTCAGAGAACGTTTGAGTCGGTTTGGGGCTCAACTTGCTGAATTGTTCTCTGTAACCTGCCTCATCTAACATAAAATGTGCCATAATCTTTGATTTTAGATAATGGTAATCTTTTCTGAGGTCTTTGGGGAAAGTCTCTATGACTTTCAGAGGCTCCCCTGATAAACTCCTCATATAAATTATCTTCCATTCAGACAATGGAATCTGGTAATGTTCCATTACAGTCTCAAAATTTTGGGTGTAGGCTGCAATGCAGTCACCTGAGGTATAATTTCTTACAATACCTTGATACTTTTTATACTGGTTTTCTTTCTCCAGTCTCTCAGATTTCTTAGACTCTTTGTTTATGGCAGTCTCAGTATCAAGTTGTTTAATTTTTAGTTGTAACTCAAGCTCTTCTCTTTTACTTTGAGCTGAGATCTCTGCCTTTTTTAATTCTAACTCTGCATCTGCCTGTTTTGCAGCTCTTTCCGTCTCTGCTTGCTTTAACGCTGTTTCTGCCGCTCTTTCTTCGCGTTCGTGGTATTCAGAGTATTTCCTTTCATTCCACTTTGTTAACTCGTCACCTGTTAACTTTAATTTTAAACCTATATCGATGAAATCATTTAATGAAGACATGATGGAAAATTTAAATGAAATATCAGACACACAATTTGTTACAAGTTGTTAGTAAAGTGAACAATTTACAATTGTGTTCTACTTACAATATGTGCCTAAATTTGCATCCGAAAGTATATAGAAAGAAAAATATACTCAAGTGTACTGGATGCGGTGAAGAACGGTTGAAATTCAGGCTAGGAACTGTACTTCAAAACACAAATGACCTCTACGGGCTAGGGTTTCAGATGGCACAGAAAACCTGCTTTGTTTTTGGAGGAAATAAATTAGCGTCTATTTGTTGTGGTGTGTATGCTTGTCACTAAGTTTTGATTAGGTTTGTATGGCGTTGAGTGTAATTGTAGGTCGTAATGTCGTCAGTCAACAATTTTTTTTTTCAAAACCACAAGTTACTTTCTTTCCGAAACTTTCTGCTTTACACAACTCACTTTACAAAGACAAGCTGACTATATTTCAACACTCTACAACATTGATGACACATCACTTACATTAAGATGACATTCAGTAAGGACATAGACATCAAGTTTACAAGATGGCGACAAGGTCACAATGGCGACAACTTCACAATGTCGACAAGGTCAAAACGGTGACAAGTTCCACAATCACAAATGTTTTACACGTTTACAAGATCAAACAATATGTATGTACTTTACGTTCACATCTAGTCTCCATGTTTGAACAATGTAATAATATATACCAAAATGAGCCTTCACAATCACATTTAAATGTACCCTAAAGTTGGACAAAAATTTCTAAGTTCACAACTCTAGGTTTAAATGTTAATTACTTAAACCACGTTCATTTTAAAGCCGGACGATGCCACCACGTCCACACATGTCAGGGTCTTAAACCTGGCTCGTTAAACCTAACACATGTGAGACAGTACAAGTACAACGTGATTTGACTTGAGACTCAACGACACGAAGTTTCAATGGATTTATTTACAGATCACATACAATACGATCTAGAGATGATCATGACAATACATAAGTTATAACCATACACTTACAGGCAACCCACAGCTTACAGTCTATCTCACAAGATATACAAGCACTCGACTTTCGGGCACAGAACTACACGAAACCTTTCTCCCATCATACGTCCAGTCGAGTCCGAGTCCCAGAGCTGTCTGGCTATTTCTCGCAACGCGCCTGCCCACCTGAAGTGGCTTCACGGGGCCTGCGTGCGTCCTGCTTTGTCCTTGCCTGACCGCTGGCTGTCTCGTCAGCCAGCAACCTCGCAGGCAGGTAACTAATACTCGCCTGGCGGGCGTAACGATGTCACGGCATCCCCGCTAGGGACTATTCGCCTGGCGGGCATAACGATGTCCCTGCATCTCTGCTGGCAATACTTTAGACTCTGACATGCTAATAACGACCAGACAAAAACTACAGACACTAGCCATAACTGGATCTCCGCTCGAACTCCGCATGGGCACGTTACCTATAGTTAATGTGACTGAACATAAAACACTAGGACTTTTAATAGACAGCCATTTGAACTGGAGCTCTCATGTTCACGCTCTTACCAAGAAAATAGCACAACAAGTTTACCAACTTGCTAAAATTCAGCACTTCCTGGACGAAAGCACACGAAAAATATTCTATGCATGCTATATCCAATCACATCTCGATTACTGTTCCACAGTTTGGGATGGTTGCCCTAAATCTAATTTAAAACGACTATGTTCTCTACAAAACCGCGCTATTCGTCTGGTTTCTGGCATAAAGCACGTTGAAAGTAATAATTTGTACAGTCATCTAAGACTTCTACCACTACAAAAGCGCTTCCTTTTCAACAAAGCCAAATTAGTGAATAAAATTATATCTCAAAATACCCCCAGAGTATCTTCTGCCGCTGATTCAATCTAATGCAATGAACAGCAAGCGCCTAAATTTGTTACATGTCTCAAAGCCTAGATTGGACCTATACAAAACATGTTTTGCCTATTCTGGTGCTCACTTATGGAATCATCTGCCTCCAGATCTGAAAACTCCAATGAGTCCCTACACATTTAACCGAAAACTCTTTCAATACTTAATCCATACCGACTATATGCCACCATAATTCATTTACTGGTATAATTGTTCAGTATAATTGTTCAGTATAATTGTTCATTATAATTGTTCACTATATATGTGTCTTCGTGTGAGAGAGAGAGAGAGAGAGAGGGAGAGAGAGAGAGAGAGAGAGAGTGTCAGAGAGAGGGAGAGAGTGAATGCGTGTGTGCATGCGTGTGTGTGGAGAGAGTGATTGAGCGAGAAATGGTGGGGGAATGTGTCAGTGCATGCATTCGTACGTGTATGTGTGAGAGTAAGTGAGGGAGTGTGTGCGTGCGTGCATTCGTTCATGTGTACGTGTATGTGTAAGAGAGTGTGATTGAGAGAGTTAGTGTGTGTGTGTGTGTGTGTGTGTGTGTGTGTAGGATTGTGTGTTAGAGAGTGAGACAGTGGGAGAGTTGATGTGTTAGTGTGTGTGTGTGTGTGAGCGCGCGCATGCGTGTGAGTGTGTGTATATGAAAGAATACAGAGAGAGAGAGAGAGAGAGAGAGAGAGAGAGAGAGAGAGAGAGAGAGAGAGAGAGAGCTGAGCAGATGCATGTCATGTAACACGCATGTTATGTAACACGCGAATCCATATGTTTGTGTATTCTCATCTGTCATATTATAAGTTAAATACCATTTGATTTTATATTGTATAATCTAAACTTATGTTCATTACTGTAGTTTGAGTGAGAGAGTGAGTGAGTGTGAATGAGAGACAGAATGAGTGAGCGTGAGAGTGAATGAGTGAGCGTGAGAGTGAATGAGTGAGAGTAAATGAGTGAGAGTAAATGAGTGAGCGTGAGAGTGAATGAGTGAGCGGGAGAGTGAATGATTGAGCGTGAGAGTGAATGAGTGAGCGGGAGAGTGAATGAGTGAGAGTGAATGAGTGAGCGGGAGAGTGAATGAGTGAGAGTGAATGAGTGAGCGTGAGAGTGAATGAGTGAGCGGGAGAGTGAATGAGTGAGCATGAGAGCGAATGAGTGAGCGGGAGAGTGAATGAGTGAGAGTGTCTGTGTGTGTGAGTGAATGAGTGAGAGTGAATGAGTGAGCCTGAGAGTGAATGAGTGAGCGGGAGAGTGAATGAGTGAGCGGGAGAGTGAATGAGTGAGCGGGAGAGTGAATGAGTGAGCGGGAGAGTGAATGAGTGAGCGTGAGAGCGAGCGGGAGAGTAAATGATTGAGCGGGAGAGTGAATGAGTGAGCGTGAGAGTGAATGAGTTAGCGTGAGAGTGAATGAGTGAGCGTGAGAGTGAATGAGTGAGCATGAGAGTGAATGAGTGAGCGTGAGAAGGAATGAGTGAGCATGAGAGTGAATGAGTGAGCGTGAGAGTGAATCAGTGAGCGGGAGAGTGAATGATTGAGCGTGAGAGTGAATGAGTGAGCGTGAGAGTAAATGAGTGAGTGTGAGAGTGAATAAGTGAGCGGCAGAGTGAATGATTGAGCGGGACAGTGAATGAGTGAGCGTGAGAGTGAATGAGTGAGCGTGAGAGTGAATGAGTGAGAGTGAATGATTGAACCGGAGAGTGAATGAGTGAGCGGGAGAGTGAATGAATGAGCGGGAGAGTGAATGAGTGAGCGGGAGAGTGAATGAGTGAGCGGGAGAGACAGAATGAGTGAGCATGAGAGTGAATGAGTGAGCGGGAGAGTGAATGAGTGAGCGGGAGAGTAAATGAGTGAGCGGGAGAATGAATGAGTGAGCGGCAGAGTGAATGAGTGAGCGTGAGAGTGAATGAGTGAGCGTGAGAGTGAATGAGTGAGCGTGAGAGTGAATGAGTGAGCGGGAGAGTGAATGAGTGAGCGTGAGAGCGAATGAGTGAGCGTGAGAGTGAATGAGTGAGCGTGAGAGTGAATGAGTGAGCGGGAGAGTGAATTAGTGAGAGTGAGAGTGAATGAGAGAGAAAGAGAGAGAGTGTGTGTGTGTGTGTGTGTGTGAGCGTACGCATGCGTGTGAGTGTGTGTATATGAAAGAATACAGAGAGAGAGAGAGAGAGAGAGAGAGAGAGAGAGAGAGAGCTGAGCAGATGCATGTCATGTAACACGCATGTTATGTAACACGCGAATCCATATGTTTGTGTATTCTCATCTGTCATATTATAAGTTAAATACCATTTGATTTTATATTGTATAATCTAAACTTATGTTCATTACTGTAGTTTGAGTGAGAGAGTGAGTGAGTGTGAATGAGAGACAGAATGAGTGAGCGTGAGAGTGAATGAGTGAGCGTGAGAGTGAATGAGTGAGCGGGAGAGTGAATGAGTGAGCGTGAGAGCGAATGAGTGAGCTGGAGAATGAATGAGTGAGAGTGTCTGTGTGTGGGAGTGAATGAGTGAGAGTGAATGAGTGAGAGTGAATGAGTGAGCGTGAGAGTGAATGAGTGAGCGGGAGAGTGAATGAGTGAGCGGGAGAGTGAATGAGTGAGCGGAAGAGTGAATGAGTGAGCGGGAGAGTGAATTAGTGAGAGTGAATGAGTGAGCGGGAGAGTGAATGATTGAGCGGGAGAGTGAATGAGTGAGCGTGAGAGTGAATGAGTGAGCGTGAGAGTGAATGAGTGAGCGTGAGAGTGATTGAGGGAGAGTGAATGAGTGAGAGTGAATGAGTCAGCGTGAGAAGGAATGAGTGAGCGTGAGAGTGAATGAGTGAGCGTGAGAGTGAATCAGTGAGCGGGAGAGTGAATGATTGAGCGTGAGAGTGAATGAGTGAGCGTTAGGGTGAATGAGTGAGCGGGAGAGTGAATGAGTGAGCGTGAGAGCGAATGAGTGAGCTGGAGAGTGAATGAGTGAGAGTGCCTGTGTGTGGGAGTGAATGAGTGAGAGTGAATGAGTGAGAGTGAATGAGTGAGCTTGAGAGTGAATGAGTGAGCGGGAGAGTGAATGAGTGTGCGGGAGAGTGAATGAGTGAGCGGAAGAGTGAATGAGTGAGCGGGAGAGTGAATTAGTGAGAGTGAATGAGTGAGCGGGAGCGTGAATGATTGAGCGGGAGAGTGAATGAGTGAGCGTGAGAGTGAATGAGTGAGCGTGAGAGTGAATGGGTGAGCGTGAGAGTGATTGAGGAGTGAAAGAGTGAGAGTGAATGAGTCAGCGTGAGAAGGAATGAGTGAGTGTGAGAGTGAATGAGTGAGCGTGAGAGTGAATCAGTGAGCGGGAGAGTGAATGATTGAGCGTGAGAGTGAATGAGTGGGCGTGTGAGTAAATGAGTGAGCCAAAGAGTGAATGAGTGAGCGGCAGAGTGAATGAGTGAGCGGGACAGTGAATGAGTGAGCGTGAGAGTGAATGAGTGAGCGTGAGAGTGAATGAGTGAGCGGGAGAGTGAATGATTGAACGGGAGAGTGAATGAGTGAGCGGGAGAGTGAATGAGTGAGCGTGAGAGTGAATGAGTGAGCGGGAGAGTGAATGAGTGAGCGGGAGAGTGAATGAGTGAGCGAGAGAGTGAATGAGTGAGCGGGAGAGTGAATGAGTGAGCGGGAGAGTGAATGAGTGAGCGGGAGAGTGAATGAGTGAGAGTGAGAGTGAATGAGAGAGAGAGAGAGTGTGTGTGTGTGTGGTGTGTGTGTGTATGTGTGTGTGTGTGTGTGTGTGTGTGGGACGCGCTGGCATCACTACTTTTATGTCACATACTTTTTATGTACACATTTTTCTCCATGTTTAGCCTTGTTTTTGTTTACAACATTCATTTCACAATGTTTATTTTTCTTCCTATGTAAATGTATAATGCTCTTAATGAACGAAAGACGAGTGATTGGAAGGGCCGAATGTAAGACGGGCCTGCGCGCCCAATTTGTGACCCTAATAAAGTTTATTTGATTTGATTTGGTTTATAGATATTATTGTCACGGGATACTGTGAGTTTAGTGATTCCCTGATAAACTGGAATATAAAATTAATTGCAATATATGAGAATGGAAAATTATGGACCGTGAGTCAGAATAACAATCGAGCCTTCAGTCTTGAGCGAGGACAAAGTGTGGGTTATTGACCGAATGATAAAGAAGGAAAATACAGTTGTGATAAGGGGTCATTGACTGACGATCTTATCGGACAAGCAACGGAGACGCGGAGACATCGGGTTGTGGAACACACGAAGACGGTGATCAAAGAGTTAGAACTCTTTGATGTACGACGAGTGGTGAACGCGGGAACCAGCGGAGGAACGGGACGGAGCGGGCAACTAACGAATACGTGACTTCAGAGACTTTTGATGTGGAGAATTACGGCAAATTTGATTGTGGATCAAAAACAACGGAGAATTGGACACTGAGTATAAATAGTTGTAAACTTGTTTTTTGTGGTCAGTGTGTGCTCCCAAACTGGGGGGAGATTATCTATGTGTCCGTAATAAGAAAAGAGATATACGTCCCTTATTGTTTAAAGGCGATGGGATATTAGTGCGTCTGCGCTTGTGTATTTAAATTCATGGACTAACATAGATTATATAAGGTTCTACTAAAGCTCCTGACATACTCAGAGAAGATAAAAACGTTACTTCACTTGTGCAGGGATACCGCACCTCATCTTAAGAAATAAGATCAAAGAACGGTACTTCACTGGTGCAAAGCTAACCACTCCCATAAAGGAGAACTCTGTATTAAAAAGTATCCAGGTGCAGAAAGCGATGTAAAGGACGTTAAGTCTAATACGGCAAAGTGACCTATGCTAAATATAGGTGACTGGTTTACTCATATAAAATAACCAGAGAGAACTTAAGAACAGTTTCCAGGCCTACCGCAGTGACTATTAACTAAATGTAGACAGTGGTGATGTGTTTTCCGTGATGGATTTTAATATCTTCCAAGAAAGGAAAATATGCTGAATTCAAACTTATCAGAATCGCAGGAGTTTATAGTGAGAAAACATTGATCATTTTCTAAAAATTGGATTACGTACAGACTCAGGAGGAGCGGAGCATCCAGGGTGAGAGCTGTCCATATATATATATGTGATGTCTTGTGGCATGGCCGTATGAAGATGGGAGAAACGATACGGCACATACGAATTCCAGAGTCCTATCTCGCACTCACAATAGAAGACACTACCAACTACATATACACATTCCATACATACACCAGACATAATTTTCAGCAATAAATATTTTATTAATTGTTGGAGGAAACTGTTGTCAGGGTATGTTAGGAAGGAATAAGAGAGAGAGAGAGAGAGAGAGAGAGAGAGAAAGAGAGAGAGAGAGAGAGAGAGAGAGAGAGAGAGAGAGAGAGAGAAAGAGAGAGAGAGAGAGAGAGAGAGAGAGGATAGAAGACAGAATGGAGGAGTGTAGACTAAAGTATGTCAATAATCCCAAAGTATAAATAGTTTAAAGGTGTGCTTGTTGATTCCACGTTCCTCCCGGGACGACAAGCGATAATTATATATCTAGAAATCTTTGGTTTATGGAGATTATATCTCATATATCTATTGATGTCTGGTTTATAGAGATTATTCTTCTTCTTCTTCTTCTTCTTCTTCTTCTTCTTCTTCTTCTTCTTCTTCTTCTTCTTCTTCTTCTTCTTCTTCTTCTTCTTCTTCTTCAGCATTCCGAGCCATAAAGGTTCTTTGCTGCAGATACAAGCCGTCTCTATTCGTCTCTCTGGTGGACCTTCTCTTGCCAGTCGTTGATTCCATGTGCTTGTAGGTCTGTACATGTATTATCTCTCAGCCGTCTTATTGGTCTGCCTCGGGGTCTACGGTCATTTATTTCCTGAGTGTAAGCGAGTTTTGTTTCCCTATTATCTTGCATTCTTTCTATATGCCCCAGCCATTGCAGTCTATTTGCCTTCATGATACCAGTGATTATCGGGGACTTAAACAGATCATAAATGTCTTTGTTATTTCTTCTTTTCCACTCTCCACTTTGTGTATCCCTAATGGGTCCAAAGATGCGTCTTAAAACTTTGTTCTCAAAGGTTTGTAGCAAGGCTTCGTCTCCTTTCGTTGTACTCCAGGTTTCAGAGCCATACAGCACAACTGGTCTGATCAGTGTTTTGTATATTGTGATCTTGGTTTTACGGGATAGCGCATTTGATTTTAGCAGATGGTGTAGTTCATAGTATATCTTATTTCCAGAGTTGATTTTATAGAGATTATATCTCATATATCTAGAAATGTCTGGTTTGAAGAGGTTATATCTCAGATATCTAGAAATGTCTGGTTTGGGTATTAATGATATAATGCCCATGTTAAACATTGACTCAGTGAGTCATGTATTATTTATTATTTTTCATCCGTTTTAATGCTTATTGTTCTTTTGATGTCAAAGATTTGCTTCATAAGAGATGTTGAATGAAAGAATGTATGAGAGGAAATAGAAAAGAAGGGCAGAATGTCAGACGGGCCTGCGTGCCCAATTCTAAACCCTTTGAAAATAAAGATTTTCGTTCGTTCGTTCGTTGGTTTGTAGAAGTTATATCTAAGATAACTAGATATGTCTGGTATTTAGAGGTGATATCTCACATATCTAGAAATGTCTTGTTTATAGAGCCTATTGTAAATAATTTAACATGTCTGGTTTATATAAGCTATATGTCATATAACAAGACATGGATTTATAAAAAAGATTTCTTGCGTGTGGTGCCATGTGATGTCATGTGGTGCCATGTCTTGTCATGTGATACTACGTGGTGTCATGTAGTGTCATGTAGTGTCATGTAGTGTCATGTGGTGCCATGTAGTTGCACGTTCATGTGGTGTCATGTAGTGTCATGTGGTGCCATGAGATGTCATGTGGTGTCGTGTGGTGTCATGTGGTGTTATGTGATGTCATTTGATGTCATGTGGTGCCATATCATGTCATGTGATACCACGTGGTGTCATGTGGTTTCATTTGATATCATGTGGTGTCATGTAGTGCTATGTGGTGTCATGTGGTGTCATGTGGTGTCATCTTGTGTCATGTGGTGCCATGTTCATGTTGTATCATGTGGTGGCATGTGGTGTCATGTGGTGCCAAATAGTGTCATGTCCATGTGATGTCATATGGTGTCTTGTGGTGCCATGTTCATGTGGTATCATTTGGTGTCATGTAGTGACATGTGGTGTCTTGTGGTGCCATGTTCATGTGGTATCATTTGGTGTCATGTAGTGACATGTGGTGCCATGTATCGTCATGTCCATGCGGCGCCATGCGTGACATGTGGTCATCGACAAATTCAACCTGGCTGTGGACTTGAACCCAGGACCAGCAGACTGGTAGATGAGTGTGAGAGAACAATCAGATGAGCCTGGCACACCAGGAAGTGGGGGCTACCTCTGCTACTGCACGGGCGCCCTGCTCCCCACCTTTGATCTCCGCCATGATCATGCCGCTGAACGCTGTCATCTGTTTCCTAGCAACCTCGTGCTGGGGGTGGGACTTGAGTCCAGGATACAGCACTCTCTCCACCTGCAGATAGACATGTCAATATTGTGTCAATAAGTTAGTTAGTTAGTTAGTTAGTCGACAGATCATCCTCATTGCACATCGAACCATTCAGTCCATAAGTGCTCGGATCCCCTCCTCAGCAAATCCCGCAGCGTGTAGCGGCTAACGACGCCAGTTCTGTGTTGGTTTATCAATCTTCTTTGGCTTCCTGCGTACTGTTCTTGTTTGGCCACCCCTCTTTTAATTTGCTGCTCTCGCAGTCTGGCCATGGTTGTAGATTCACAGTCATCACTTGGTTCTCGCAAAAGTCTTACTTCTCGTAGAGCATTCAGAATGTCGGCCTGGTCTATGGCGCGTCCGCCCTCCACAGTAGCCTCACCTGCGAGCTTGTCAGCCCGCTCATTTCCTTGTACTCCCGCATGCCCTGGCACGAAGATGAAACTAATCTTTGCCAGCCAAGACCGCTTCAGAGGCAGCAACCATTCTCTTCGGATCGACCCCTCCTCTATCCTCTTGATCATGTTCATTGAGTCGCTAAGGAAACAAGCCCTGGTGAATGTCTGTGTCTCGAGCCATGTTATTGCTTTACTTACTGCCATGACTTCCATGGTCAGGCTACTTGTGGTTTCAGTGAAAGCACCAGAGTCCTCCTTCACAATTCTCCCTCCGGCCCGAGCTGTAAAGGCCCATGAGCTTCTCACATGTCGGACGACCGACCCATCTGTGTAGATGACCGCGTCACCGTCTAGCGAATTCTCGAAAATCAACGCTTGTACTTCAGCCTCAACAGCAGCCGGATTTTCTTGTCTGCATTTTCTATCTAGTTGGATGCAAACTGAAAAGGATGTGCAGAAGTCTGTTGGCACTTGCACCCACTCCTCGCCAGGTTCTAAGTCCTCAAGTGAACACACCTGTTGAAGAATGTCTTCGGCTTGACCCATATTGTGTCAATAAGTGAACTGTTTCAATATCTAATGACTCACCATACGTCGGTTGGTTTCTTGAGAATCATCAGGGAGACTAAGATTGAACTGTTAATTCAAGAGTGTTGACATGCACGTCCTTGGCATGAGCTTGCATTTATAGGAGTGAGGTTGGGGTAGAGAAACTCTTCTCGACCCGGCACGGAACTTCTATCTCCGCAGGCATTATGTTGCTGAGTTCCTCCCTTCTCCAAACCCAACATCCAGCAGAGAGTGCCAGACTGGAGATCCTCAGAAACCTCAACCAGACTTGATGCCCTGTCTGTGATGCCCTGTCTGTGATGCCCTGTTTGTTGATGCCCTGTCTGTGACGCCCTGTCTGTGAATGCCCTGTCTGTGTCGCCCTGTCCGTGACACCCTGTCTGTAATGCCTTGTCTGTGATGCCCTATCTGTGATGCCATGTTTTTGGATGCCCTGTCTGTGATGCCCTATCTGTGATGCCCTGTCTGTAATGCCCTGTCCGTGACACCCTATCTGTAATGCCCTATCTGTGATGCCCTGTCTGTGATTCCCTGTCTGTGATGCCCTATCTGTGATGCCCAGTCTGTACTGCCTTGTCTGTAGATGCCCTGTCTGTGATTCCCTGTCTGTGATGCCCAGTCTGTGATGCCCTGTCTGTGATGCCCTATCTGTGATGCTCTGTCTGTGATGCCCTTCTGTGATGCCCTGTCTATGATGCCCTATATGTGATGCCAAGACTGTACAGCCTTGCCTGTGGATGCCCTGTCTGTGATGCCTATCTGTGATGCCCTATCTGCGATGCCCTGTCAGTGACGCCCTCTCTGTGGGTGCCCTGTCTGTGATACCCTGTCTACGGGTGCCCTGTCTGCGGATGCCCTGTCTGTGATACCTTGTCCGTGATGCCCTGTCTGTGATGCCCTGTCTGTGACGCCTTCTCTGTGGATGCCCTGACTGTGATGCTCTCTCTGTGAATGCCCTGTCTGTGACACCCTCTCTGCGAATGTCCTGTCTGTGATGCCCTGTCTGCGGACAGGCAAACACAAGTCCATGACAACTGTCCACACTTTGACACATCTCGGGTATATGGTTCTCGTCTGTGTCTAGATCAGCCTGCACTGGCCGCGTGACGTCTTCAATAGCCAACCCGCCGCCTTCATCTCCCCAGACATGTCCAAATACCAATGGTACGAGGGTTGGGCTGGGGGTTCGGATGCAGTTCTGTCTTTACAACCCGCCTCCATGGGGATGTGATCACATGATCCCCAGGTCGGCACACGCCTCTCCTGGGTATTACAGATGGACAATGTGTTTTTGTTTGTTTTTTGAAATGTTGCACATCCCTTATAGGACGTTGAGTCAACACCAGCATTTTTCAGCTTCTGTTGATGTACTAGGCAAGTGTTACGTTCAGTAATTTGCCATTACTTTCTGAACGACAGACTCCCATACCAACACATTATAACACAACGCGACAAGGTCTGGCAAGAGAATCTCCCCGAACTCTTCACCAGCCACGGATTTCCCAGACAGCAGAGATGGCATAACTAGGTTCTACCTTGGGGTGTTGTTACCTGCCCGACCACAGACAACAGGTGATGTCAGAGACTAGAGCCTACCTTGGGATGCTGTTCCAGGAAGGCTGCCACCTGGCCGGCCGACCTGCTGATTCTGTCCATTCTCAGGGGAAGAGTCTTCAAGCCGCGGAGAAGCAGGCTTGCGTCGTGTGGGGACTGGAAATAAGTCAAGATCACACATACTGCATCAGCTGCCTGGTCTGGCATCGTGATTGTCAGGTATGGTTATTGTCAGGTGTAGTTATAGTCAGGTAATGTTATAATCAGGTATGGTTATTGTCAGATATGGTTATTGTCAGATATGGTTATTGTTGGGTAACGTTATTGTCAGGTGTGGTTCTTGTCTGGTTTCGTTATTGTCAGGTATCGTTATAGGCCAGGTATGGTTATTGTCAGGTACGGTTATTATTAGGTTTTGTTATCATCAGGTATGGTTATTGTTGTGTATTTTATCATTAAGTATTGTTATTATCAGGTAGTGTTATCATAAGGTATTGTTATTATCAGATATTTTAAAATCAGGTATTGTTATTATCATGTATTGTTATCATCAGGTATGGCTAGAGAGGGTGGAGAGAAAAGAAGAGGAAGGCCAAAGAGAAGATGGGTGCAAAGAGGTTCTGCAAAGGACATGCCACTGAATGAATGTATGTATGAATGAATGAATGAATGAATGAATGAATGGCATAATGCCGCTAAGGTGTGACGTGTTAGGTCTTCAGATATTCTAGGACAGGATATGAGGTGAATGGCCAGTTCACTTCCTCTTCGCACTTTATTCCCACCCAATTCACAGAACATTCTGAAAATGTAGTTGTACCCATTATTTCCAGGCTAGGTGTATCCCATGCAAGCATTGGTCGAAGTACACAAATCCTGCCTCTTCTGGGATTCAAACCCACAACACTGTCTTGGGAGGCAAGAGAATTGACTAACTGGCCACAACATAGTGTCAGGTCATTCTGAGCAATTTTTTTCAAATCAACGCAAGGGTGTTTCCGTGAGTGCTTTGCAACGTATGCTGTGTTATTTATCTTTTACGTTGGTCTGAGAGTACTGGAAAAATCTGGCTATTTATTTTAACGTGGAACCAGTTTGTCTTATACGAGGTCGACAATTACTCTAAGAAAGATACATATTCCAATTGCATTTCCTTTCTTTTTCTTTTTATTTAAATTGGTGTCATTATATTTTCTTAAGAACTGCTACGAAATTGTTTGCAAATGAAAAAAAAGGTACAAATGCCAGGTTATTTCAATGTTTCACTGACAAACTAGGTCGCAAAAGTTCTGTTATGTCATTGTTTCACTAAGAAAACGGGCGCAAAAGTCAAGTTACTTAAATGTTTGATTCAGAAAAGATGTAACAAATACACATTCACATAGGCTGCGAACACAAACAGGTAGACCAAGCACACACAATCATGCACGCACACACGCGTACACACACACACACACACACACACACACACACACACACACAAGCCATGATTGGTTTGCACATGACCATCTCACCACACGTGGTCCGGATACACAACCTACCAGCATATTCCCAAAGGTCCACTGTATCTTTTTCAGTATACGCCACTGCTCAATGGTTCTGGTGGTAACACAGCCCCCAATCAAGTCAGCGTGTCCGCCCATGTACTTGGTGCTAGACGTGAGATAGACAATAACAGCTGAACACACGGGCACTCTCAGGCGTGTCGTTTAGTGACTGCGACGTACTTCCTCTTTTTCCTACTCTTCTTCTTCTTCTTCTTCTTCTTCTTCTTCTTCTTCTTCTTCTTCTTCTTCTTCTTCTTCTTCTTCTTCTTCTTCTTCTTCTTCTTCTTCTTCTTCTTCTTTTTCTTCCTCTTCTTCTTTGTGTAGGTGGGTGGATGTGTGTGGGTGGGGGATGTGTGGGTTGGTGAATGTATATGTGCTTGGGGTGTGGGTGGATGGGATGTGTGGTGGGTGGGAGGTGTGTGTGGGTGGGGAGATGTGTAGGTGTGGGGATGTGGTGGATGGGTCGAGGCATGTATGTGTGTCTGGGTTGTGTGTGTGGTTGGGTGGCGGATGTGGGGTGAATGGGGGATGTGTGGGTGGGTGGTGGATGTGTCTCATAACATGGTAATATGCAATGTTTATGTTTACAAAATTCATTTCACAATGTTTTTTCCTATGCACTGTTGATTAACGAAAGATGAGTGATTGAAAGGACCGAATTTAAGACGGGTCTGCGTGCCCAATTTGTTACCCTTTGAAAATAAAGTAATAAAAAATAAAGTTGAAAATGAAGTTCTTCTTCTTCTTCATCTTATTATTATTATTATTATTGTTATTATTATTATTATTATTATTATTATTATTATTATTATTATTATTATTATTATTATTATTACTATTACTATTATTATTACTATTATTATTATTATTGCCGGCTCCCTGGCCGAGAGGTTAGCAGCTTTCTCCATAATCCCAAATACTCTCGTGATTGACGTGAGTGCACAAGAGTTGGAAGCGGTTCGAGTCGCGCCAGTGACTTATGAGAGTATGGAGCCGGTCGCTCAGAAAGTCGTGGCGTGCTGATGAGTGTCATCTAGCCTAGGAATCAACATACAGCTGAAAGATGCTGGTGTTGACCGCAATATCCTGAAACAGGATGGAAACGCGGGAAAAGTATTATTATTATTATTATTATTATTATTATTATTATTATTATTATTATTATTATTATTATTCCTTCTCTCCTCCTTCTGTTCTTCTTCTTCGTCTTCTCCTTCTTCTTTCCTCTTCCACTCTCTCCTCCTCCTCTTCTTCTTGTTCGTACTAGAACAAGAAAGAAGATGCTAGACAGTTTGACATCATGACATAGAGATTGACATCATGACATAGAGTTTGACATCATGACATAGAGTTTGACATCATGACATAGAGATTGACATAATGACATAGAGATTGACATCATGACATAGAGATTGACATCATGACATAGAGATTGACATCATGACATAGAGATTGACATCATGACATAGAGATTGACATCATGGCATTGAGAAACATTGGTATCAGAAATGATAGGAAGCACGAGATGCACAAGTCTGTGGACAGACATGATTACCAACGTCGCAAGGCATGGACCAAGAGAAGAATAAATAACAATACATAATTTAAAATACATAAATGGTGATACATAAATGACAATACATAAATGACAATACATGAATGCACACAGACGCCATCTTACCAACTGTCTCATCTCATCTCATCTCATCTCATCATGTTCCTCTTGTACCTTACGGTGTCGAGGTGAAGTATAAACATCGTGAGAGTGCCCAATTATGGGCTTCATGTATCGATATTACCATGGACTCTGCTATTCCCTCCGTCCATCGTATACGTGGTCGGCCTCTTCCTCTGCTTCCCTCTGGCCTGTACATCATTGCTTGTTGTGGTATACTGTTAGTTGGTAACCTACTTGCATGGCCAAACCATTTGACATGCTGCCTTCTAATAAAATCTAGTGCAGTTATAACCCCCACGTTAGTCCTGATTTCTTCATTTCTGATCTTATCTCGTATCTTACCAACTGTGAACGGAGAAATCAACACCATAGGGAATGACGTGTTGGAGAACCGGGCTGGCAAACGTTCCATCCACTCCCAGGAGGATGTCCCTTGATCTGGCCAGGGCGCCGAACTTAGCGATGTCCACCACCACGATCTCGGGGTTGCACGGAGTCTCTATCCAGATCATCTGTTGGAACAAGAACAGACAGGCTCTACTGAGATCATCTGTTGGAACAAGAACAGACAGGCTCTACTGAGATCATCTGTTGGAACAAGAACAGACAGGCTCTACTGAGATCATCTGTTGGAACAAGAACAGACAGGCTCTACTGAGATCATCTGTTGGAATAAGAACAGACAGGCTCTACTGAGCTCATCTGTTGGAACAAGAACAGACAGGCTCTGCTGAGATCCTCAAGAGATCTTTATTTAACAGATCATGTTGAGGACAGGACAGACTCGGCAGACATCCTCAAGAGATTGTCTCTTGATCTTCATCTGACAGACCATTTGTTGGGGTCTCTATCGCCAGACGGCCTCAGTGTCCAGCACAATTTCAACTAACAATTACAATGGCTTATATCAGATCGATTCACCCCTCCCCTCCCCTTCTCTAGTCTGTCAATGCCGGCTCTGTGGTGAGGGGGCTACAGACGCAATTAGTAACCCCACGTACAGCGTTTGAAAAACAGATGCGGGGGATTTGGAATCAGACCGCCTGGCGTTGGTTTCCCATACAAAGGTATGAGTGCAGGTCGTTCAGAAAGCAATGGCAAACTACTGAACATAGAATTTCCAAACAATCATTAACAGCCAAAATATGCTGGGGTTGACTGCAACGTCCTGTAAAGGATATGCAACTATTTTGTTTTAGTGACCAATCCACTTGTGTCTTCCATATATAGATGTTGACCTTTCACTACCCATCCCCCATTCCTTCCGTTATCTCTCCCCCCCCCCCCCGCTCCCACCCCCACCCCAGAAAAAAAAACGTGTTTCTTTTGGCTTGGCTTACACTTTCCTCAATGCGCCACTTCCTGTCAGCTGAACTACGGAGATTCTGGCACGGGGCTTTATTTTTATGTCCTAGGGTTTAAACCTCTCCAGGACGCCAAGCTAAGTCGGTTGTGTGTAGTATTTTATGAATATCGTTGCATCAGTGTCTTTTTACTATTATGTGCTGACGAGTGCTTTCTAGCCTCAACATCCATTCTGTCACTTGTGACTGTGTTCCTGTAAAGCTGACCACATCCACGCTCAGTGCTTGTTGATTTACTCGTGAAGTAGCCACAAGAATGGTTTGTTGATTTACTCGTGAAGTAGCCACAAAAATGGAGCCTTTGAATGTCCGTGAATGAATCAGAGAAGTGGATGTTCCTCGAATCATAAATAATAGTTTCTTTGTTTCATTGTGGCTGAGCAGGTCAGCGTTGTTTCTCGTCACCAGCATGTGCCATGCCGAAACTCACAATTTGTTATGGCTAGCTATCTCACAGGAACAGGAGAGTCTCTGGTCTGATCTCAGTCCTTGCCCCACTATGTCATCCGGTCAATCAAGTGACGAATGTGTCTCTGTCTACTCCCAACTAGTTTCCCATCCTGTGGTTAGTGACTTGTTTCATTATTCTCGTACGGGTACAATGGAGTCGTTTATGAGCGTTGGTCATGAAGAATTAGTAGTGTTATGTTTAGTGGTTTCACAACACAGGTGGCCTTCTCTCCATCTTGGTTTCACAACAGAGGTGGTCTTCTCTCCCTCTTGATTTCACAACACAGGTGACTTTCTCTCCCTCTTGGTTTCACAACACATGTGGCTTTCTCTCCCTCTTGGTTTCACAACACAGATGGCTTTCTATCCCTCTTGGTTTCACAACACAGGTTGCCTTCTCTTCATCATGGTTTCACAACACATGCGGCCTTCTCTCCCTCTTGGTTTCACAAAACGGGTGACCTTGTCTGGACACATTCTCTGTGATGATTGAAGCCTTAGTTGTGTATTTTATTGTCATAGAATGAAATTCTTGTTGAATCTTGTCCCCAGGCATGCCGGTGTGTTGGGAAACGAACAGGCGGACAGATTGGCTGATTTGCAGATCTGGGTGGGGTAGTGGTGCATGATAAGGCAGATGTGGGTGGGGAAGTGGTGCATGATAAGGCAGGTCTGGGTGGGGTAGTGGTGCATGATAAGGCAGATGTGGGTGGGGTAGTGGTGCATGATAAGGCAGATGTGGGTGGGGTAGTGGTGCATGATAAGGCATATGTTGGTGGGGTAGTGGTGCATGATAAGGCAGATGTGGGTGGGGTAGTGGTGCATGATAAGGCAGATCTGGGTGGGGTAGTGGTGCATGATAAGGCAGATGTGGGTGGGGTAGTGGTGCATGATAAGGCAGATGTGGGTGGGGTAGTGGTGCATGATAAGGCAGATGTGGGTGGGGTAGTGGTGCATGATAAGGCAGATGTGGGTGGGGTAGTGGTGCATGATAAGGCAGATGTGGGTGGGGTAGTGGTGCATGATAAGGCAGATGTGGGTGGGGTAGTGGTGCATGATAAGGCAGATGTTGGTGGGGTAGTGGTGCATGATAAGGCAGATGTGGGTGGGGTAGTGGTGCATGATAAGGCAGATCTGGGTGGGGTAGTGGTGCATGATAAGGCAGATGTGGGTGGGGTAGTGGTGCATGATAAGGCAGATGTGGGTGGGGTAGTGGTGCATGATAAGGCAGATGTGGGTGGGGTAGTGGTGCATGATAAGGCAGATGTGGGTGGGGTAGTGGTGCATGATAAGGCAGATGTGGGTGGGGTAGTGGTGCATGATAAGGCAGATGTGGGTGGGGTAGTGGTGCATGATAATGCAGATCTGGGTGGGGTAGTGGTGCATGATAAGGCAGATGTGGGTGGGGTAGTGGTGCATGATAAGGCAGATGTGGGTGGGGTAGTGGTGCATGATAAGGCAGATCTGGGTGGGGTAGTGGTGCATGATAAGGCAGATGTGGGTGGGGTAGTGGTGCATGATAAGGCAGATGTGGGTGGGGTAGTGGTGCATGATAAGGCAGGACTGGGTGGGGTAGTGGTGCATGATAAGGCAGATGTGGGTGGGGTAGTGGTGCATGATAAGGCAGATCTGGGTGGGGTAGTGGTGCATGATAAGGCAGGTCTGGTGGGGTAGTGGTGCATGATAAGGCAGATGTGGGTGGGGTAGTGGTGCATGATAAGGCAGATCTGGGTGGGGTAGTGGTGCATGATAAGGCAGATGTGGGTGGGGTAGTGGTGCATGATAAGGCAGATGTGGGTGGGGTAGTGGTGCATGATAAGGCAGATCTGGGTGGGGTAGTGGTGCATGATAAGGCAGATGTGGGTGGGGTAGTGGTGCATGATAAGGCAGATGTGGGTGGGGTAGTGGTGCATGATAAGGCAGGTCTGGGTGGGGTAGTGGTGCATGATAAGGCAGATGTGGGTGGGGTAGTGGTGCGTGATAAGGCAGATCTGGGTGGGGTAGTGGTGCATGATAAGGCAGATCTGGGTGGGGTAGTGGTGCATGATAAGGCAGATCTGGGTGGGGTAGTGGTGCATGATAAGGCAGATGTGGGTGGGGTAGTGGTGCATGATAAGGCAGATGTGGGTGGGGTATTGGTGCATGATAAGGCAGATGTGGGTGGGGTAGTGGTGCATGATAAGGCAGATGTGGGTGGGGTAGTGGTGCATGATAAGGCAGATCTGTATGGGGTAGTGGTGCATGATAAGGCAGATGTGGGTGGGGTAGTGGTGCATGATAAGGCAGATGTGGGTGGGGTAGTGGTGCATGAGAAGGCAGATGTGGGTGGGGTATTGGTGCATGATAAGGCAGATCTGGGTGGGGTAGTGGTGCATGATAAGGCAGATGTGGGTGGGGTAGTGGTGCATGATAAGGCAGATGTGGGTGGGGTAGTGGTGCATGATAAGGCAGATGTGGGTGGGGTAGTGGTGCATGATAAGGCAGATGTGGGTGGGGTAGTGGTGCATGATAAGGCAGATGTGGGTGGGGTAGTGGTGCATGATAAGGCAGATGTGGGTGGGGTAGTGGTGCATGATAAGGCAGATGTGGGTGGGGTAGTGGTGCATGATAAGGCAGATGTGGGTGGGGTAGTGGTGCATGATAAGGCAGATGTGGGTGGGTTATTGGTGCATGATAAGGCAGATGTGGGTGGGGTATTGGTGCATGATAAGGCAGGTCAGGGTGGGGTATTGGTGCATGATAAGGCAGATGTGGGTGGGGTATTGGTGCATGATAAGGCAGATGTGGGTGGGGTATTGGTGCATGATAAGGCAGATCTGGGTGGGGTATTGGTGCATGATAAGGCAGATGTGGGTGGGGTATTGGTGCATGATAAGGCAGATGTGGGTGGGGTATTGGTGCATGATAAGGCAGATGTGGGTATGGTATTGGTGCATGATAAGGCAGATGTGGGTGGGGTATTGGTGCATGATAAGGCAGATGTGGGTGGGGTAGTGGTGCATGATAAGGCAGATGTGGGTGGGGTAGTGGTGCATGATAAGGCAGATGTGGGTGGGGTAGTGGTGCATGATAAGGCAGATGTGGGTGGGGTAGTGGTGCATGATAAGGCAGATGTGGGTGGGGTAGTGGTGCATGATAAGGCAGATGTTGGTGGGGTAGTGGTGCATGATAAGGCAGATGTGGGTGGGGTAGTGGTGCATGATAAGGCAGATGTGGGTGGGGTAGTGGTGCATGATAAGGCAGATGTGGGTGGGGTAGTGGTGCATGATAAGGCAGATGTGGGTGGGGTAGTGGTGCATGATAAGGCAGATGTGGGTGGGGTAGTGGTGCATGATAAGGCAGATGTGGGTGGGGTAGTGGTGCATGACAATGCAGATGTGGGTGGGGTAGTGGTGCATGATAAGGCAAATCTGGGTGGGGTAGTGGTGCATGATAAGGCAGATCTGGGTGGGGAAGTGGTGCATGATAAGGCAGATGTGGTCAGGCCCGCTTGAGATCGTGTGTATAGTGTGAAAGAACAGATAGATCATCACGGCCTGAAGAGAATGGTGTAGACAGAGGATCTGGCCGATACTCGGTTCTCTGAGAAAAGGCCAGACGGACACATAATCCCAATGCAAAATCAGACTACAACTGGCACCATTAGTACTGGGACTCTTCTCTTGCTGTTGAAGCTTAGGAAGATACACGTATTAGAATACTTCGAGTGCTGTGATGTCGATTCTTAACTCATTCTTAACTCAACTCATCTCAACTCAACTAAGCTCAGCTCAGCTCAGTTCAGCTCAACTCAACTCTACTAATAAATGTTGGGGCTGAGTGCATCGACCTGTAAATGACGTACAATCAATGATGTGGTTGTTACAGAATATGATTTTTTAACATAAATGTCTTAAATGAAGCAAGCTAGTTTCCCACGGTTTATCCAGCTCTAGTGGAGCATTTATTTGGTGTCCGGGTAGGAGACACGTCTGTAAGCGGTGATAGGTCGGATAGTGTGTGTGTGTGTGTGTGTGCGCGCGCGCGCGTATTTGCATCTGCGCGTGTTTGTTTTCGCTCACGATTGTTCATGCATTATAAACCATGTCGGTCATATAGTCCCATAGGTAAACATGACGTAAGTGAAATAGAAACGGGGAAAAAAGCAGACATTCATGCTAAAATACGAAAGAAAGACAGACGAACAGATAGGCAGGTATTAGAGACATATATTGCGTTACCTTGGTGTTATGTTTGACCAAGGACTCCACAACTTCAACAGTGACCTCTCTAACCGGCGTGATCTCCACGCCAAACTCATCTCTCAGCAGTTTCAGGGCTGTGATGGTGCTCGGGTAGCAAGGTAGCTGGTAGATCTGTGGACACCAGAGTTAGTGGCTACACTCGCAGACAGAACTCTCGCCGTAGCCTCGGCTTTGCCTGGGGGTGGCTTAGTTCATTCGTTGACATCTATCTATCTATCTATCTATCTATCTATCTATCTATCTATCTATCTATCTGTCTATCTATCTATCTATCTATCTATCTATCTATCTATCTATCTATCTATCTATCTGTCTGTCTGTCTGTCTGTCTGTTTCTCTGTCTGTCTGTCTGTCTGTCTGTCTGTCTAGTGTGTCTTGTCTGTTTGTCTTTCTGTCTGTCCTGTCTGTCTGTCTGGTCTCCTCTTCCATCCGTCAAACTCTTCGTCCGTCCGTCTGTCTGCCTGTTTGTCTGTCTATCTGCGTGTCTGTA
The DNA here is from genome assembly GCA_963921405.1 of Cepaea hortensis. Lineage (NCBI taxonomy): Eukaryota > Metazoa > Mollusca > Gastropoda > Stylommatophora > Helicidae > Cepaea > Cepaea hortensis. Next base: position 4,728,551 of record OY992889.1, on the reverse strand, counting down.
TACCTGTCTCTCTATCTGTTGTTACACAGTGAATGAGCTAGCACTATTCATGTAAACAGCAAGTCCCAGCACAAGAGACAGCAACTGGGTGAGCGTACAAGTAACGTTGACATCTACGGAAGTCACACGGTCAGTCACAGTTACAACGAAGGACACCGTAGTCTGTGTTGCTTCAATTCTTATTAGAATGATATCAAATTATGTATCGCTGTATCGTCCACTAATATTATCAAAGGCATCTTGCTATCAAAACATATGTTTGCCACGTCGATCTAATGGAGAGAGAGGGAGGGGGGAGGGGTTAAGTGACCTATGTACGTCTACCCTTTTACTCAGTCCCCTCTGTTAAACTGTCTGCCTGCTTATATGTCTGTCTATCTGCCTGCTTATCTGTTTGTCTGTCTGTACTAACTACATTAAGATAGACTTGTTAGATTGCTTAACGATCTGCTCTCCCTGATTCCCTGCTGCCAGGAATGTTTTAACGTGCACAACATACTTCTAATTTGGTGGCCCTTATCTGATTCCTGTTTCCTAAGAACGCCAATGGATCGCTATCAATGCTAGTCATCAGGACACGGCACTGTCATTGTTTGGGCATGTTAAGAAACGAGAGGCTGCAGACAGTTAAGGCACCTGGAAAAATTGTGTATGCGTTGGAGACAAGGGTTGACAGAAGGAGAACACACTGCATAGGATGACAAAGTGACACGAAAGATGATCAGTCGAGCTTATCGTGAGCTCAATGCACAGGTTATTGTATGAGCTGTTTGGTGAGACACGCAATGGTGATGATGATGATGATGATGATGATGATGATGATGATGATGATGATGATGATGATGATGATGATGATGGTGAGGAAGGGGGAGAGGATAATGATGGTGATGATACTCCTATACAGCCTTTCGTATTGTCTAATATCCAGACAAGATGATGAAATATGATACCAACGGGTTCCCATAACTAAGTGCCTTTAACGGGACTCCACCCTGTCCGCTTGCTGTCTACACATTGCCTCACATATACCAGGTCACAAGATTATGAGATGAAGTACCCAGCTCCCATCCACATATCTGTCTCCTCCCAGGCACATGCCTCAGAACACTTCCCCGTCCAGGTACGAGTGTAGAGTTGGCAGAGAAGCAGCATGATGATGATGGTGTAAATGTACATACCACGTGATCACCACTCTTGAGGAATCCCAGAAAACACGAGGTCACGGCCGCCATGCCGCTGCTGAAGGTCAGACTGCCCGCCCCCCGTTCTATGGCGCTGATAGCGGCTTCAGTCGACTCCGTGGAGAGGTTGGAATTTCTGGAGTATATGGAGCCTCCCTGCAGAGTCAGGTTATGCGTCATCATACATTATAATACTTGCCAGCATATGCTATACTATGTGTCATCATATAAACAATATAAAATGACACAAAGTAGTGCAGCTTTACATAACAGATTTACGACACATACAGGACTTTGCAGCGATTAGCCTTCATCAGCAAACAAAACATTCACAAACACAACATATAGTTAAGAGATCTCCTGTGACTACATCAAAAGGTGACGACAGGACGAGAAGAACAAAATGATGAAAAAATGAAAGCAATGAAGAGAAAATGAGAATTGGAAAAAAAAAGTTCATACTTATCTCACAGCTCCGATCCGTGAGTAACTCAGAATATCCCCGATGTATTCTTTTTATACCCAACCGACGGAGTGAGATAATGACAGGATGATAGGCCCTATGCGGTGACACATACATCGTCGACTTCATTTTGGTTGGAGGAATTGAAATGGTTGGGGACAGGTTTGTCAGCACCCTGATCATGGCGCTGACAAACCTGTCCCCAACCATTTCAATTCCTCCAACCATAATGGAGTCGACGATGTATGTGTCACCGCATTGAAACCCTGCTACTCCAACAGCTCCGTTAGGCTCAGAATCGAATGCCAGCTAATCAACAATCTGGGATGCGTCCATCCAGCAGGTATCAATACTGTTGTGGACGCTACTTTATAACTGTGCCATCTTCTCCAACTGTTTACACTGTCTATTACTATGCTGTCCTCCCCCCCCCCCCCCAATATTCATACCTAACTGTCTCCACACCCCTATATTTTCATATCAGACTGATCGCATATGTTTGGCGACGTAAATCCTATCTGGCAACCTAATATACTTAAACTCTGCAGCCAAAGAGTGCTTTCACAACTGGCAAATCCGTCTTTTCTGCTGCCACATGGATACGTAGTGGTTGTGATTTTTAGTGTTGTGCTTTTTTATATTTCGTTGTCGTATCTATCCGTGTTGTCCTGTCCTTGACAAAGATTCTGAGAATCGAAACGTCGGCCGTCCTGGGTGTCGTATTGTACGCGTTTGTGTGCATTTTATTTTATTATTCATTTTATATATTTATTGATTGCTTCTGATTTTGGATTTTCACCTGTATTTCGGGATACGATGGATCTCCTTGTAAGGTATGTGCAACGTATTTGTGTTTAGTACGTTTCTTCTCGCAGGAGCTTAATATACCTATTTGTTTCCAATTCATATTGTTATATCCTGCTGCATCCGCTGCTTTTTCTTTCTTTTCGCTATAATATAGATCATCCGCTATAATATAGATCATCCGCTATAATATAGATCATCACATAATCATTTATATTTGCCTTCGCTCCCTTTGAACTCATGGATACGTCTAGTTCACTGAACTGATGTGTGCATGTGGATTAGCTTTCCCTATTACCAGTGTCCAACACCATCAGGCGAACCCACTCCGACTTCACAGGTACATGTAATTTACGTCCCCAAGTCAAGGACGACAGGTCAACATTTTAGTCCAGCTGTCCGGTGTAGGGGTTGAACCCGCTGATATCGGTTATCATGTGCGATCATATCAATACGTTCAAAGAAAAAAAGTCAAACAGAGATTGTCGATATCTCCATTTAGTTGACATAACACGCTTATTAAAACCATAAAATGTAGTAGTAGTAGTAGTAGTAGTAGTAGTAGTAGTAGTAGTAGTAGTAGTAGTAGTAGTAGTAGTAGTAGTAGTAGTAGTAGTAGTAGTAGTAGTAGTAGTAGTAGTAGTAGTAGTAGTAGTAGTAGTAGTAGTAGTAGTAGTAGTAGTAGTAGTGTCAAAATCCCAATAAGGGTTTAGAGAGTTAAGATTATAAGTAATAGAGCTAAGACATAGTCTAGTAGAAGACACCAGACAGGAGAGACACCAGCGCTATAAATAGCTTCACAACGGGACACACTTGTGTCAACCAAGGGAGCATCAAGTACAGCTGAGCGAGGGTTTCCCCAAGACATTGAGAAACTCGCTTCTACGAGTAACCGTGGAGTACCAGGTTACTCGAGTGAGCGGGCCAGCGTGCTGAGCCACTATGCACGCAAGACTCACCAGCGCACGGAGAATCCAACGTCCGTGTTTGAACACGCAATGAGTTGCGTGAGGACAGACCAGGACTGAGACGAGTAGAGAATAGACATGTTCCTTACGAAAGCTATAAGTTTCTAGACAATAGTGATTGTTAGGCTTAAGATTTCATCCAGTGTTTAATAGTATCATTATCAGTTCTTCATTGCATCTATGTAACGTACCATGCTGTTTATTGTCAATGAAGTATTCCGCTCGCAGAGCTTGTTTATCGCTAGCTCTAAATAAATTGCATTCCTTTTGCAAATGACACGAGTTGTTATTTCGTGTGGTGCAAAAGTATGGGAGTCCTGAAAGACCTGTCGCAAGCAAGTTGCTGACAGGCAGGACCCAAATTGGTGTCAGAAGTCCCTGAACCAACACCAACAGGCAATTGGTATCATAAGGCTCTGAACCAACGTAAACAGGCACCATTCGACATTATTTATGTGTTAAATATCTAAAATTAACGTAAATTATTTTGCATAGAATGGCAGAAATAAGTGTGATTTGTGAATAACGTGAGTGAGTAACACCATTACTGCGTTATAATTTGTAGCATACCATGTGTGGAGCTTGAACCACAATGAAGGAAGTTTGAGTTACAAATTGTGTTAGTCTACGAAAATTTGGAAAGTGTGTTATTCTACTGAAAGTAATGATAATGTATACAAATATAAATGTAAATTATCAAGCAAACCATCGTGGACATTTCATTTTGTGTGATACAGTCATCAATGTCACCATCCATCGATTCAGGTAGATATTTGTGCAAAATAAGTTCTTTTTGTACAAAGTTAATACATTAGCTACTGAACGGAAGCCTTGGAACGTAGTTATACCAAACAAGTTAGAAAGTGAAGACAAAACGACAGCGACTGTGATATTGACGAATCATCTTACGAATCATTACAATCATTCAGACAATCATAACATTCATTCATTAACATCATTTATCATTATCTAAATCACATTTTTCATTCATCAGCCGCATGAAAGATAAAATTGTATTTACAACATATGAATGTTTCTAAAGTATTGATGCTCTACTAAACAGAAGCATCCATTTTGTTCTCAAGTCAACCATTTTTGTGTGTCGGGAAGACAGCAGTGGAACATCCCAAGAACCATATTTTCCAAAGAATTAGATGAGTATATTTTTGAAATATTTTGATATACACTATGTTAGTCATGCATCTTTTTTTTTTTCAGAAAGAATGTAAATAACTAACACATAACTACAAACCATTGTGTGAAACTATTGTGATATCATTGTGAACTAACATGAAGCCACAAAATGGCATCATTAAGTGATTGTATCCAGGCAGGCAAAGAAATGGGCCACACTGGAGAGAAATTAGAGAAGTGGGCGGATCAAAAATATAAAGAAGAAATAGCTCGAATGGAAAAGAAAGCTGCTCTAGAGAGAGACTAAAGAGCATTGGAAAGACAACATCAAAAAGAAATGAAAGAAGTCGAGGAAGCCACCAAACAGAAACAGCTAGATTTAGATCATGCCACCAAACAGAAACAGCTAGATTTAGATCATGCCACCAAACAGAAACAGCTAGATTTAGAGGAAGCCACTAAACAGAAGCAGATACAGGTAGATTCAGAAACTAAATTAAAGATGAAGGAAATGGAGGTAGATTAAAACATACAAATAGCCTCTAGCAAACAAAAGAGCCAAGAAGGACAGAATAAGTTTAGTAAGTATAAAGGACTTATCAAACCACATAGCGTAGGGGATTCAATTTCTGCATGGACTGAGAATATAGAATTTCAACTGAAGACTCAGAAAATACCTTTGGATGACTGGGCAATGATCTACACGAGAAACCTCAGTGGAGAGCCATTAAAAGTAATAGAATCAATACCTACAGAACTAAGGAACAATTATCAGTACATTCACGATAGGATCATGCAACACTTTCTTCTAGATGCCACTGGGTACCAAATTCAGTTTTCCCAAATAAAGCCAAAGGCAACTGAAACCTTCTTAGATTACCTCTCTAACGTGCAAAGCACATTTAATAAATGGACTAGGGAGGCGAAGGTAGGCAAAAGCTATGATAAATTACAAGATCTTATGGTAATGGACAAGGTGATATCCACCGTCCCTACCCCTTTTGCGAAGTTTCTACAACAATCAGATATTATATCCATTGAGCAATTAGAAAAGCGGGGGTCGGCATATTTTTCTTCTAATCGTGACATATTTAAGTCCACAACACATGATACAGAGATCACTGCTTTTGCAAACAATGTACCTAATAGATCTTACAATCAGAAAGATTACCGTAAGATAGACAAACCGCACCAGAAGCCACCTCGTTGTGGATATTATAGTTTGTTTCATCCTAGCTACTCTATGTGCGATAAGAACCCGGCATATCCCTCACACCTAGAAAAGGTGATAAATAAGCAAGAAAGTAGAAGAACTTCATTTAAACGTGCTGTTAAATGTTACTTTTGTTCCAGCCATGGCCACTATAGTAATAAATGTCTTGGTAGGCAACGAATGAAAGCAAATAACGCTGCACTCATCGATACTTCATCAGACGATGATAGTGAAATTGATTCGGAACTTGTAAATGTTTTACCAACGAGTGAATGTGAAAGTGTGGCAGCAGTTACTGACATATTGGACTTTAAGAAATGTGACACATGTCACCAGTTTCATGCGGATGGTAAATTGAAATGTGGGCACGTGATACCATTCTCCAATGAAGATGCTAATGCAGCAAGTGCCTCTAGAGGTAAACTAAAGTTCTACGATGCATTGGTCAATGATCAACCATGCCATTGTTTACTCGATAGCGGCAGCACTTTACTTGGTTTAAGAAAAGAACTGGTCAGATCAGAAGATTACACGGGTGAATTTGTCAAATGCCGTACTTTCTCTGGAACCATTGAGAAATACCCACTGGCAAAAGCGCATATTAATACCCCGTTTCTTACCGGCACATTTACTTGCGCAATCCTGCAAGATCCTTGTACGGATCTGATTTTAGGCTGTTTAGCTTCATTGAAGCAGTGTACTGACGACGATATAATAGCCTGGAAACATACAAACATGGCTAATGCTGTAACAAGGTCAGATACGCAAACTCACTATACTGACTTGCAAAATGAGATGTTACAGCTGTTAACACCCAGCGGTGCCGATACCAACAGTACTCGACAAAAATTTATCGAGGCACAAAGCACCGATCAAACTATCGCACCTTATTTTAAATTGTTAGGTGAGCGAGCGAAAGTGACTAAAAATGCATCTTGGTATTTTAGAAAACATAACGGAATTCTCATGCGTTATTACACAAATAATAACCATGAAATTCAGCAAACAGTGTTACCTATAAAATACCGACAAACTGTGCTAAAGATCGCACATGAGTCACCGTTTGCTGGACATTTGGCCTATGACAAAACCAGAGCCAGAATTTTGTCACACTTCTACTGGCCTAAATTCTGTACTGATATAAAAAAAATTCTGTCGTTCATGTACTATTTGTCAACATCTTGTAAGAAAGGGAAAGCATGTGACGGCCGAAGTTCAACGGTCATTATTAGCATCTAGACCATTTGAGTGTGTAGCGGTCGATATTGTTGGACCCCTAAATCAGGTGTCGAGCAAAGGAAACCGATTCATACTTACCCTCGTTGATCTATGCACCAGGTGGATCGAAGCTATTCCACTAAAATACATCACCTCCAAAGATGTGGCAAATGTATTTTTGCACCTATTTTGTCGTTTTGGCTTCCCACGAACTATTCTATCGGATCGGGGAACGCAGTTTATTTCGGCTGCTACGCAAGCCTTAACAAAATTGTTAGGAATAGAGCAGCATTTCTGTACCCCGTACCACCCAATGAGCAACGGGATCATAGAGAAAATTAACGGGGATCTCAAACACATGCTGGCTAAAGTAACAGCAGAAAACCCATCTGATTGGGACACACTATTGCCAGCAGTGCTATTTGCCCACGGAGAAATTCCGCACTCGAGTACGGGTTTCTCACCTTTTGAATTAGTGTATGGGGCGAACCCTCGAGGACCCCTAACAATTTACCATCAGCTAATTACTAGCTTACCAGACAATCCAACAGCAGTAACACCGTATGAGATGGTAACAGAGACACGCGATAGAATAATGAAAGCGTGTGAGGTAGCTAAGGCATCTTTGGAGAGGAAAGGACAGATGTACCGCGACTATGCAAATAAGGGTGCTAAAACTATACACCTTGAACCAAATCAGAAGGTTCTGCTTTTACTACCGGATAGACGTAATTTGTTACTAACATCGTGGCAAGGGCCATTCAACGTTGAACGTAAAATATCAGATGTCGATTATGAAATATCGATAAAGGGAAAATTAAAGATATTTCATATCAACATGCTGAAACCATACTTTTAACGACAAGAACTACAGACAGACGAACAAGATGCACCCACACCAAGTAATCGGACGACAGACGTACACAACACAACTACACCAGGTAGGGCGACACATGACAACGACATCGCAAACACACTTAGCCAGGTAACAGCACACGCAGCTAGTACAACAACAGTACTGAACGAGACAGATGACGACGAAATAGAATTACCTGTCCCTACTGTAGACACGACTGGGACCATCGACAGTATAAAGATAGAAACTAAACTTACAGACGAGCAACGACGACAGATGATAGAATTAGTGACGGAGTACAGAGACATTTTCTCCGACATCCCAGGAAAGACAGACAGAATAGAACACTCCATTATTCTGACTGACAACACCCCAATCAAGTGTCGACCTTATTCCATCCCTCTAAATTATAGGGCTAATTTCGACAAAGAAATACTATCTCTTGAGTCGAGTGGAATAATTCAGAAATCTCAGTTAGAGTATTCTTTCCCTATCGTCCTTGTCGCCAAAAAGGACTCAACTATTCGACTCTGCGTCGATTATCGACGTTTAAATAAAATAACCAAAATTGATGCTGAACCAATCCCAGCATGCGAGAATTTGATTCTTCATATGTCTACATCTCGCATCTTTAGCAAACTTGATCTCACGAAAGGTTATTTGCAGGTCCCGATGAAACAAAATTCGATTTCGTTAAAAGCTTTCTCCACACCTTTAGGTCTCTATGAGTGACGATTTCTTCCTTTTGGCCTTCGTAATGCTCCAGCAACTTTCGTCCGTCTAACTAGGGATCTTCTCCACGGGGTGACCAATACTTCTACATACATTGATGGCATATGCATCCATACTGAAGACTGGACGTCACACCTACAGAAACTACGACATGTCTTCGACAGGTTTCGAGTATTTGGGCTTACAGTCAAGCCCACTAAAGTAGAGTTGGGCATGGAAGAGATTGACTTCCTAGGCCATACCATCTGCAGGGGCCAACTCAGAACAGATGAAAGAATCGTGACCAAGATTCTAAATTTAACTATGCCAACGACCAAGAAACAGGTCAGAAGTCTACTTGGTCTTGTGAATTATTATAGTAAATTTATTCCCAATCTGGCGGAAATCACCAGTGTTTTTTCGAATATTTTGAAAGCTTCGGCTAAATTAAATGTGCAAGATGCAGGATTAATTAGTGCTCTATCAAAATTGAAATATTTATTCAGTGTTCCACCTATCCTGCGTTTGCCTAACAAAGATCTTACCTATTTTTTACGTACAGACGCAAGTGCTATCTCCATATCTGGGGTACTAGGACAGTTCTACGAAGGGAAGTTCCACCCAGTAATGTACGTAAGTCGTAAGGTCAGCCCAGCTGAATCGAGATACTCAGCATCAGAATTGGAGGGCCTCAGCTTAATCTATTGTGTTAGAAAACTTCATAGATTGTTGGCAGGAGCACAGTTTGTTATCGAAACTGACAATTCTCCGTTGTCTGTTATGCAGTCTGGTATTCCCCACAACAACAGAGTCTACAGGTGGGCTTTGATACTGCAGAACTATGCATTTACCATCCAGCATTTAAAGGGGAGATTGAACTCGTTAGCAGACACTTTGAGTCGACCGTCGACCATTGAAATACCTCATATACAGGAACAGATCGACCAGAGATCACCAGAAACAGTGACACTGTAATTGCTAATTAGATCAGTGCCGTATGTGGTGGATAAGTGACACTGTAAGTGCGTTATCATCGCCAAGTTGGTAAAACTGTGTAAGAGTAACAGTGCCATTATCAGTGAAACGAACAGACGCATATGTACTATGTCTGCAGCGCTAACATATATATAAGCCATATGAACATTGAAGTGTTAGCTGTGAACCTACATAAATCGGTAGGGAACTATATATTTATACACTATCCGGGAAGGAGAGCATATAAGACTTTGGTGAAATGAACTATGATATGAAAATAGTCTACAAAGAACATTGCTCCATCTTCACACCTGAAAGGACAACATTAGTTAGTGTAATTAGTTATAGAAACGTAACTGTGATATATATATATATATATATATATATATATATATATATATATATATATATATATATATATATATATATATATTATTGTTTTATGAACAGTACGCATAACTTCGTTTTTCCATGTATAATTGAATTGCAAAATGTTCTAATGCACATATAACTTTATTTATCTTATTTGTTAGTTAGAAGTCACCATCATTTAGGTAATAACCCAGTTACGGCAGGACCCCAATAATAGAAATGCGATTGTTAGATATTACTTTACTTTATCACCGCATAATCATAATCATTTATAAATTCATTTATTTAAAATATCATTTCTAAACTAACCCAATCATTTAGGAATTAACATCATTTCATTTACCAATAACACTTTAAGGAAATTAACCCAATTTGCTTAAATGGAATTACTTAGTTAGATTATTTCCCTTAGGATATTTTAGAACAGCACACCAAATTACCTTAGTTAGTATTACAGGATCGGTAACAAACCATCCTCACAAACTTGTATATTTTGTATAGTCATGACGCGTGCAAACAAATCGCACAGTCATTTGGCGTGAAGACTTCAATAAGTCAGCCAATCATTTAATATAAGGGTCATTTACGTGATACTATGAACCATATTTTAATGACGATTGAATGTTCTAGAAAGAATTGTATGAAATTGTATGAAAGATGTGGAAATGAGAGGAGAGAATGTATATAATACTAAACGTTGAAAGAGAGAGAGAGAGAGAGAGAGAGAGAGAGAGAGAGAGAGAGAGAGAGAGAGAGAGAGAGAGAGAGAGAGAAGGTAGCGGCAAATTTTTTATCTACCGCTTAAAATGTCTTGTTATGACTTGTCTGTGTCAATCTGTGTAACCAATGTGTTGTCAAGTTTTATGTGTGTTACTGCTATACTTTAGTAGATTAGATAAGGAAAATACTTTGAGCATCTTGAAACGGAGTTGTGGTCATAAATAAGGATAACAAACATTTGTAACCACAATAAACCGATTTACGGCGCTCGAAGAAATACATACTTGTAGTATAGTAACGCATACACACGTTAGTAAATTAAGTACATTGTAGATTAATAGAAAACACGCAAACAAACAGGAAAACAAACACATACAAGTTGAACACACCATTTATTTCAAAGAACAGTAACTCAAATCAGGGGACACAATAACGTCTTAAAAAACCTTAATGTAACATTGAAATATGTCTTCACAAGTGGAAGCGAGAAGGTGAAGAGTAGAACTTTATGTATACGAGTTGGAGTTGATATTATTGGGAACATGAACATTTTATGCTCATGTGTTGTACTCATAACAGAGTCAACTTGTATTGGGTTGTCATTTTGGGCAATATGAGGACAGGTCAAAAGACATAAGTCAATGGACGGAAGTCAGAAGACAGAGGGTCATAAGACGGAAGTCAGGACATAAGTCATAAGACAACGGTTCCGGATCAAAACAATTCCCAAGAAGATTTATAGCCAACTATACTGATACAATGGGCTACTCAATTAGCCGAGTGAATTAATAGAACAGTGTGAGTAAGGAAAGAAGAGAGTTTGTTCTATCCCCAGAAGAGAGATTTACAACTTATTGGATCTTTGACATAATTGGACAGCCAATTTTCTTTTGTGACCATACAACGTGTTACAAGCATGAGTTAAAGGGGTGTAACACTTCACAGAGGTGAGAGGAGCCTGTCAAAATCCCAATAAGGGTTTAGAGAGTTAAGATTATAAGTAATAGAGCTAAGACAGAGTCTAATAGAAGACACCAGACAGGAGAGACACCAGCGCTATAAATAGCTTCACAACGGGACACACTTGTGTCAACCAAGGGAGCATCAAGTACAGCTAAACGAGGGTTTCCCCAAGACATTGGGAAACTCCCTTCTACGAGTAACCGTGGAGTACCAGGTTACTCGAGTGAGCTGGCCAGCGTGCTGGGACACTATGCACGCAAGACTCGCCAACGCACGGAGAATCCAACGTCCGTGTTTGAACACGCAATGAGTTGCGTGAGGACAGACCAGGACTGAGACGAGTAGAGAATAGACATGTTCCTTACGAAAGCTATAAGTTTCTAGACAATAGTGATTGTTAGGCTTAAGATTTCATCCAGTGTTTAATAGTATCATTATCAGTTCTTCATTGCATCTATGTAACGTACCATGCTGTTTATTGTCAATGAAGTATTCCGCTCGCAGAGCTTGTTTATCGCTAGCTCTGAATAAATTGCATTCCTTTTGCAAATGACACGAGTTGTTATTTCGTGTGGTTCAAAAGTAGGGGAGTCCTGAAAGACCTGTCGCAAGCAAGTTGCTGACAAGTAGTAGTAGTAGTAGTAGTAGTAGTAGTAGTAGTAGTAGTAGTAGTAGTAGTAGTAGTAGTAGTAGTAGTAGTAATAGTAGTAGTAGCAGTAACAGCAGCCGTAGTAGTAGTAGTAGTAGTAGTAGTAGTAGTAGTAGTAGTAGTAGTAGTAGTAGTAGTAGTAGTAGCAGTAACATTAGCCGTAGTAGTAGTAGTAGTAGTAGTAGTAGTAGTAGTAGTAGTAGTAGTAGTAGTAGTAGTAGTAGTAGTAGTAGTAGTAGTAGTAGTAGTAACAGCAGCCGTAGTAGTAGTAGTAGTAGTAGTAGTAGTAGTAGTAGTAGTAGTAGTAGTAGTAGTAGTAGTAGTAGTAGTAGTAGTAGCAGTAACATCAGCCGTAGTAGTAGTAGTAGTAGTAGTAGTAGTAGTAGTAGTAGTAGTAGTAGTAGTAGTAGTAGTAGTAGTAGTAGTAGTAGTAGTAGTCGTAGTAGTAGTAGTAGTAGTAGTAGTAGTAGTAGTAGTAGTAGTAGTAGTAGTAGTAGTAGTAGTAGTAATAGTAGTAGTAGAAGTAGTAGTAGTAGTAGTAGTAGTAGTAGTAGTAGTAGTAGTAGTAGTAGTAGTAGTAGTAGTAGTAGTAGTAGTAGTAGTAGTAGTAGCAGCAGCAGTAGGAGAAGGAGAGATGTAGGAAGAGGAGTGGCAGCAACGGTAATAGAAGAGGACTTAGAGGAGGACAAAAACAAAAAACAGGTTTTAATAAAAGAACAAGAAGCATAAACACTGAAAATATTAAAAGGAGCATGAAAATGGAACACGTACATGAGAAACAGAACAACAACAACAACAACAACAACAACAACAACAACAACAACAACAACAACAACAACAGAGAATAAAAGAGAAAGGCAAGAAATTACAAAAGGAAGAAGAGTAAGAAAGACAATAAAAACACAAACACATCCACAAATACCAACATTCTGCAGTCCGCTGAAACAGTCCTCCAGCTTCTCCATGACGTATGTAGAGGAGTGATAGATGGGAGGGACCAGAGGCTGTGTGACTGTCCCTCTAAATATCAGCCTGGCCGAGGTGGCCGCGGTGTTGGGGTGGACATGGTTGTAACCCAGGCCTTTCAACTCCAGGTCAAAGTTGTTTCTGGCCGGGGTCTCGCGGACGCTCTGTTTACTGGCGGGACACAGATTTAAGTTGTTGTTAATTTAATGGAAGCAAAGACTGCAGCAGGATATAGCAATAGGAAACACAGACAGTTAGTTGCGTGTAGCTCCCGCGGGAAGATGAGACATATGTGCAGTGTACGTGTAACGGATGTACATTGTGTACGGCGGTTAGTACGCCTCATCTTCTGGCAGGAACTACATACGGCTATGCTGTTTGTGTTTCCTCAGTTGTCGCTATAGCGACCAGGTCTCTTCAAACACCATTCCAATTGATGTAATCGGGCTATCACATTTTAGGGAGGGGAAGGGGGGGGGGAGAGAAGGAGCAATCGAGAAAAGAGAGAGAGAGAGAGAGAAAGAGAGGGAGGGAGAGAGAGTACTGGGATGCAGTAAAAGAAAGACAGAGAGGCAGAGAACAGGGGAGAAAGAAAGGTTGAGACAGAGAGAAAGAGACTCAGAAAGAGAGACAGAGAGAAATAGAAAGAGAGAGGGAGGGAGAGAGAAAAACAAAAGGAAAAAACGAGACAGACAGACAGGGAAAGAGAGAGAAAGTGTCAGCGGGAACGACAGAAGGAGAGATACATAGACTGAGAAAAAGGGAGCGATACAGGTTGACACAGAGAGAAAGAGACTAAGAAAGAGAGGAATGGAGAGAGACATAGAGAAAGAGTATCAGGGAGACAGAAACAAAGAGAGAGAGAAAGAGAGACAGAGAGAGAGAGAGAGAGAGAGAGAGAGAGAGAGAGAGAGAGAGAGAGAGAGAGAGAGATTGCGATAACAGTCAATCAGAGCCTGCATGTACAAAGTTCACCACTCTATGACAACATCATACGACATCTTACGACACAGTCCTACCTCATGCTGCAACGGTTGCGGCAACCAAAGACAAGTCGGAACCTGTGTTAGCGAGATTGGTACCAACACGACCGATTTCTCACGCTGCGCGACTTACTGTAAAACACCGCTGAAGTTTCAATCTCTCGCCAATGATTATCTGAGATGATTGGCACCTGTGCGTACAGAACCCTTATACACGCATAAATATGTATTTTATATATGGTGTCTAGGCCTACCGGCACTCCAGGCCTGATGCGGTCACTACCAGGCCGACCGCTTTCAGTTCCCAAGGCATGTCGGGGTAACTTATTTAGACTGGGTCGGCTCGGGAGATCCATGCGGTTTCGAACGCCATGACCATCGAACTGACAGGCAAGCAGTTAAGCACCACGTCACTGCTGATCCAGTTTACATCTAAAACCTCGGTTGTGATATCTGCTTGTGCATGCAGATATGGGTTCAGTAGCTTGTCACGGCTTTCTGAACGAGAAGTTAACTTTGAGTCCAACCGACCGGGATTTGCATTGAACCCGCTGCCCCGCCGCCAGCACACGGAAAGTTTAACTGTGGACATGTTAAATCTCTCTGCTGCGGTGACTCTGAGTTTTCTAATGCTTCAGAGAAATGTCGCGACTTCTCTGGCCACCCCTAGCTCTGTTATATATGTCCTTCAGAGAAATGTCTCGGGTTCTCTGGTCACCCCTAGCTCTGTTATATATGTCCTTCAGAGAAATGTCGCGGTTTACCTGGTCACCCCTAGCTCTGTTATATATGTCCTTCAGAGAAATGTAGCCGCTTACCTGGTCACCCCATCTCTGTTATATATGTCCTTCAGAGAAATGTCTCGGGTTCTCTGGTCACCCCTAGCTCTGTTATATATGTCCTTCAGAGAAATGTCGCGGGTTCTCTGGCCACCCCTAGCTCTGTTATACATGTCCTTCAGAGAAATGTCTCGGGTTCTCTGGTCATCCCTAGCTCTGTTATATATGTCCTTCAGAGAAATGTCTCGGGTTCTCTGGTCACCCCTAGCTCTGTTATATATGTCCTTCAGAGAAATGTCTCGGGTTCTCTGGTCACCCCTAGCTCTGTTATATATGTCCCTCAGAGAAATGTTGCGGTTTACCTGGTCACCCCTAGCTCTGTTATATATGTCCTTCAGAGAAATGTAGCCGCTTACCTGGCCACCCCTAGCTCTGTTATATATGTCCTTCAGAGAAATGTAGCCGCTTACCTGGCCACCCCTAGCTCTGTTATATATGTCCTTCAGAGAAATGTAGCCGCTTACCTGGCCACCCCTAGCTCTGTTATATATGTCCTTCAGAGAAATGTCGCGGGTTCTCTGGCCACCCCTAGCTCTGTTATACATGTCCTTCAGAGAAATGTCTCGGGTTCTCTGGTCACCCCTAGCTCTGTTATATATGTCCTTCAGAGAAATGTCGCGGCTTACCTGGTCACCCCTAGCTCTGTTATATATGTCCTTCAGAGAAATGTCGCGGGTTCTCTGGCCACCCCTAGCTCTGTTATACATGTCCTTCAGAGAAATGTCTCGGGTTCTCTGGTCACCCCTAGCTCTGTTATATATATCCTTCAGAGAAATGTCGCGGGTTCTCTGGCCACCCCTAGCTCTGTTATACATGTCCTTCAGAGAAATGTCTCGGGTTCTCTGGTCACCCCTAGCTCTGTTATATGTCCTTCAGAGAAATGTCGCGGGTTCTCTGGTCACTCCTAGCTCTGTTATATATGTCCTTCAGAGAAATGTCTCGGGTTCTCTGGTCACCCCTAGCTCTGTTATATATGTCCTTCAGAGAAATGTCTCGGGTTCTCTGGTCACCCCTAGCTCTGTTATATATGTCCTTCAGAGAAATGTCGCGGGTTCTCTGGTCACCCCTAGCTCTGTTATATATGTCCGTCAGAGAAATGTCGCGGGTTCTCTGGTCACTCCTAGCTCTGTTATATATGTCCTTCAGAGAAATATCGCGGGTTCTCTGGCCACCCCTAGCTCTGTTATATATGTCCTTCAGAGAAATGTCGCGGTTTACCTGGCCACCCCTAGCTCTGTTATAAATGTCCTTCAGAGAAATGTCGCGGGTTCTCTGGTCACTCCTAGCTCTGTTATATATGTCCTTCAGAGAAATGTCGCGGGTTCTCTGGCCACCCCTGGCTCTGTTATATATGTCCTTCAGAGAAATGTCGCGGGTTCTCTTGTCACCCCTAGCTCTGTTATATATGTCCTTCAGAGAAATGTCGCGGCTTACCTGGCCACCTCTGGCTCTGTTATATATGTCCTTCAGAGAAATGTCTCGGTTTACCTGGCCACCCCTAGCTCTGTTATATATGTCCTTCAGAGAAATGTCGCACCTTCTCTGGCCATGCCTGGTGACATATGATGTCTGAAATTCGCTCTGTGACATTTACTGTGTCACATGTTTGGTCTGTGACATGCTCTCAGAAGTGGCTATGTGTTTGTGCTTAGTTTCCCTGATGTTATTTAACCAACGGCTGTTCTGTTTTTGCTTCTCTGTGTGGGTCCCTCTCTGGGACTAGTTCTGTATCGTCTTGGTGTCTTTCAGGGCCTCTATGTTACTAGTTCTGTATCGTCATAGTCTCTTTCATGTCATCTCGGCTGGTAGTTCTGTATCGTCTGGGTCTCTTTCATGTCATCTCGGCTGGTAGTTCTGCATCGACTTGGTCTCTTGTAGTTACCCTCTGATTATATATGTTTACTTCAGTCAGGTCTTAGTCAGATATGACTGAGCTACCGTATAACAGTAGACGGTACTACCTGGTTTCTGTTAGCACCGAGCGTTGGGCGGCGCTTACCAAACCCGACACCCCACATTGTGCCAACGGCTTCGGGCGGAAGAGCACAATTGGGAGGGTACACGCCTTACCCTGGTGCGAGGAAATGCAAGCTAAAGACAAAATTGTCATGGCAGGGCAGACCAGGCCCTAAGCCTTGGTTGGCGACTGGTCTAGGATCGAAGCTCCGACAGGCGGACAGTTAGAGCATTGCTTTGCTGATCCGGCAGCTTCTGCAGCTTGTCTTGTTCCAGATGTAGGGGTGTTACCTTTCCTCTGGAGTGAACTAGGCAGGCCGAGAGAGGGATCATGCTGCATGGGCAACACATGATCTCTATATTTTAGCCCAGGCTTTGTGCTATGGAGAGGCAATAACTCCATCCCTGGTCTTAACTGGTCTCGGAATCAAAGCGAGAGGCAACTGTTACGGGTTATAAGTCCTTGTCAGTTGGCGTAGACATGGGGCGCCACGCGTTGCCTCTGACGGTGGGAGACACCTATAGGTGTCACTGATCAGCTACCGCCCGCCTCAAGCTGGGCAGCCCCCAGCCAATTGGGTGCTGATCCGCCACAGCCTGCCTGCTTCAATGGGTGCTTGGGGCTAGGACAAAATCTGAATCGCAGGCTGTAAAACCAATGCACCAGGTACAAACAAAAATATAAATAGAAACCTCAAGCTACGGCTTGCAACCTGGAACGTGAGAACCATGTGTCCAGGATTTTCCACTGACTTGACCAATATTGACGATGTGAGAAAAACGGCTGTGATTGATGCCGAACTTAATCGTCTTAACATTGATATTGCTGGCCTGCAGGAGACTCGCCTCGCTGAGGAAGGGTCACTCAGGGAAAACAACTACACCTTTTTCTGGAAGGGTAAAGGGCAGGCAGAAAAAAGGCAACAAGGTGTGGGCTTTGCAGTGAAGAATTTGCTACTGGGAATGATTGAAATTCCAGCAGGAGGAAATGAAAGACTATTATCCCTGCGCTTGGCAACCTCTTGTGGGTTTGCCACCATTATTACTGCATATGCACAGACACTCGATTCCTCTGATGATGTGAAGGATTTGTTCTATGAGGAGTTAGACTCTGTGATTAAGGCAGTTCCAAAATCCGACTACATTTATATGCTCGGTGATTTCAATGCTCGTGTGGGCAAGGACTCGAGTTCATGGCCAGTGTGCCTTGGAAAATACAACATCGGTCGCATGAATGAAAATGGGCAAAGGCTGCTGGAGCATTGCACCAGTAATGACCTATGTATTACAAACTCTTTTTTTAAAACAAAAGAGATGCATAAGGTCACATGGAAACATCCAAGATCCGGCCATTGGCACCAGCTGGACTTCATCATCACACGGAGACAACATCTGAACCATATATCATTGACTCGTAGTTACCACAGTGCTGACTGTGATACGGATCATTCTTTGGTTGTTGCAAGGGTTAGACTGAGACCAAAGAGAATCTACACAGCTAAACACAAATCTAGCCCCACGATTAATATTATTAACACTCATGATCCTGAAAAGTGCTTTCAGTTTCAACAGCAACTTGAAGACGCTTTCACTGATACACCAGAAAATTGTACAGTAAATGAAAAGTGGGGTCAAATTAAGGAAACTCTTTGTAAAACTGCCGTAAGGGTTTACGGCACTGTGGATCATAAGAGGCAGGACTGGTTTGCGGCCAACAGCGAGACTCTGCAGCCCTTGATTGATAAGAAGAAGAAAGCTCTCTTAAGAAACAAGGAAAGACCAACGCGTAACACTCTGAGTGAGCTAAGGCAAGCTAGGAAGGATGTGCAAAAGGCTGCCAGGCAGTGTGCAAATGATTATTGGATCAAGTTATGTGAGTCCATTCAAATCGCAAGTGATAAGGGAGACATAAGAAGCATGTATGAAGGAATAAAGAAAGCCTGTGGTCCAGTGATCAAAAGAAGTGCACCATTGAAAACCTTGACTGGAGAAGTCATCACTGATAAGAAACAGCAGATGGACAGATGGGTAGAGCACTATTTGAAGCTTTACTCAAGTGAGACCAAACTAGCGGATAATGCCCTCAACGCCATAGAGGCTCTACCAACTCTTGACCACCTGGACACACTTCCCACCATAACAGAAGTTAAGTGTGCTATAAATGAACTTGCATCTGGCAAGGCTCCAGGTAAGGATGGGATTCCAATAGAGGTTATCAGGAGTGGGCAAGACACACTCACTATACAGATCCACCAGCTAATAGAGCTATGCTGGCGTGAAGGACAAGTCCCACAGGATTTCAAAGATTCAAGCATCATAACACTGTACAAGAACAAGGGCGATCGGAGCGACTGCAACAACTATAGGGGTATCTCACTTCTGTGTATTGTTGGAAAAGTATTTGCCAGAATTGTTCTGCGCAGACTTCAAGTCCTAGGAGATCAAGTCTACCCCGAATCACAGTGTGGCTTTCGACAGAACCGGTCTACCACTGATATGATATTCTCATTGCGACAAATGCAAGAAAAATGCCGTGAACAGAATCAACCACTGTTTATTGCCTTCATCGACCTCACAAAGGCATTTGATTTGGTCAGTCGTGAGGGTCTGTTCAAGGCACTAAAGAAGATTGGCTGCCCACCAACTCTTCTGTCCATTGTGGAATCGTTCCACACAGGCATGAAGGGTATAATCAAGTTTGATGGTGCAACTTCTGAAGAATTTGAAATCAAGAGTGGAGTTAAGCAAGGTTGTGTACTAGCTCCCACCCTCTTTGGAATATACTTTTCACTTCTACTGAAATATGCATTTCGTGATCAGGATGGTGGTATATACATTCACTCACGCTCAGATGGCGGCCTCTACAATGCTCAGAGATTGAAGGCTAAGACCAAAATTAGGAGGGTACTGATCAGAGAGTTGCTTTTTGCAGATGATGCTGCAGTTACGACCCACTCTGAGGAAGAATTGCAATGTCTACTATCTGCATTCTCCAATGCTTGTTCTGAATTTGGTTTAACAATTAGCAAAAAGAAGACACAGATTATGTCACAAGGTGCACATGGGGTACCATCAATCTTTATTGACGACGCCGAACTAGAGATAGTAGACCATTTTACATATCTAGGATCAGTGGTAAATAGCAAATTATCCCTAGATCAGGAAATCAACATCCGGATTGGTAAGGCAGCAACAACAATGAACAGGTTAAGAAAAAGAGTCTGGGAGAACAGGAAGCTTACTGCCAAAACAAAAGTCCTTGTCTATCAAGCCTGTGTCCTTAGTACTCTTGTCTATGGCAGTGAAACCTGGACAACTTACTCACACCAAGAGAACAATTTAAACAGCTTTCATATGCGGTGTCTGCGAAGAATTCTTGGTATTAAGTGGCAAGACAAAATCACAAATACTGAAGTATTGGAAAGATCAGGTTGTGTGACAGTTTATTCCATGCTCAGTCTTCGTAGACTTAGATGGATAGGACATCTTAGGAGGATGGATGATGGTAGAATACCAAAGGATATCTTTTTTGGTGAATTACAGATGGGTAAGAGATCTCAGGGTCGGCCTCTACTACGATACAAAGATGTGTGTAAGCGGGACATGATTGATACAGGCATTGATAATGCACATTGGGAGCAAGTCGCCGCTGAACGTGTTGCATGGAGGGCAAATGTCAGAAATGGAATAAAGTCAAAGGAGAAAACTATTGCAGAAAAGTCACACACCAAGCGTTTGAGACGTAAGATGGTGCATGATGGTGGAAATGACCACGTGTTCAGATGCACCCACTGTGAACGGACATTTACAGCGCAAATTGGCCTTATCAGTCACACTGGCTACCGCCATAGTTAAAAGTTATTATGCCTTTTTAAAGCACAAACTATCGTCTGTCAAGACGGCAAGGTGCCAATGAAATGGAATATATGTTTACTCTTGCCGTGTCCCATGTACTCTCCATTGACAACTGTTTCTTTCTGCTCTGTTGTGGGGTCCCTCTGCAGATAGTTCTTCGAGTTTCCACCCCCGAGGCTATCTCTGTGCTTACATTGTTACTGTTGTTTTTTTTTTTTATGTTTCTTTTGTTGTGCTGCAAAATTACTAGCAAACTTTAAATCATGTTGTATTCTTTCAAAGTTTTTTTAAAAATTATTATTAATTGTCTCGAAGCAGTTTCTGGTTATGACTCTGTGATATGATTGTGCCATCACATGCACGGAGGAATAGATGGCCAGTCTTTCCCTTCCTTCCGCAGGCGACGAGCTCGAGCGGTGAAAATGACCATGACACTATCAGCGCAGTTCGCTGTCAACCTCGTTAACACGGCAGCTTCCAATGGTTGTATTCATCCAAATTATTGATCACTCACAAATGTAATGGACATTGTTTTCTTTGCCGCCGCAACGTTTTTAAAGTTGCTCTCGAGAAGACAGCTACAGTTCCAGATTGCTAACTTGCATGTCAGTCAGGAAACCGGACGGGTCACGTGACGACACAAGACAACCATGTCAGTTCTGATAACCCAGTTTCTTGTAGCGCCAAATAGATGCCTGTCACGTCTGCTAGCCTACGTCATAGGTGCAGGCAATCGGCGTTGGAGTGTGTGACATGTGTGGTGTGTGTGTGTGCGTGTGTGTGTGTGTGTCTGTCTGTGTGTGTGTCTGTGTGTGTTTACAACATAACTGGTGACATCTGCTGGGTGTCAGTGTATCTCTTACATTACATGTCCATTACTATGGTGACTGAATTGTCCACGCTCTCTGCTGCCTCAGTGGACATGTCCAGGTGACATACTCACAGATTGGTGGTGGTTTCCTGACAGAAGGTGGGCTTATATATGTAAACTGGCAGGACAGTGGCCATGGAAGACGGAACCCGCCAAGAAGTGTGTAACAACTCACCTGCCGAATCAACCAGTCCTGAGAATGGATGGAACTTTTGCTTATGACCTAAACCAGGCCGTCTAGGCAATCGGTCACTCGTAAGGAAAATGCTGAGAAGAGAAGGAGGGCCGTCGGGGTGAGCGTGGAAGCCTGGGGAGTGATCCTGGGTGGAACCGCCCCGGGTGCAGATTTTGGTGGTAGTAGCAAATATTCAAACGAGAACTTTGCTATGCAATTATGGAAGCCTCCTTGGATAGTGAGGGAATGCCCATGGTCTGCCCCTGCCTTCCCTTGAGGATTGACCATGATGTCATTGACCGTTCTATCTTGACCAGCTGAGATGTGGGCGATATCATAACAATAAGTCTAACGTGCCTCGAAACCCGAGGAAGGCTAACCTCATTATAAAATGCCCGCCGAAGTCGGAAGTGCCGTCCTACGGGTGGCAAACTAAAAATTGGCACTACGCATTTACGTCCGAGTGAAATGTCTCGTCCGAATGTCTCTCGTGCTAGGAACAGCTCTGACTACCTAGTTTCCGAATGCCGCTCTTGTTTGGAACAGCTCTGACTAGGTAGTTTTACCGAATGTCTGTCGTGCCTGGAACAGCTCTGAAGGGCACAAAGACAAGCACATGTCCGAACCGAAAACTCGCTGAGTGGATACCGTCTGCAGACCAGTCTGGTTTGTGCGGGAACGGCCCGGGGCGAACGAAATGCCCAATATATTGAAGTGAGGAATTAAAGCAGCCATGAGCAGGACGTGAAGATTCCCTCGGTGAGCCCAGCACCAGAGCGCTATGTGTCGGCTCTGCAATTATGACAGCCGCCCAGGATGGCGGAAAATGCTATGGACTGTCCCTGCCTTCCTTTGAGGGACGACCGCGAAGTCTTCGACTGTTCCAACTTGACCAGCTGGGAGGTGGACGGTACCACAAAAGTGAGAGTCACCCAGGAATGCTAACCTGGTCAAAAATGCACGCAAAAGCCGGATGTGTTGACCTAAGGGTTTTCGACCCAAGGGTGCCTCACGCACACCGCAATCACATCTGAAAAAACACTCCGGATGAACGCAAAGAAGAAGATATGTAAACTGTATGGTGTAGAGTCCAGAGAGATGGTGTTGTTTATATATGTAAACTGTATGCTGTATAGAGAGTCCAGGGACACGGTGTGTTTATATATTCTCACTGTTTCTGCCCCCCCCCCCCACATCCTACGAGATAATGTAGGATCCCGATTCTGTGCCTACTTCATGTGTGGCTCCCGTCACTGTACCTACCTTATGTGTGGCTTCCGTCTCTGTGCCTACCTGATGTGTGGCTCCCGTCTCTGTGCCTACTTTATGTGTGGCTCCAGACTCTGGGCCTACATCATGTGTGGCTCCCGTCTCTGTGCCTACCTTATGTATGGCTCCCGTCTCTGTGCCTACCTCATGTGTGGCTCCCGTCTCTGTGCCTACCTTATGTGTGGCTCCCGTCTCAATGCCTACCTCATGTGTGGCTCCTGTCTCAGTGCCTACCTCATGTGTGGCTCCCGTCACTGTGCCTACCTCATGTGTGGTTCCCGTCACGGTGCCTACCTCATGTGTGGCTCCCGTCTCTGTGCCTACCTTATGTGTGGCTGCCGTCTCTGTGCCTACCTTAAATGTGGCTCCCGTCTTGATGGCTGCCTCATGTGTGGCTCCACGAATGTAGTGCGAGGAACTCACCAGCAGACTTGACGGCCCAACTATATGAGTAAATAGAGAAATCAGAGCAGATTACATGTCCGTCTCTTGTACACGACCGTTGGGGAGATTAAATGTCCGTCTCGTGTACACGACCGTTGGGGAGATTGAATGTCCGTCTCTTGTACACGACCGTTGGGGAGATTGAATGTCCATCTCTTGTACACGACCGTTGGGGAGATTGAATGTCCGTCTCTTGTACACGACCGTTGGGGAGATTGAATATCCGTCTCTTGTACACGACCGTTGGGGAGATTACATGTCCGTCTCTTGTACACGACCGTTGGGGAGATTGAATGTCCGTCTCTTGTACACGACCGTTGGGGAGATTGAATGTCCGTCTCTTGTACACGACCGTTGGGGAGATTACATGTCCGTCTCTTGTACACGAGCATTGGGGAGATTGAATGTCTGTCTCTTGTACACGACCGTTGGGGAGATTGAATGTCCGTCTCTTGTACACGACCGTTGGGGAGATTACATGTCCGTCTCTTGTACACGACCGTTGGGGAGATTACATGTCCGTCTCTTGTACACGACCGTTGGGGAGACTGAATGTCCGTCTCTTGTACACGACCGTTGGGGAGATTGAATGTCCGTCTCTTGTACACGAGCGTTGGGGAGATTGAATGTCCGTCTTTTGTACACGAGCATTGGGGAGATTGAATGTCTGTCTCTTGTACACGACCGTTGGGGAGATTGAATGTCCGTCTCTTGTACACGACCGTTGGGGAGATTACATGTCCGTCTCTTGTACACGACCGTTGGGGAGATTACATGTCCGTCTCTTGTACACGACCGTTGGAGAGATTGAATGTCCGTCTCTTGTACACGACCGTTGGGGAGATTGAATGTCCGTCTCTTGTACACGAGCGTTGGGGAGATTGAATTTCCGTCTTTTGTACTTGAGCGTTGGGGAGATTGAATGTCCGTATCTTGTACACGACCGTTGGGGAGATTACATGTCCGTATCTTGTACACGAGCGTTGGGGAGATTGAATGTCTGTGTCTTGTACACTAATGTTGGGGAGATTGAATGTCCGTCTCTTGTACACGACCGTTGGGGAGATTGAATGTCCGTATCTTGTACACGACCGTTGGGGAGATTGAATGTCCGTATCTTGTACACGACCGTTGGGGAGAATGAATGTCCGTCTCTTGTACACGACCGTTGGGGAGACTGAACGTCCGTCTCTTGTACACGACCATTGGGGAGATTGAATGTCCGTCTTTTGTACACGAGCGTTGGGGAGATTGAATGTCCGTCTCTTGAACACGAACACTGTGGAGATTGATTGTTTGTCTCTTGTACACGGACACTGGGAAGATTGAATGCCCGTCTGTTGGACACTAATGTTGGAATGATTGAATGTCCATCTCTTGTACACTAATGTTGTGGATATTGAATGTCCGTCTCTTGTACACTACTATTGGGGAGATTAAATGTCCGTCTCTTGTACACTAACGTTGGGGAGATTAAATGTCCGTCTCTTGTACACTAACGTTGAGGAGATTGAATGCCCGTCTCTTGTACACTAATGTTGGGGAGATTGAATGTCCGTCTCTTGTACACTAACGTTGGGGAGATTGAATGTCCGTCTCTTGTACAACAACGTTGGGGAGATTGAATGTCCGTCTCTTGTACAACAACGTTGGGGAGATTGAATGTCCGCCTCTTGTACACTAATGTTGGGGAGATTGAATGTCTGTCTCTTGTACACTAATGTTGGGGAGATATAATGCCCGTCTCTTGTACACTAACGTTGGGGAGATTGAATGTCCGTCTCTTGTACACTAATGTTGGGGAGATTGAATGTCTGTCTCTTGTACACTAATGTTGGGGAGATTGAATGTCCGTCTCTTGTACACTAACGTTGGGAAGATTGAATGTCCGTTTCTTGTACACTAATGTTGGGGAGATTGAATGTCTGTCTCTTGTACACTAACGTTGGGGAGATTGAATGTCTGTCTCTTGTACACTAATGTTGGGGAGATTGAATGTCCGTCTCTTGTACACTAACGTTGGGAAGATTGAATGTCCGTCTCTTGTACACTAATGTTGGGGAGATTGAATGTCTGTCTCTTGTACACTAACGTTGGGGAGATTGAATGTCTGTCTCTTGTACACTAATGTTGGGGAGATTGAATGTCCGTCTCTTGTACACTAATGTTGGGGAGATTGAATGTCCGTCTCTTGTACACTAACGTTGAGGAGATTGAATGTCCGTCTCTCGTACAACAACGTTGGGAAGATTGAATGTCCGTCTCTTGTACAACAACGTTGGAGAGATTGATTGTCCGTCTCTCGTACAACAACGTTGGGGAGATTGAATGTCCGTCTCTCGTACAACAACGTTGAGGAGATTGAATGTCCGTCTCTCGTACAACAACGTTGGGGAGATTGAATGTCCGTCTCTCGTACAACAACGTTGGGGAGATTGAATGTCCGTCTCTCGTACAACAACGTTGGGGAGATTGAATGTCCGTCTCTCGTACAACAACGTTGGGGAGATTGAATGTCCGTCTCTCGTACAACAACGTTGGGGAGATTGAATGTCCGTCTCTTGTACACGACCATTGGGGAGATTGAATGTCCGTCTCTTGTACACGACAATTGGTGAGATTGAATGTCCGTCTCTTGTACACGACCGTTGGGGAGATTGAATGTCCGTCTCTTGTACACGACCATTGGGGAGATTGAATGTCCGTATCTTGTACACGACCATTGGTGAGATTGAATGTCCGTCTCTTGTACACGAGCGTTGAGGAGATTGAATGTCCGTCTTTTGTACACGAGCGTTGGGGAGATTGAATGTCCGTATCTTGTACACGACCGTTGGGGAGATTACATGTCCGTAACTTGTACACGAGCGTTGGGGAGATTGAATGTCCGTATCTTGTACACGACCATTGGGGAGATTGAATGTCCGTCTTTTGTACACGAGCGTTGGGGAGATTGAATGTCCGTCTCTTGAACACGAACACTGTGGAGATTGATTGTTTGTCTCTTGTACACGGACACTGGGAAGATTGAATGCCCGTCTGTTGGACACTAATGTTGGAATGATTGAATGTCCATCTCTTGTACACTAATGTTGTGGATATTGAATGTCCGTCTCTTGTACACTACTATTGGGGAGATTAAATGTCCGTCTCTTGTACACTAACGTTGGGGAGATTAAATGTCCGTCTCTTGTACACTAACGTTGAGGAGATTGAATGCCCGTCTCTTGTACACTAATGTTGGGGAGATTGAATGTCCGTCTCTTGTACACTAACGTTGGGGAGATTGAATGTCCGTCTCTTGTACAACAACGTTGGGGAGATTGAATGTCCGTCTCTTGTACAACAACGTTGGGGAGATTGAATGTCCGCCTCTTGTACACTAATGTTGGGGAGATTGAATGTCTGTCTCTTGTACACTAACGTTGGGGAGATTGAATGTCTGTCTCTTGTACACTAATGTTGGGGAGATTGAATGTCTGTCTCTTGTACACTAATGTTGGGGAGATTGAAAGTCTGTCTCTTGTACACTAATGTTGGGGAGATATAATGCCCGTCTCTTGTACACTAACGTTGGGGAGATTGAATGTCCGTCTCTTGTACACTAATGTTGGGGAGATTGAATGTCTGTCTCTTGTACACTAATGTTGGGGAGATTGAATGTCCGTCTCTTGTACACTAACGTTGGGAAGATTGAATGTCCGTTTCTTGTACACTAATGTTGGGGAGATTGAATGTCTGTCTCTTGTACACTAACGTTGGGGAGATTGAATGTCTGTCTCTTGTACACTAATGTTGGGGAGATTGAATGTCCGTCTCTCGTACAACAACGTTGGGGAGATTGAATGTCCGTCTCTCGTACAACAACGTTGGGGAGATTGAATGTCCGTCTCTCGTACAACAACGTTGGGGAGATTGAATGTCCGTCTCTCGTACAACAACGTTGGGGAGATTGAATGTCCGTCTCTTGTACACGACCATTGGGGAGATTGAATGTCCGTCTCTTGTACACGACAATTGGGGAGATTGAATGTCCGTCTCTTGTACACGACCGTTGGGGAGATTGAATGTCCGTCTCTTGTACACGACCATTGGGGAGATTGAATGTCCGTATCTTGTACACGACCATTGGTGAGATTGAATGTCCGTCTCTTGTACACGAGCGTTGAGGAGATTGAATGTCCGTCTTTTGTACACGAGCGTTGGGGAGATTGAATGTCCGTATCTTGTACACGACCGTTGGGGAGATTACATGTCCGTAACTTGTACACGAGCGTTGGGGAGATTGAATGTCCGTATCTTGTACACGATCGTTGGGGAGATTGAATGTCCGTATCTTGTACACGACCGTTGGGGAGATTGAATGTCCGTATCTTGTACACGACCGTTGGGGAGATTGAATGTCCGTCTCTTGTACACTACCATTGGGGAGATTGAATGTCCGTCTTTTGTACACGAGCGTTGGGGAGATTGAATGTCCGTCTCTTGAACACGAACACTGTGGAGATTGATTGTTTGTCTCTTGTACACGGACACTGGGAAGATTGAATGCCCGTCTGTTGGACACTAATGTTGGAATGATTGAATGTCCATCTCTTGTACACTAATGTTGTGGATATTGAATGTCCGTCTCTTGTACACTAATATTGGGGAGATTAAATGTCCGTCTCTTGTACACTAACGTTGGGGAGATTAAATGTCCGTCTCTTGTACACTAACGTTGGGGAGATTGAATGCCCGTCTCTTGTACACTAACATTGGGGAGATTGAATGTCCGTCTCTTGTACAACAACGTTGGGGAGATTGAATGTCCGTCTCTTGTGCAACAACGTTGGGGAGATTGAATGTCCGCCTCTTGTACACTAATGTTGGGGAGATTGAATGTCTGTCTCTTGTACACTAACGTTGGGGAGATTGAATGTCTGTCTCTTGTACACTAATGTTGGGGAGATTGAATGTCTGTCTCTTGTACACTAATGTTGGGGAGATTAAATGTCCGTCTCTTGTACACTAACGTTGGGAAGATTGAATGTCCGTCTCTTGTACACTAATGTTGGGGAGATTGAATGTCTGTCTCTTGTATACTAACGTTGGGGAGATTGAATGTCTGTCTCTTGTACACTAATGTTGGGGAGATTGAATGTCCGTCTCTTGTACACTAACATTGGGAAGATTGAATGTCCGTCTCTTGTACACTAATGTTGGGGAGATTGAATGTCTGTCTCTTGTACACTAACGTTGGGGAGATTGAATGTCTGTCTCTTGTACACTAATGTTGGGGAGATTGAATGTCCGTCTCTTGTACACTAATGTTGGGGAGATTGAATGTCCGTCTCTTGTACACTAACGTTGAGGAGATTGAATGTCCGTCTCTCGTACAACAACGTTGGGAAGATTGAATGTCCGTCTCTTGTACAACAACGTTGGAGAGATTGAATGTCCGTCTCTCGTACAACAACGTTGGGGAGATTGAATGTCCGTCTCTCGTACAACAACGTTGGGGAGATTGAATGTCCGTCTCTCGTACAACAACGTTGGGGAGATTGAATGTCCGTCTCTCGTACAACAACGTTGGGGAGATTGAATGTCCGTCTCTCGTACAACACCGTTGGGGAGATTGAATGTCCGTCTCTCGTACAACAACGTTGGGGAGATTGATTGTCCGTCTCTTGTACACTAACGTTTGGGAGATTAAATGTCCGTCTCTTGTACACTAACGTTGGGAAGATTGAATGTCCGTCTCTCGTACAACAACGTTGGGGAGACTGAATGTCCGTCTCTTGTACAACAACGTTGGGGAGATTGAATGTCCTTCTCTCGTACAACAACGTTGGGGAGATTGAATGTCCGCCTCTTGTACACTAACGTTGGGGAGATTAAATGTCCGTCTCTCGTACAACAACGTTGGGAAGATTAAATGTCCGTCTCTCGTACAACAACGTTGGGGAGATTGAATGTCCGCCTCTTGTACACGAACGCAATCGTTGTTACTTACTCTGGCAGTCCAAGGTGTACGGTGACTTATGCTTGACTCGGAGGAGGAGGAGGAGGAGGAGGAGGAGGAGGAGGAGGAGGAGGAGGAGGAGGAGGAGGAGGAGGAGGAAGGGGTATAGTCACTCCACTAGAGAGAGGAATTGTGAATTGTGTTTCACGAAGGGATGGAACTGTGTTGTTACTTTAGTTTGAGAAATGTGGAAAACTTTTTCTTGTTATCTCGCTTTGATTACCGATATATGAATAATTCATTCATTCAGTAGCATGTCCTTTGCAGAACCTCGCTCCCATAACAACCTTCGGAAAAACCTCTCGGTCACAAGCAAGATGTCCCGCGTCTGATACACCCATCTGGAGATCATCCGCCACATCCTGCACCCATCTTCTCTTTGACCTTCCTCTTCCTCTCTTCCCAGGCATATATCCTTCCAATATTGTTCTCTCCAAACTTTCGTGACGTTTCAAGTGACCAAAATATTTCAATTTTCTTTGTTTTATCGTATTTAATAGCCAACCTTCTTCAATATTCAATTCTTTAAGTATGGATGTATTTGTTCTTTTCTTTACCCAAGATATTCTTAGAACTCGTCTATAATATTTATATTCAAAGGCATTTATGCGCTGTTCTGCTTGTTTAGTAAGTGTCCAGGTCTCACAGGCGTATGTTGCAATGGGAAAGATGCATGCTCTTAAAAATCTAATTTTTGTAGTTCTGTCTGTCCCACTCCATAATTTATTCAGTTGTTTTAGTCTTTGAAGAGCAATTGATTGTCGCCGTTTAATTTCTGTCATTGTGTCACCGTTGTTGGTAATCAGTGACCCAAGATATTCAAAATTTTCCACCACCTCCAATTTTTCCCCATTAACGTATATTTCTTTCTCCATAGTAGTTTTGTCTGTATGCATTATCTTTGTTTTTGCTATGTTAAGATATAATTTTTGATTTTAGCTATTCAATTGGGTTGAGGCTATTAGGTTTTCTATCCCATTCTGTGCTGTGGATAGTAATACTGTATCATCAGCATACCGAATCTCTGGTATGTCATGACCGCCGATATTTAGGGCTTCATATAGCTCCCTGTTTATATCATCTCTTACATTTCTCATTATATTTTCTGCGTACAGGTTAAACAAATAGGGTGACACCACGCAGCCCTAACGGACTCCTTGTTTGATGTCAAACCAATCTGATGTCTTGCCATCTATTCTAACTGCTGCTTGTTGGTCTAGATAGAGCATTTTTATTAGTTGTACTACATTTGATGGAAAGCCCATATATATGTGTATGCTTTCTTCTCCTCCCGCTTTAATTAGTTCAGCTGGTATCTCATATCATCCATGTGATTTACTATTCTTCAGGTTTTTTATAGCCCAATCAATTTCATCTAACGAGGGTTCAGGTTCTGTCTCTGCTGTCATTGGCTCATGTATCTCATTCATATCCTCACTGTAACTCATATCATACATTCCACTGCAATACTCCTGCCATCTTTCTAGAATTTGTCTAGAGTCTGTTAAGGTATTTCCCATCTTGTCACAGATAACATTCAATTGAGGTTGAACATTTCTTGTCAATAACTTCATTTCTTTGAACATTTCATAATCTCTTCCAGTCTTATGGTATTGCTTAATTATGATACAGCAATCTTGTATATATTGATTTTTGTCCTTTCTTGTGTTCTTTCTTATTTCTCGAGTTAAAGATTTATACTTCATCCTGCTGTTATCGGATTCATCTCCTTTCGGTTTCAGCTCCCTTCGTTGTTTTATTAATTCTAACGTGTCTGATGTAATCCATGGCTTAAGTTGCTTTTTCTTAGTCGGAATTAAATCTTTGGCTGCAGTTATCAGGATATCTCTAGCTTGTATTGCCAGTTCATCAGGTGTCATTTCCTCTTGTACAGACATTAAGACCCCAAAGCGATTCCTAATTTCTATATTGTATGCATCCGGTATTTTTGTGAGATCAAAACGAAGTGGCCTTGGTCCTCGGGTAAGCTTTTTGAGTTTTAATTTCAGATCTGCTTCTAATAACTGATGATCTGTATCACAGTCTGCACTTCGTAGGGTTTTTGCAGATGTTATTCTTGATCTCCATCTTCTTTGTATTAAAATATAATCTATCTGATTTTTTGTAATAATGTCCGGAGACTTCCATGTGAAAAGTCGTCTTGGATGTTGTTTAAAAAGCGTGTTAGCTATCGTGAACTCATTCTCTGTGCAAAATTCAATTAATTTGTCACCTGCATCATTTCTATTTCCCAATCCAAATTTTCCTAAAACGTGTCTTTCATTTTCAGCTCTTCCTGCACCTACTTTTGCATTAAAATCTCCCTTTATTATTGCTATATCATTATGACCAATCTTATTTAATGTGTCTTGCAGTGTGTTGTAAAACTCTTCAATTTCGTCCTCCTCTGCTGTTGAAGTAGGTGCATATATCTGTACAATAGTTGTGTTTTTTTCGACGGCCTTTAAGTCTGATAGTGAGGATCATATCACTAACTGGATTATATCCCATTAAAGCTTTTGCAGTTGTCTTATCTAAACAAAATGCCACTCCACTCTGGCCTCCGACGTCTCTACCAGAATAAATGAAAATACTTCCATTTTCAGTTGTAAAATGTCCCTTGCCGCTCCAGCGATGTTCACTAATTCCTAAAATTTGAATGTTTAACCTCTCAATCTCATCAAATACTACTTTAAGCTTTCCTTCACACAGACTTCTCACATTCCACGTTACTATTCTCACTCTGCTTCTTAGTCTGACACAGGGGATTTCCTTGATAACACAGTCAGGATTAACTCCGTCATCATGATTACTAATACTGGTCCCTGTGTTACACTCTTCCCCAGTGTTATCTGATCTGCCTGGCCTGGGGGTCTCGCCACGAGATCTCTTTCTTATTATGTTTTCTTTCATGGTTGTTATGGTTTCTTGTCAAGTTTTGCAGAAGGTAGTTTGCCATTGCTTTCCTTCTGGGCAGTGACTGTACTAGTCGGAGGCCATAGCCATTGTCTCTACTAATGAGATCATCTGCCTATCGCCGCAGAGTGTAAAACCATAACCAACAACAATCTGTCGACTGCTCTCACACTCCATCCACCACCTGAATTTGAATTATACCGAAAGAAAATGGGA
Organism: Cepaea hortensis; assembly: GCA_963921405.1. Taxonomy (NCBI): domain Eukaryota; kingdom Metazoa; phylum Mollusca; class Gastropoda; order Stylommatophora; family Helicidae; genus Cepaea; species Cepaea hortensis. Next base: position 4,695,830 of record OY992889.1, on the reverse strand, counting down.
ATAATTGGAAGGAACATCAAAAGCCATGACAAATTTTATGACTGATATATTAGTGTATATTGATTGTAACCCACAGAGTTAAAAACATCGTAATATAAAAATAAATATGTAGACAAAGACATCAAAGCATTTAAAAACATAAAATAGTGGCATTGCATGGAATCTCATACCTCTGTGAAGGGATAATTTGTACTGGTAATCTCAGTGTCAACGGACATATCAGATAAATATGTGCTTGCTATATTCCATAAATATGTGGTTGCTATATTCCATAAATATGTGCTTGCTATATTCCATAAATATGTTCTGTGTGCCTGGTAAGCAATCAAATAATTGTTATTTACAGCAAGACACCAGAAAGCGATGTAGAGTTAAAGAGGGGGGGGGGGGGGGGGGATTGAAGCTTCATAGGGAAATAATACTCAAAGATTGTCTAAAATTGTTTTAATGTTTTAGTTTTAGTCGTTGGATCAACATCACGGCTCACGGTTTAACCCATAAGTGCTCCGTTTTCCTCCTAACTAAAACCTGAGTCTGGAGAAACTCAGCTCAATGCACGAACTCCGTTGCAACGGCGAGGATCCTGAAATACTTTGGGTAGATTTTTAACTCGAAATTTTGCCCGGGCAGCGGGCTACTCTTTTTCGATTTCCAACTGCCAAGGGATTTTTTACGTGCGCAACAATACACACGGGCGTCCGATCTCACTACCCAGAGACCAGGGGAAATTTTATTACTGGAAGTCCAAGTGGATTTTTTAAATAAATCCCGGTCCTCACCGGGGCCTGAACCCGGGACCTCCAGCACTCGAGGCGGACACCATACCTCGAGACCACTCAGCCCTGTTTTAATGTTCATTATTATATAAAGCAAGTAAATAATTAAGTCTAATTAAATGTCAACATTGATCTCACAAAGTTACAAAATTTTACTGTAATTTTGATGGCAAAGTTAGGAAGTTTGTTGTAAAATTTATATAAAATTAATTAGTAGTCGAATTTAGTAAAGCTCGCTATTACCTAATATTTATTATTCATAATCATTTATATTATAATTAGGGCCACTTCCTAAAACCGGTCCTCAATGAAAACTTAACTCTTTTTTTTTTTTTTGGAAGGCATTTTTCCAATGCCCAGAACTGAACGAGAATTAGGAAAGATGTTGGGAAAGGTCATTTACTGCCAATATTTTACCTAGGATGCCTGAAGATCTACAAATTGATGGAAAAGACCTTAGACTTGTAAAAAACATATATTGGAAACAACAAGCTGCCATCAGAATTGATAACGATGTAGGTCAATATCATCCTATTAAAAAGGTGTGTAATGTCTCCAGATCTGTTTTCCCTGTACAGTGAAAATATATTCAGAAATATAGAAGATATGGAATCAATCAACATTGGGGGAAGATACATCAATAACATTAGATATGCAGATGATACAGCCTTGATTGCAGACAATGAACAGGACCTGCACAATTTAGTAGATGCGGTTGTTGCACACAGTGAACAACTAGGGTTAGAACTGAATATTAAGAAGACAGATTATGGTCGTCACTGGGAAGAAGGAAATACCACAATGTGATATACGAGTAAATGGGCATATTCTTAAGCAAGTGAATCGATACTGTTATCTCGGGACAGTCATAACATCTGATAGGAGATGCCTTGAAGCGATTAGAACAAGAATTGCCATTGCGAAGGTAGCCTTTTGCAAGATGAAAAACATACTGACCAACAAAAAGATATCAATTGAAACGAGAAAAAGAGTGTTGAAATGCTACATAGAACATGTACTTTTGTATGGATGTGAAGCGTGAACAATGAGCAATCAAGCTGAAAAACATCTGATGACTGTAGAAATGTGGTTTCTGAGGAAAATGCAAAGAATACCATGGACAGACAGAAAAACCAACGAACAAGACCTACAAGAAACAAATGAAGATCGTAAACTGATTAGAGACATTAGACGTAGACAGTCATAATTGTTTGGGCATGTTATGAGAAGAAATGGATTGGAGAAGTTGGTGACAACTGGCAAGATCGAAGGGAATAGACTAAGGGGAAGACCCAGAAGTAAATACCTGGATGGCTTGGCCATGTAGCATGGTCGAGACAGGAACAAGGAGCTGATACAAGACTCTGGTGATCGAGTGAGATGGCAAAACATGACCGCCCACACTTACCGGCATGGCACATGATGGATGGGTTGAGTACCTAGCGATGTATGGCGGGGGGCGGGGAGGGGGGGGTGGTTTTGAGTCTGAAGAATTAAGGCCACCTGGCTAGTGCAGTCGCCTTGAACTGTGCAGGTTATGATTTTCTTCCCACTCCCCCCCCCCTTCCACCCCGATAGAACAAACAAATTCCCACACCTTACCAAGGATTCGAACCCGGGTCTCCTGAAGGAGAATCCGGCGTTCTAGCCACTCGGCCAGCCGCTACTCCCTTTCAACATCACACATTTATTTTATTTATTACATTTATTAACACATTACACATTACATTTATTATGTACACATATTATTACATTTATTAATTGTTCTACACCATACATGTACTACTATTGGTTGGCACTCTTAGCAGAATAAGAAAGAAGTATACACACACACACACACTCACACACACACGAACGCACACACACACACACGCAAACACACAAATCGGAAGCTGTAATTATCACAACAGAATGCGAATCTACCGCCACCAAATGACGACTGCAGCTGACTGCAGAAATAAGTGTTATACTGTGTTATGTTACCACGATCGACATCCTGGAACATGTGGAGATATCCAAGCGTACTCAGATCTCCAATGCAACAACCATCTCAAAGTATCTCTCCTCAATGTTCCCATGAGGAGTTGGTAGAAATGTCTTCTGTCTCTCGCTCTAGCAGACAGTATTGGCCCGGCGTATCTCCCAAGTTGTGTAGGGGAACCAGCCTGTGAGACTTGCCGCTATCTGCCAGCTGGGTCCGTATTGCAATGAGGATATCGGCTCTGTCCACGCTTCCCCCCTCTTGTATTTGTCCTTGTTTGCCAGCTGGCCCGCGCGTTCATTTCTTTTTCCATGAGCATACATCCAGGAAATTAAACCACTTCCACACAGTCTGCCTTAGGAAGCTATTGAAGATTACATGGCAAGACAAGATCCCAGACACTGAAGTCTTAGAAAGAGCGTCCATGCTCAGCATCCACACTCTACTAGTGAAGAATCAGATTCGCTAGGCAAGTAACTTAACTCGCCTGCCAGATCACAGGCTCCCTAAACGATTGTTTACGGCGAGCTGCATTGTGGTAAACGCTCCTAAGGTGGTCAGATAAAACGCTTTAAAGACACCCTGAATAGCTCACTAAAAGCTTTTTGGGATTCATCACGACACTTGGGAGACTGCTGCCAAAGACCGTAATTCGTGGCGTACATCATTACGCAAGGATGCAGTCACTTGTGAAGCAACCATGACTGCAAGATCTTTGGAAAAAAAAAGGCTGGACAAAAAAAACTATTGTAGGAAATGCTCTCCCTGGAACGTAAAGGAATCTTTGCCCACATTGTCAAGGAAAATTTCGAGACAAACTAGGCCTTACCAGCCTTCTTAGAAATCACGGCTGCAAACTGTCAACCCCATTGGATGAAATGAATGGTCGTCATCATTGTTGATGGGCAAAGACCACATCCCGGTACGTGACATGAGGCGTGAACTTCGAATGCTGTCTACCCATTCAGCACGGAGACTGTCTTGTGCAATTGTCTGTAGCATGTTTATGGAACCTAATATAATTATTGTGCTTGAGGCTACTTATCCTGCTGCCCATGCCAGCTCTCTGGGGGCGGCTATGATTGAGTTTGGATTGATTGATTGATTGATTTAGGAACCGACATCACAGCATTCGGGACATTCCCATAAGCGCTACGTCCCCATCCTCAGAAGCCAGCGAAGAGTTCCAACCCCAATAGTACCAGTAGCAATCTGATTATATGTGCGTCTCACCTTTCCTCTAAGCGTTGAGCATCGGTCAGATCCTCTAGCCACTCCTCGCTGTCGCATTCTTACCAGACCATGGTAATCCATTTGCTCCTCCGAGGTGTACACGTGCTCCAACAAGGCCGCAACCACGTCTGCCTTATTATGCATCAATACTCCACCAAGTTTTGCCGAGCCAGCCATTCTGTCTGCCTGTTCATTCCCCAGCACACCAGCATGCCCCGGAGAAAAGATCCAGACGATGCTTGCCACCTGTGACTTCCGAAGCGAAGCAAGCCACTCTGCACGAAGCTTGGCTGTCCTCACCCTACTCAGCATGCTTTCTGAGTCAGTTACAATCACAATATGTGTATGTATCGTGTTCTCTATCCAGCGGAAAGCTGCACTGACCGCCTCCACCTCCATTCTTAAGCTAGATGTAGTGTCATCATACGCCAGGCTCTCCTGCACCAAACGCCGACCATTAGTCTTTGCCAAGAACCCCCAAGCACTTCTCCTACCTCTCAACACCGAACCATCTGTGTAGATAATCACATCACTCGAGTGAGCATTGTCCTGAATTAGTTGCTGGATTTCCACTTCCGTGGCCCCTGTTGGCCACTCCCTGCACTCCCGGCTCAATGTGATTATAACTTTGCACAAGTTTCACTGCTCCGCTGGCACTCTGACCCACTCCTCTCCTCGCCTAATGTTCTCCAAGATGCACACCTATCTGATCGTATCCTCCGCCTGAGCCATCCATGATTTCCCTCTTATCAGTCTCTGACCCTTAACTGCGTCCAGCGCCTCATGCAACGGGCGATCTGTGTCTGCAGCTACTCTGAGGTATGCCATCGCCTGCATCACCTTGAGCCTACCTGCAAGTCGGGAAACCAAGGATGTACCGCATAGATACCACTGGGGTGTCTCTGGTGCATCCCAGAATGACCCGCATAGCTTCGTTCTGTATGCGCTCTAATCTAGCCAGCTGACTCTTTGAGACAGTGAGCAGTCCTAGTCCATAATCAATCACTGAGAGGATCAAGTGCTGGTATGGTCTGAAAAGCATTCTCTGCTCTGTGTCCATTGCAGCCATAGTTTTAAGTGCGTTGAGTACCTTTTTAGATGTTGTCACAACCGTCTCCACAGGACAGGCTCATGTATGATTGAGTGTGAGGCTACTTGTCCTGCTGCCCATTCCAGCTCTCTGGGAGCGGCGATATCTCCACAGTCATGTATGGTGTAGTTGTCAGGTATGAGTCGCCATCCTCCATGACTATTTTCCCCTATCCTTTGTGCTGTGTATGTCCACGATAACCTTGGGCCGTGCGTCACTCAGCCGCCTGTGTAGATGACGATGTTACTGTTGTTCCTTCGATACCTCTATCCCGTTCAACCTCAGCAGAGATGTTAAATTAGGGTCCATCCCGGTCTCAGATTAATAATCCTGCGACCGAGCCAGCTACATGTTGGATATTAATCTGAAAGGAACTGTCATCTACGGTCATGTTGCTCTATCAGCAGCTTCATGTGGGTTGTCTCCCTAGTGTGGGTTGTCTCCCTAGTGTGGGTTGTCTCCCTAGTGTGGGTTATCTCCCTAGTATGGGTTGTCTCCCAAGTGTGGGTTGTCTCCCTAGTGTGAGTTATCTCCCTAGTGTAGGTTGTCTAACTTGTGTGGGTTGTCTCCCTAGTGTGGGTTGTCTCCGTAGTATGGGTTGTCTTCCTAGTATGGGTTGTCTCCCTAGTGTAGGTTGTAACCCAGTGTGGGTTGTCTCCCTAGTGTGGGTTATCCCCCTAGTGGGTTGTCTCTCTAGTGTGGGTTTTTTCTCTAGTGAGGGTTATCCCCCTAGTGGGTTGTCTCCCTAGTATGGGTTGTCTCCCTAGTGTGGGTTGTCACCCAGTGTGGGTTGTCTCCCTAGTGTGGGTTATCCCCCTAGTGGGTTGTCTCTCTAGTGTGGGTTGTCTCTCTAGTGAGGGTTATCCCCCTAGTGGGTTGTCTCCCTAGTATGGGTTGTCTCCCTAGTGTGGGTTGTCTCCCTAGTGTGGGTTGTCTCCCTAGTGTGGGTTGTCTCCCTAGTGTGGGTTGTCTAGCTAGTGTTGGTTGTCTCCCTAGTGTGGGTTATCTCCCTAGTGTGGGTTGTCTCCCTAGTGTGGGTTGTCTCCCTAGTGTGGGTTATCCCCCTAGTGTGGGTTGTCTCCCTAGTGGGGGTTATCTCCTAGTGTGGGTTGTCTCCCTAGTGTGGGTTGTCTCCCTAGTGTGGGTTGTCTCCCTAGTGGGGGTTATCTCCTAGTGTGGGTTGTCTCCCTAGTGTGGGTTGTCTCCCTAGTGTGGGTTGTCTCCCTAGTGTGGGTTGTCTCCCTAGTGTGGTTTGTCTAACTAGTGTTGTTTGTCTCCCTAGTGTGGGTTGTCTCCCTAGTGTGGGTTGTCTCCCTAGTGTGGGTTGTCTCCCTAGTGTGGGTTGTCTAACTAGTGTTGGTTGTCACCCTAGTGTGGGTTTTCTCCCTAGTGTGGGTTGTCTCCCTAGTGTGGGTTGTCTAACTAGTGTGGGTTGTCTCCCTAGTGTGGGTTGTCTCCCTAGTGTGGGTTGTCTCCCTAGTGTGAGTTATCCCCCTAGTGGGTTGTCTCCCTAGTGTGGGTTGTCTCCCTAGTGTGGGTTGTCTCCCTAGTGTGGGTTGTCTCCCTAGTGTGGGTTGTCTTACTGGTGTGGGTTGTCCACCTTACACTGATTGTCTACAGGAGGTTAATTCCATATCCTTTACATGGCGTCGCATTCAACGCCAGTATGATTTCTATGCTTGTGATTTCTTGGTAATCTTACGTTCAGTAGTTTACCATTTTTTCCGAAAGACCAACAATCATCAGTGGGTTAGTGATTATATAGGTCTTCGGGTGTCATATTAGTGATAATACAAGTCTGCGATTATTACGTAAGTGATTATACATGTATACCGGTATTATATTACTGATTATTCACGTCTACGCTGTTATGTTAGTGATTATACATGTACAGGAGTCCAGAATCCACTAATATTTTTCTCTAAATCTCGTTTTACTAACATTCCTACTCCTCTCTCATGATGATCTCCTCCTGAATTAATGAATATGTAATATTCTCTCCTTATGTAACTTGTATCATGTTTTTTGCCTCTGCAATAAGGTTATCAAACTTCCCTGCTTGATATCAGGTGCGTACGTTCCACGTACCAATTCTCAGACTTCTCCTTCTACTTTTCAGGTAGGTATTTTCAGAAATTTTGAACCAGCAATTTTGAAGAATGCTCTTAACCATATGAAATCTGGCAAGACCCCGACAGCGTCACAACAGAAATGATTAATGCTTTAGAAGAATATGGAATAGATAAAGTTACCAGTCTGCTTAATACAATATATGATACTGGAAATATACCTCAGGAGTTATGTAATTCTGTATTTATTGCAATCCCAAAGAAATCCGGAGCTTTGGAATGTGATCAACATCGAACAATTAGTATAATGAGTCACATCACGAAGAATTTGCTAAGAATTATCATGCAAAGAGTTAGGAGGCAAATACAACCTGAAATAGGAGAAGAACAATGTGGCTTTGTAAAAGGCAAGGGTACAGTAAATGCTGTGTATATACTGAGAACAGTAATTGAACGTTCTATAGAAGTAAACAAAGATATACACCTTTGCTTTATTGACTTCGATAAAGAAAGTGAGACATGTCAACATGATAAGGATGCTTGAGGATCTACAGATTGATGGAAAAGACCTTAGACTTGTGAAAAACATATATTGGAAACAACAAGCTGCCATAAGAGTTGATAATGAAGTAAGCCAATATCAGCCTATTAAGAGAGGTGTGAGACAAGGATGTGTAATGTCTCCAGATCTGTTTTCACTATACAGTGAAAGTATTTTCAGAAATATTGAAGATATGGAAGGAATCAACATTGGGGGACGATGCATCAATAACATTAGATATGCAGATGATACAGTATTTATTGCAGACAATGAACAGGTCCTGCAAAATTTAGTAGATGCGGTTGTTACACACAGTGAACAACTAGGGTTAGAATTAAATTGTAAAAAGACACAGATTATGGTCGTCACTAGGAAGAACGAAATACCACAATGTAATATACAAGTGAATGGGAATATTCTTCAACAACTGAATAGGTACAATTATCTCGGAACAGTAATAACATCTGATGGGAGATGCCTTGAAGAGATTAGAACAAGAATCGCCATGGCAAAAGTAGCCTTTAGCAAGATGAATAACATAGTGACCAATAAAAAGATGTCAATTAAAAAGTCGCTTAAAAGTCGACAGGGTCGACTTCATTGCACCGGGTTTTATCCCATATGGCTCGGTCTCTTTCCGCAGCACGGAAAGCGTCGCACAAAGCACGAGCTCCGTAGCTTTTAAAGACGACCCACAGGAGTCTCCGAAACATTTAACTCGTGAACCGAAGGGCGCTGCCGGGAATCGAACCCACAACCTTCGGAGCACGAGTCAAACGGCTTGACCACTTCGCCACTGAGATGTCAATTGAAAAGAGAAAAATAGTGTTGAGATGCTACATAGAACCTGTACTTTTATATGGATGTGAAGCTTGGACAATGAGCAGTCAAGCTGAAAAACATTTGATGGCTGCAGAAATGTGGTTTCTGAGGAAAATGCAAAGAATACCATGGACAGCCAGAAAAACCAATGAACAAGTCCTTCAAGAAACAAATTAAAATCGTAAACTGATTAGAGACATTAGACGTAGACAGTCACAATTTTTTGGGCATGTTATGAGAAGAAATGATTTGGAGAACTTGGTGACAACTGGTAAGATCGAGGGGAACAGATCAAGGGGAAGCCTAGAAGCAAGTACCTGGATGGCTTGGCCTTGTGGCATGGTCGAGACAGAAACACGGAACTGATCAACGACACTGGTGATGGAGTGAGATGGCAGAACATGACCGCCCACGCTTACCGGCATAGCACATGATGGATGGATGGATGGATGGATTGTCAGAATGCTCCTTTTCAAAAGAATTTGGAATGCAGTCATCATTATGCACTTCCTTATTCACTATAGGAGTTGTCTCTTCCCTGTGAATATTTACAACAGGCTCATCTCCAGGGGACCAAGATGTCCAGCCATGTTCACTATCGTGTCCTGAACACGCCTCATGTGTGCCACACACTCTGCTGTTTCGCTTTCGAAGACGTTGATCTATTTAGATTCATCCGCCTTCTCCACCGTCCCAGCCTTTGTGTACTATGGATGGACATTCCCTTAGTAGGATATTACCCCAACTTCACTCATGTAGTTTAGCCAGTCAGCCAAGACTGATGCCCGTGGTGTGGCCACCGCCGTACACAAGCGGTATTCATGTAGCCATAGATGAGCTAGGTAAAGAGATGGGAACCAAATAGGATTCTGGTCTATCCCTTGGGATATGGCTGCCACTCACCGCGAGGTACTATCCCTCTCTCTTTACCCTACACCAGGGGTGGCTAACCTTTTCAACAGGCGTTCCAAATTTCAGAAATAATATTTCCTGCCGGGCCACGCACCGAATTGTTTGTTTGTGAACTAAAGTAAACAAGCAAGCGTGCTACACCTTCGACCACATCGTCGCTTCCCATTCCGCGGGCCTCAACATGACTCACGGCGGGCCGCATGCGGCCCGAGGGCCTCGTGTTGGCCAACCCTGCCCTACACCATTCGTCACCATTCATACATACTACACATTCATACTACACAGACATGCTTAAATGTACTTTCTAAGGGAAATAATGATGTTACTAAGGGCAATAATCTTGAATATTTTACATAAGCGGTCTTAAATTTGTTATTTATTAAAATGTTTTCAAACTTATTAAAATCTACAACAGTAAATTAAACTCACTTAATAGTTTTACAAATTTGTAAACTGTAATTTAAAAGAAAGTAAATTTTCTAAAACTGTTTTTTTTTCAGATTAATAAAAATATAATTTAGTAATGCATAATCTTTATTTCTGTAAATAATGCATGTGCATTATTAAATATGTTTAACCCAGTATGATTGGTCGTCTATGTATTCGTAAAACACTTTATTTGAAGGCATTTTTCAGTGCCCCGAATTAAGCAGACGAAGTTGGTTTGTTGGCGTGTGCAGGAAGTACGCTTGATTCACATTATGTGAAATAACCAGGCATGTCTTTATATGTCATGAATTCATGATTACAACAAACATTCTTAACTAATGGAGAACCAATCACATATGCTAGTTAACGTTTCGACAGGAGAGTTAGTTAGTTGGTTGGCTGGCTGGCTGGCTGGCTGGTTGGTTGGTTGGTTAGTTAGTTAGCTAGCTAGCTAGTTAGTTGGAGGGTTGGAGGGAGTCTACTTAGAGGGAGCAAATTCTGAAGAGTTTGAAATCAAGAGTGGAGTTAAGCAAGGTTGTGTACTAGCTCTCACCCTCTTTGGAATATACTTTTCACTTCTACTGAAATATGCCTTTCGTGATCAGGATGGTGGTATATACATTCACTCACGCTCAGATGGCGGTCTCTACAATGCTCAGAGATTGAAGGCCAAGACCAAAATTAGGAGGGTACTGATCAGAGAGTTGCTTTTTGCAGATGATGCTGCAGTTACGACCCACTCTGAGGAAGAATTGCAATGTCTACTGTCTGCATTCTCCAATGCTTGTTCTGAATTTGGTTTAACAATTAGCAAAAAGAAGACACAGATTATGTCACAAGGTGCACATGGGGTACCATCAATCTTTATTGACGACGCCGAACCAGAGATAGTAGACCATTTTACATATCTAGGATCGGTGGTAAATAGCAAATTATCCCTAGATCAGGAAATCAACATCCGGATTGGTAAGGCAGCAACAACAATGAACAGGTTAAGGAAAAGAGTCTGGGAGAACAGGAAGCTTACTGTCAAAACAAAAGTCCTTGTCTGTCAAGCCTGTGTCCTTAGTACTCTTCTTTACGGCAGTGAAACCTGGACAACTTACTCACACCAAGAGAAACGTTTAAACAGTTTTCATATGCGGTGTCTGCGAAGAATTCTTGGTATTAAGTGGCAAGACAAAATCACAAATACTGAAGTATTGGAAAGATCAGGTTGGTGACGGTTTATTCCATGCTCAGTCTTCGTAGACTTAGATGGATAGGACATCTTAGGAGGATGGATGACGGTAGAATACCAAAGGACATCTTTTTTGGTGAATTACAGATGGGTAAGAGATCTCAGGGTCGGCCTCTACTACGATACAAAGATATGTGTAAGCGGGACATGATTGTTACAGGCATTGATAATGCACATTGGGAGCAAGTCGCCGCTGAACGTGTTGCATGGAGGGCAAACATCAGAAATGGAATAAAGACAAAGGAGAACATTATTGCAGACAAGTCACACACCGAACGTGTGAGACGTAAGATGGTGCATGATGGTGGAAAAGACCACGTGTTCACTTGCACCCACTGTGAACGGACATTTACAGCGCAAATTGGCCTTATCAGTCACATTCGCTACCGCCATAAGTAAAAATTAGTATGCCTTTTTAAAGCACAAACTATCGTCTGTCAATACGGCAAGGTGCCAATGGAATAGTTAGTTAGTTAGTTAGTTAGTTAGTTAGTTAGTTAGTTAGTTAGTTAGTTAGTTAGTTAGTTAGTTAGTTAGTTAGTTAGTTAGTTAGTTAGTTAGTTAGTTAGTTAGTTAGTTAGTTAGTTAGTTAGTTAGTTAGTTAGTTAGTTAGTTAGTTAGTTAGTTCGTTCGTTCGTTCGTCCGTCCGTCAGTCAGTCAGTCAGTCAGTCAGTCAGTCAATCAGTCAGCCAGCCAGCCAGCCAGCCAGCCAGCCAGCCAGCCAGCCAGCCAGCCAGTTAGTTAGTTAGTTAGTTAGTTAGTTAGTTAGTTAGTTAGTTAGTTAGTTAGTTAGTTAGTTAGTTAGTTAGTTAGGTAGTTGCGGTTCTAACATTGTTATTTTCATGTGAGCTCAGTCTCACGATGCAACAGCCAGCCCAAAGTATTTCTGCCCAATGTTGCCATGTGTTCGTTATATCTGGCTACTCTCCTGGCCTCTCAAGTGGCATTGGAGTGCGTGTGTAGTCGGACAACGCGACACGGTCTGCTGCACAATTCGGTCGCAGCTGAGTTTCGAACGCCTGGTAAGCGGCTCACGAACCTCATTCGCAAGCCTTTGGCCACGGATACCGGCAGTGTATCAATTATAATGGATATAAAACTAACGACGAATGCCTGCAAGAGGCTAATGAAACTAGAACATTACATACAACAATAAAAATGAGGCAAACAGCTTTTTTGGTCATGTGATGAGAAGAGAGGCATTAGAGAACATCGTGACAACTGGACAGATCGAGGGGAAGAGAAGCAGACCAAGAGAAATGACACAATGTCGTTTGCAACTGTGGCATTTCCGGATTTCAACGGCAGAGTCGATCCAGAAAACCAAAGACAGAGATCTGTGGGGAGTCATGAACGCCTACACCGGTCGGCATGGCACTTGATGATGATGATATAAATAGGAGACGAACAATGTGGACTTTTAGAAGGCAAGGGTTCAGTAAATGCGAAAGATTCTCAATGCCAATGAATTTTTTCGCCTCACGTTTCCTTGGCCAGGACTTCTTGAATGATACAACGAATTAGACCTGGCCGAGGACCAATATAACAATTTTGAAATGACAGTCATCCTCGGGGATTTCAACGCCAAAGTAGCAACGAGAAGGTGAGTGGTGTGACTGGTGGCTATGGCCTAGGTGATAGGAGTGGGAGAGATGGCGATTAATAGGCGAAGTGAGCAGGACAAAACCTGGTCTTTCACTGTCAAGGCCTGTATGCACTTACTTTCGCACTGGCGAAAGGCCGTGCAAGTTTATGGGTTTATGTAGACAAATATTATGTTTACAGGAAATGTCATTTATGTTTCATTCATTTAGAAAAAATAGTTCCCCCCCCCCAACCTACCCCTCTCCCTCTCTCTCTCATTCGCTCTGTCTGTCTGTCTGTCTGTCTGTCTGTCTCTCTCTCTCTCTCTCTCTCTCTCTCTCTCTCTGTCTCTCTCTCTCTCTCTCTCTCTCTCTGCCAAATGCTGCTGCAATTACGTTTGCACAGAGACTATGTAAAATATAAATAACATGATAGTAATGCCTTGATTGATCACTACACTTATTAATACGTATATTCAAGCATTCTGCGGAATTACTACCATTCTATTATTACTACATAAACATCCAATATTGTTACAAGGGAGATTACTGGAATTTTGACAAAGGAAATTGTATACCTAGAATAATATCATTAACTAACTTTAAAATCTCTGTAGTATACCTTACTAAATAAAATAGTCAACTTTTTAGTAAGATTTTATAATGTCAATAATACCACTATTAGTTTGCTTACAGAAAATTTGTTTAGTTTGTACTTAATTAACTTTTATAATCAACTTTTAACGTTTCACATTTATGTTTAATTCTCCATTGTGAACTGAGACAGTATCATCATCATCATCATCATCATCAAGTAATGTTGTAGCATAACGCAACCACCATTATTCATTTACCAACACCTGCCGCAAAAAGAGGAAACAACATTAAAAGAAATTGACTTCACAACCGCAAACGGAGACTAGGACTTAAAACTTAACATCGAAACTGGAACTGAACAAATGACAAATGACGTGGATTCTTAGAAAGATTTCATCAGACCAAGCTCGGAACCCCATTGGTTGGGAGAGACATGTGACACGGCTTTCGCGCCAACGCCGGTATAGATTATGATAAGCAGCGCACTCCTGCGAAAACATGCCTGGCGAACAGACATCAGAAATTGTGTGACCAAATTTTCAAATAGAGGAGGCAGAATGTCTGAATTTCGGGTGAGCTTGTTAGTACCGAGATTAGACTAAGAACCCGATGTATCAGGTATCAGGTAATGGTAAACCGTGTTTGTAATGTCAATTGAAATGTATTATTATTAATTAAAACCTCTGAAATATAAAAATGCTCGACTGTAGATTCTAACGACGCAGAGCCGTTCCCGGGCAAAATGACTCTCCAATACTCTCTTCGATTGCAATCTCTGATATTCTTAGAGATAATTATTAACTTTAAGAAGTGCATTATACTACTACATTCTATTCTAAACAACTGTGAGGAGTGATGATTCTAAAGCAATCTTGTGCATTTCACCAGAAACACTGATAAAAGATGCTATCACTACCTACAGCTGAAATGACAGTTCGTGTACTAGAATAAGTGCCTTGTTCTAAAACAGACTTATCTATGCCTATTTACAATCTAGAAAGCTGAAAGAGAAATCAATCTTTCCTTTCTCCTTCATCTATTGAATCAATAGGGTTTGACGGAATAAATATTTATATTTATGTCAAATTTTAATTAGATAAGAGCACTTATGAACTGCAATACATGAGAAAGTTGTGCTTCGCGGAACACCATCATGCGCAGTGAACTTAACTCATTACTCAACATAACTTAAAACTCAACACCACTCATCACCACACAACCCAACACTCAACATCACAACAACAGATAATGGGAGAGAGTTATTAGACACAAGAAGAAGAAGAAGTTAGTTAATTGGGAAAACACAGAGAATTATTTATACATATTATAAACACCATTTAGTGGAAGAAATGTTATAAATGTATGTCATTTATTTACATGCATCTTGACATATTCTCACTCTTGTCAATGTCTTACTGTACACGTTCACTGACCCCAGGTCAAATGAGAACTTACATACAGCAGGAACAAGTTGATACAAGGCGTACACCGTGTGATAAACTCTGACCACCCCAAATTAACCCAACACTAGCTTAGAGAGAAAAGGAGGGGAGGGGGACTAGTTCCTACTTCAGGAATTTAGATTCTTCCGACCTACTTCTTATTATTGTATTGGTAGGAATGTATATATTTATGTGAATATTCATCAGTGATCTTGGTGGCTACATACCAACAACCACCCAACACATCAGCAAACTAACCACCTAAATCAGACCTGGCAGAGGGAAGCCGAGAGAGAGAGAGAGATGAACCACAAGTGAGATGGAGGATGACTTGGCCATGAGCAGAGCATGGGGAGGCCTTCAGTGGAGCTATACGGGCATACCTGAAGTGGATCCATCAGTCAATGGACCCTGGCTTACCTAATCTTCCAGTCACCAGGTTACATTTTCCTTAGTACACACCACACCCAATTTCAGGAAACTGATAGTTAATTGTGGATTCATCACCATCACACTTAATATGTACAACATCAAAATGTTTACTATGTTTCACACTTGTTGACATCTCATGCATTGATGCTTGTTTATTGATGGTCTGTGTGTAAATGGTCCAATGTGCAACTTTTCTATTATCTTGTGTAAATCACAATAGAGATGTATGTACTGGCCAGAAGGCTCAGGCCCAGTCAATAAATGATTAACATGAATTGACCTTCTGTTAATTTATCAGTTCAAACCTATCTGTGAGTAAACAACTTCTTTGTACATCATGTTGTCAGAATCTAATGTGATTGATTATGTGTTTGATTATTTAAAAATAAATTAACTCCTAATGACTTAATACAATGGGAGAGAGAAGACTCTAGATCTATCAACTGCTCAACATCCATGTTTTCTTCATCTAAATCAGGCTGAGAAAATTCTCCAGACTTTCCTCAGATTTGATAACCAATAAGGGGGCTCCAGAGCTATCAGAATCATTGGAGAAGGGGCAGATTCCCAGTTAGTAATTACCATTCTCACCAGGGCCATAATCTATATCTCCTAGACATACTTAATAGAACGAGGCCTGCAGATAACTCAAGGTTCATATTCTGGGGTTATTGAAGATAGAAGAGGATGGGGCTCTACTTCTTTTGTTAGAGATGGGGCATGCACTACATGATCTCCCACTCCCTTCAAAAATATATGACAAATGTGTAGGCATATTATTTATTATTATTATTACTTATTATTATTAATACGTTTATTACTACTGCTACCATTATTATTAATTTTCCCATTATTATATTTGAATGTACAACATGAAATATATTGTGGATGTCTGTCTGTGTCGCTGGCAGTAACATATGTATGCGTCTGGGTGTGGATGCAGATGTGTGTGTGTGGTTCATGTATTTGCACGCGCATGTGTACGAGTGTGTGTTTGTGTGTGTGTGTGTGCGCGCGTTTACATGCACTATGCCATAAATGTCATAATATAACTGTATATATGTATGTATTTGCTTTGTTTACACATGTGACACCTAACACTAACAAACGGAAACGCTCTGTAATATACACAAACAAAAGAAACACACATTACACCTTGTAAATATACATTGATTTGTATGAAATAAACGTTTAAAAAAAAATAATAATAATAATACTTCTACCACTTGAAAAAAAAAAAAAAAATAAATATATCGTGTTCACACAAATTCGGAACACGTTGGACGAAAAAGAAAAAAAAAATTATAATTTCAAAGTGTGCGTGTGTGTTCGCGCGTGTAGCAGCCTTTAAACCAAGGCGATATCTCAAGTATTAAAATGATGTTATATGGTATGGATATTTTTGAAAAGGGAAAAATATGCACCACCATGTATAAACAAATTAAATAAGCCCTTTAGGTACCCTAAGCTAAAGTGGCTTGTAGTGGTCAGAATTTAAGTCCTTCCCATTATATCTGAAACCTAGTCACTACCACAGCTTTGAACCAATTACCTCCCTGGGGACAGGCCATGGACTCTAATTGCTAGTTATACATCCCTGATTCTTGTCCCCCAAACAAAAAGGGTCATGGACATTTAAAAGACACTAGAGCGTCATCCTGTAATTTGACATCAAGCCAACAACACCAACAATGTGAACCTTCACCTCAGTAGCTAAGTGACCCAGAAATTACAAAGAATCCACATTTTAATGGGAATGATAATTTTAAGTTTTATTGCCCAAGCATTCAATGTACTCCTGTCTCCAGAAAGCATGAGATAGATCAAGATAAATTGTGTGTGTGTGTGTGTGTGTGAGAGAGAGAGAGAGAGAGAGAGAGAGAGAGAGAGAGAGAGAGAGAGAGGAGAGGGAGAGATGGACAGGTGTTACATACATTCCGCTTGTGTAAGTGGAAATGACTCATATGCAAGGCATGTGTGTTTACATGCACTATGCCATAAATGTCATATTATCATAACTGTATATATGTATGTATTTGCTTTGTTCACACATGTGACACCTAACACTAACAAACGGCAACGCTCTGTAATATACACAAACAAAAGAAACATACATTACACCTTGTAAATATACATTGCTTTGTATGAAATAAACGTTAAAAAAAAAATTATAATTTCAAAAAATTATAATTACAATTAGAAAACGTCAAAATTCTCAACAATATCAAAACAAATTACCAACATTGAGTTAAAATAGAGAAAAGTAGGCAGAATGAAAATAATCTTAAACTACCATAAGGTAGTTTTTAAGGTCACTTAATTGACCCTCCTCTTCTTTGGTGCGTTTTCATCAGCTGCCAGTCCTTCATGGGTAGGGTGGGGTTTTGGTGGCTTTGCTGGCATTCTTTTAGTTTATGTCCGTCTAGTTCTTTGTCATCCAGAGTTTGAATTGCCATAATGGCTGATTCTTGTGATGCATACTCAGCTCTGGCATAGGTGCGACACTCGTCCAGGAGACAAACATTAATAAAGTACTCAAATCGTCTGAATGCATCCTTCAAAATATGTCCAGATATACCAGGAGGTTGGCTCACAATGAAGAGTATCTGAACCACGTTACTTCCATCCTCAGGCACTGTGGGCTGTGGTGGAGGAAGAGAAATGTCGCAGTATAGCACACTCTCCCTGCGTCCATCTAACACTGAACTACCAGCTCCTGAGGTAGATCCTTGAGATGTGGAGGCTTGGTTATCTTGGTATATTTTATCTCTTCGGTCCTTGTGGGGCTCTGGTTCTGCAAACATAGCTTTGAATGAAGGGTCACAGATTTCATATGCCTTAGCGGCGTCCACAGGCTTGATAGTTAGTTAGTTAGTTAGTCGACAGATCATCCTCATTGCACATCGAACCATTCAGTCCATAAGTGCTCGGATCCCCTCCTCAGCAAATCCCGCAGCGTGTAGCGGCTAACGACGCCAGTTCTGTGTTGGTTTACCAATCTTCTTTGGCTTCCTGCGTAGTGTTCTTGTTTGGCCACACCTCTTTTAATTTGCTGCTCTCGCAGTCTGGCCATTGTTGTAGATTCACAGTCATCACTTGGTTCTCGCAAAAGTCTTACTTCTCGTAGAGCATTCAGAATGTCGGCCTGGTCCATGGCGCGTCCGCCCTCCACAGTAGCCTCACCTGCGAGCTTGTCAGCCCGCTCATTTCCTTGTACTCCCGCATGCCCTGGCACGAAGATGAAACTAATCTTTGCCAGTCGAGACCGCTCCAGAGGCAGCAACCATTCTCTTCGGATCGACCCCTCCTTTATCCTCTTGATCATGTTCATTGAGTCGCTAAGGAAACAAGCCCTAGTGAATGTCTGTGTCTCGAGCCATGTTATTGATTTACTTACTGCCATGACTTCCATGGTCAGGCTACTTGTGGTTTCAGTAAAAGCACCAGAGTCCTCCTTCACAATTCTCCCTCTGGCCCGAGCTGTAAAGGCCCATGAGCTTCTCACATGTCGGACGACCGACCCATCTGTGTAGATGACCGCGTCACCGTCTAGCGAATTCTCGAAAATCAACGCTTGTACTTCAGCCTCAACAGCTGCCGGATTTTCTTGTCTGCATTTTCTGTCAAGTTGGATGCAAACTGAAAAGGATGTGCAGAAGTCTGTTGGCACTTGCACCCACTCCTCGCCAGGTTCTAAGTCCTCAAGTGAACACACCTGTTGAAGAATGTCTTCGGCTTGACCCATCCACGACCGTCCTCTTTTTAACCTGCTGCCCTTCACCTTCCTAATTTCACTATGCAGTGGATGTTGTGTGTTTGCGTTAATTCTGAGGTAGGCGCGTGCCCTGCAATCTTGTATTCTCTCTTCAATGGTTGGAAACCCAAGAAGGTAGCGCATCGCCCTGCATGCTGTATCTCTTGTACATCCAAGAATAATGCGCATAGCTTCATTCTGTATCCTTTCCATCCGTTCTATCTGCTTATGGCTGAGAGTCAGGATTGCCATTGCATACTCCAAAACAGACATGACCAACCCCTCGTACAGAAGACATAGATGGCGCTGCTCACAGTTTGCTGCCGCCATCACCCGCATCGCTGCCAAACCCCGCTTGGCCTTTGTTATCACCTGGTCTATGTGCACATTATAAGCAAGGCTTCGATCAAACCGTATCCCCAGGTAATTCATTGCCTGCGTTCTTTCCACCATCTCTGAACACAGCATTACAGTTGGTGTTGGAGTGTTGACAATATGATTATTCAACGAGAACCAAGTCACTGTTGCCTTTGTTGGGTTGACCATTGCCCCAGCTTCATCACACCAAGTACTTATGCGATTGAGTTCGGTTTGTAGTTCCACAGCAACCTCCTCTCTATCCTTCCCCTGACGATACACTAAAACATCATCGGCATATGACAATGTCCTGCCAGGTCCAATGATCTGCTCACTGGTGATTCTCACTGTGTAGGCGTTGAACAGTACAGGAGATAATGGTGATCCCTGTGGTAGGCCAGGATATATTGTTGTTGGTTCCGAAGTCCAACTGCCACATCTAAAAACTACTTTCCGTTGGAAGAGGGCTGCAGCGATCCAACTAAGGAGGAATGGACTTATGTTTAGTTCGAGAAGCTGAAACATTAAAAAGTCCAGTGGTACTCTGTTGTATGCGTCCTCAAGATCAATCGCTGCAGCAACGGTTTCAGTGCCTGAGTGGAAACCTTCATAGACATCCTGGGCAAAGACTGCTGCATTGGTCCAGGTTTCCCTTTTTGGACGGTACCCACCCAGGGTGGGTGGGAAAACACCTTGTCTCTCTAGCTGGCTTGATATTTTCTTGGCAATTACCTTCTCCAGCAGCTTGCCTATTGTATTCTGCATGGTTATAATTCGATATCCCTGAATTTTTTTGTGGTCTTTGTCAGGCTTCGGCAAGGGAATCAGATAGCTGTGTAACCATTCCTCCTTGATGCTAGCACCCCCTATACTGTTGTTGTACATGTCTGCTAGTTTCTCTAGCTCATTGTCGGTACACCTATTAATGTCATCGTATCTTATGCCATCAGGACCTGGAGCACTGTTTTTTGATCGTCGAAGCACAGCCTTGATTTCTTTCACTGTCACTGTGTCTTCATCCGAAGTGTCCTGGGCCTTGCATCCGTCTGAGGTGACCTCCTTGGCCAGATTTCGGCCTCCCATGTCTGCCTGGTTGCTTTGCTCAAGGTAGCGTTCAAAGAGGGCTTTGCCCTTGTCCTCGTCAGTCCTCTGCCAGATGAGGTCAGCACCTTGGAAGTCAGAAATGCTCTTATTCTTGACTACACCACTCATGCTTTTATGTAGTCGCCAGAACAATTTCAGTGACTTGTCTGTGCTTACTCTTTGACACACCTCTGCCCATTTTTCGCTTTTAACAACCTTGACCAGTTTTTTGAAGTAGCTTACTTTTGTGTGCATCTCTCTTTCTAAGTGCAAGCAGGGACTAGGATGACCAGCTCTGTTCTTCTTGGCATTTTGCCATCTCCTTACAGCACTACGCTTATCCACCCAAGCCTTCTCCACCTCGAAACTCCACCACGGTGGCTGCTCCCAGCTTTTTTTCCTGCCCTGAAACGTTCTGCGCTTGTCACGTCTTATTTTACTCACCACATCTTGCCCTGTACTGTCATACTGGAACGTCTTTACCTTTAGCTTGTGCTGCCTGTTCTGCCTTTCTCCACCAGTATGCTGCACGGGTGGTGGTCGCTGCCATGGTGTCCTAGGACACCCCATCTACACACTGTAGTGAGTGAAGGTGAAACTAGCGCCAGATCAATAGCACTGTCCTCATCGCCCGGACGGCTTGCTGTTCTGGTGACACAGCCACTGTTGATACAAACCAGGTCGATGGTTTCCAGTGCAGTCTCGAGCTCCTCCCCCTGTGTATTGGATGAAGTGTTTCCCCATGATCTGCCTTTAGCGTTGAAATCACCACAGAAAATAACATTTCTCTCGTGGCCTAATATGCCACTTAAGCACTGCCACTTCTGGGCGTCCACACTGGCATTGCGGGCATAAACATTAACCACCACGAATGGTAAACTGGAATGAACTCTCAACGCCTGTATTTGTATATCGTCACTGTCCCAACTGGACATGTCTAGCTCTGACGCCACCATGCTGTCGCGAACGAGAATGGCCATTCCCAGATGTCGTCTGTTGTAGAAACATTTGAAGCCGGCAATCTGGAGTAGCTGATCGCCCAGTCTCGTCTCCTGGAGTGCTACAATGTCGTTCCTGTAAACTAGGGTTTCTAAAATAGAGCCCCGTTGTTTTACACTGGCACAGTTCCGATATAGAATACGGATATTCCTGAGTCCTAGACGGTGACACTTGAGTCTAAAACGCCTCAAACCTCCACGCTTACCTTGCTTCTTTTTCCCTGCGCGTCTACCCCGCCGCTTCGGTATGTTGACTGCAGACCGCACGAAGAACACACGTTGTTCCGCCATGTTGAAAAAACGTAAACACAGACTTTGAAAACCACACACGCTGCTGAAAATTCACTCAAGGATGGCTTCGCTCGATGCACGAACTCCGTAGCACCCCCGCAGATCTTGAGTAGAAACTCCTGGTTTTACATCCTGGCACACCAATTACACGCAAGAGATGAATAAATCCATCCCCTACGCGAAAAAGTTAACGAACACAAAACAACACTACCGTCCGTCGCCATCTTGAAACCGGAAAAAAAAGGCTTGATAAAGCGAACGTAACCCAATCCTTTATTTTCTCTAGAACTGTGGTCCTTTAACACCATGACAGATTCCAGGTGGCCGTGTTTAGAAAATTCACTTCTGAGGTGAATAACAGCATTCGGGGCATTCCCATAAGCGCTCCGTCCCCATCCTCAGCGGCCGGCGAAGAGTTCCAACACTAATAGTTCCAGTAGCAATCTGATTATATGTCCGTCTCGCCTTTCCTCTAAGCGTCGAGCGTCGGCCAGATATCCTCGTCACTCCTCGCTGCCTCATTCTTGCCAGACTATGGTGGTCCATTTGCTCCTCCGAGATGTACACGTGCTCCCACAAGGCCGCACCCACGTCTGCCTTGTCATGCATCAATACTCCACCAAGTTTTGCCGAGCTAGCCAATCTGTCCGCCTGTTCATTCCACAGCACACCGGCATGCCCCGGAGAAAAGATCCAGGCGATGCTTGCTACCCGTGACCTCCGAAGCGAAGCAAGCCACTCTGTACGAAGCCTGCCTGTCCTCACCCTCCTCAGCATGCTTTCTGAGTCAGTTACAATCACAATGTGTGTATGTATCGTGTTCTCCATCCAGCGGAAAGCTGCACCGCCTCCACCTCCATTCTTAAGCTAGATGTTGTGGCCTCATACGCCAGGCTCTCCTGCACCAAACGTCTACCATTAGCTTTTGCTAAGAATCCCCAGGCACTTCTCCTACCTCTCAACACCGAACCATCCGTGTAGATAATCACATCACCCTGGCGAGCATTATCCTGAATTAGTTGCTGGATTTCCACTTCCGTGGCCCCTGATGGCCACTCCCTGCACTCCCGGCTCAATGTGATTATAACTCTGCACAAGTCTGACTGCTCGGCTGGCACTCTGACCCACTCCTCTCCTCGCCTAATTTTCTCCAATGGGCACACCTGTCTGATCGTATCATGCGCACAGAATGAGGAAGAAATTACAACCTGAAATAGGGGAAGAACAATGTTGGTTTGTAGAAGGAAAGGGTACAGTAAATGCTGTGTATATGCTGCGAACAGTTATTGAACGTGCTATAGAAGTAAACAAGGATATACATCTTTGCTTTAATGACTACACAAAGGCTTTTGATAGAGTTAGACATGTCAACATGGTAGATATGCTTGCAGATCTACAAACTGATGGGAAAGACATTTTTTTTTTTTTGCATATCCTTTGCAGGACTCAGCTGTCAACACCAGCATCTTTCAGCTGTATGTTGATTCCTTGGCAAGATTACGCTCAGTAGTTTGCCATTGCTTTCTGAGCGGCCGGCTCACATACCCCGTAAGTTACCGATGTGATTCTAACCATTGCTGATTCTAACCGTCATCACGTTACCGACGAGAGTATACGAGATTACGGAGAAAAGTCATAACCTCTAAGCCACGAAGCCGGCGGGACAGACATTAGACTTATAAAAAAAACATTTATTGGAAACAACAAGCTGCCATAAAGATTAATAATGAAGTGGGACAATATCAACCTATTAAGAGAGGTGTTAGGCAGGGATGTGTAATGTCTCCAGATCTTTTTTCCCTGTACAGTGAAAATATTTTCAGAAATGTAGAAGATATAAATGGAATCAGCATTGGAGGACGAAACATCAATAACATTAGATATGCAGATGATACAGTATTAATTGCAGACAATGCACAAGATCTACAACAATTAGTAGATGCAGTTTTTGTACACAGTGAGCCACTGGGGTTAGAATTAAATTGTAAAAAGTCACAGGTTATGGTCGTCACCAGGAAGAACGAAGTACCACAATGTAATATACAAGTAAATGGGAATATTATTCAATAAGTGAATCGGTACAATTATCTCGGAACAGTCATAACATCTGATGGGAGATGCCTTGAAGTGATTAGAACAAGAATCGCCATGGCGAAAGTAGCTTTTAGCAAGATGAAAAACATTCTGACCAATAAACAGATCTCAACTGAAACGAGAAAAAGAGTGTTGAGGGGATACATAGAGCCTGTTCTTTTGCATGGATGTGAAACTTGGACAATGTGCAGTCAAGCTGAAAAACATCTGATGGCTGCAGAAATGTGGTTTCTGAGGAAAATACAAAGAATACCATTGACAGATAGAAAAACCAATGACAAAGTACTATAGTCTTTCATTTCCTCCTGCTGGAATTTCAATCATTCTCAGTAGCGAATTCTTCACTGCAAAGCCCACACTGAGTTGCCTTTTTGCTGCCTGCCCTCTACCTTTCCAAAAAAAAGGTGTAATTGTTTTCCCCGAGTGACCCTTGCTAATTTTTTAACGTCTCTGCCCTTGTCTTGCGATAATCAGTCTTTAAGCGAATCATGATGTACTAGGCAATTTTAAAGAGGTAGTTTGCCGTTGCTTTCCTCTATGGCAGTGACCGTACTGGTCGGAGACCGCAGCCATTGACTCAAGAAGAGTTCCTCTGCCTGCCGTCGTGAACTCGAGACCATGACCAACAAATATCTGTCGGCTGCCCTCAAAATTTCATCCACCACCTGCCTTCCGTGGCTTCTTTTCAAAACTTCCAATAAAAGAACACAAAATAACATCTCATAATCCACAGGAAAACACTATTCACAGGAAATCCATAGGAAATCACACGAAATCCAAAGGAAAACACTAAATAGCGTCCCCCCGAAAAGTACGCGTCATTTTGTCGCCATTGTACCGGAAGACTCAGGTTATGGTCGTCACTAGGAAGAAAGAAGTGCCACAATGTAATATACAAGTAAATGGAAATATTCTTCAACAAGTGAATGGGTACAATTATCTTGGAACAGTCATAACATCTGATGGGAGATGCCTTGAAGAGATTAGAACAAGAATCGCCATGGCGAAAGTAGCCTTTAGCAAGATGAAAAACATTCTGACCAATAAAAATATGTCGATTGAAACAAGAAAAAGAGTGTTGAGGGGATACATAGAGCCTGTTCTTTTGTATGGATGTGAAACTTTGACAATGAGCAAAAACTGCTCTGAAAAACATCTGATGGCTGCAGAAATGTGGTTTCTGAGGAAAATGCAAAGAATACCATGGACAGACAGAAAAACCAATGACCAAGTACTACAGGAGACAAATGAAAATCGTAAATTTATTAGAGAAATTCGATGTAGACAGTCAACATTTTTGGGACATGTTATGAGAAGAAATGGATTGGAGAACTTAGTGACAACTGGCAAGATCGAAGAGAATAGACCAAGAGGAAGACCGAGAGGAAAATACCTGGATGACTTGACCACATGGCATGGACGAGACAGGAACAGTGAGCTGATCCACGACTCTGGTGATCGAGTGTAATGGCGATTTACGACCGCCCGCGCTTTCCGGTATGGCACATGATATATATATATATATATTTATGGTGGTACAAGAGTTGGCCGCGTGTGCGGTCAACATCAGGTTATCCAGCGGTTTGTTTTGCTTCATGGGCAGACGACATCCACACCAACATTTCATTCAATGTTCTTAGGTTATTCTTTTTTGTTCATACTTTATGCATACTATGTAAATATACTGATGTTGAAACGCATTGCACACCGATTCGACACACAAACGCCCTGTTAAACAGACCTACACAAATACCATACACGCAGCACGCATGTTAAAACACTAACAATACAAATGCAGACGGTGTAACACTCAATAAAAGTTATTTAACAAAATAAATTCTTTCCTTCAACCTGACCATTCCAATACTGGATGATGGTTATGTCTAGTAATTGCTGAACATGGGAGTCTATACGCCTGATATCAAATTCTCTGACGAGACCTCGCTCCATACCTGCATAAAACAAGTTGGTGTTGTGTGTGTTCCAAGCGCAGCGCCATACCACACTGTTGACAGGGTATTTATGGACAACAACTTCAGTGGTCACGCTGGTCAGCTGCAAACACTTGTCAAGCCCACAGCTCAAAAACAAGCCATCAAAGGCATGGGGTAGTAAGCACATGCCTGTAATTGGAGCTGAATGAAGAGGCTGGTGTGACAGCGGCCTGAAGTCCCTTGTAGGTATCTTAATTCTAAAATACAGAAACAAACCGTTCGGTGACTTCTGTGAGGCAACCACCAAGCCTAGTTCGTTGCAATGATCAAAAACTCGACAAGTTTATGGCGGATAGCAACCAAGTTGGCGGTGTAAACTTTTACTTCCATTCGGATCACAATTTATTATGTGTTCATGCAGCTGTTTTCATGTAATATTATTTGAGTGACCTGTTTCAGGTGCTAAAATAGTGAATCGACTTTCTTTTGTTTGTCTTTTTCGCTGGATCATCGAGCGAATTTATTGCGATAGCAGAAAGTTTGTGAATTCAAAATGGACCTTACTACTTACTTCTCCTACTGTCTACAGGAACGGGAACGGCCTGTCTACTTCTACTCAGGTGAGCCGTGTTATCGATGGAAGACAATTCAGTCAAGTCTCCGCGTCTACCCCCGGTACTACACCTAACCATGTTTCGGAGGTAAGCGTCGGCCTAGACTCTTTTGGGGAGGATGCCATGCACCTACCCAAAACGGGGAGGATGCCATGCACCTACCCAAAACGGGGAGGATGCCATGCACCTACCCAAAACGGGGAGGATGCCATGCACCTACCCAAAACGCTGGTGATCTCGTTTAGAGGCCCAAGAGCGGCCAGATCGACTGCCGAACTGGTGGGAGGTGCTTTGGTCGGTTTTGGAGGCGTACCGATAGACGACCTCGATGAGCTATATAGGTATGAGAACCCAACAAAGTGGTTCTTTGCTGTTGTATCAGAGACACTTTACGAGCGTTTCCACAGGAAAACCATAACTTTAAAGAACCCGGAAATTACAATAGCAATCCAGCAGGCAGAGAAAGAGAAGAAGCGATTAACCTTACACTGGATTTTAGCAACAATGAAAGAAGAAGGCGTGAAGACAATAGTTAAAGAAATAACAGGCAAACCCTGAGCCCGTGGTTTTCAAAATTAAAAACTCAGCAGGGAAACGGAGAGCCTTGGTACATCCTGAAGAAGGACAAATCATACCTCACTATGTCAATATAACAACAAAAGGAGGGCAGGAAATTCGGAATCATAGAATCCTGGTGACCATGTCAGGGCGGAGGACAGTCTGTCTTACATGCGGGTAAGATTCACAATGGTCTAATAAATGTCCAACTAAGTCAGCAAAGCCAACACCAACCATAAACAACCTAGATGAGTTTCCAGCTCTGCCAGGACTGTTAAAAATACAACCCACCCAGCCTGCCCCGCCCACCCAGGTAAAATCGAAACAAACTACGACCCTAAACCCAGACCCACCAACGACCTCGACCAAGGAGAAAAACCAAAAGGGGGAGGAAGAGTCCTTTACAAACGACAAACAAGCAGATACGACAGAAGGTTTCAAGGAAGTCACACATAACAAGCGCAATAGAAGACGGACAAACACAGAAAACAATGATTGTGAGGAAGAGTCTCCCATAGCCACACCAAAGAAAATAAACAAACAAGACATGCCCACAGAAAAAACAAACGGGCAAAGGCAGTCCACAAAGGAAGACGACAACATATCTTTACGAAAATTATTTATCACCACCGACACAGACGATTAAAAGAATCCGGAAACAACAAAAACACACTAAACAACTACATACAACCATTGTTTTTTTTGTTTTTTTTAAATTATCTTATTATTAATGTCAATTGTCAATTTATACTCAACATAATTTTTTTTTTTGATACTGTGATGGGTGATGACATCAAGATAATATGTTTAAATATAGCAGGTATACGTACAAAACAGCAACACATTTGCACACTCATATACAAATACAAACCAGATTTCATCCTGCTACAAGAGACAAATATACATTGAGATACACATGGCGCACAAATTGCTACACAATTAGGGCTGAGACATGCGTTTTTCAGTTTGACGATCCACAACATAGGGTCTGGAACAGCCATACTACAAACATCAGATAGGTGGAACATACTCAAAACAAATCGGGATAGCCAGGGTAGAATCTGCATAACACAAATAAGTAACACTTCACACACATACACCATTGTCAACATTCATGCACCACGAAATTATAACTACCAACCACAATTTTATTAAGAACTTGACACACTAATCACACATACATACAGAGGACAGAACATCATACTCTGTGGAGATTTCAACTGTGTCTTACAGGCACTGGATATAGTAGGCGGAGAAATGAAGACACAGGTGAGGAGAATGAACAGAGAAGGCACAAATCAGTTAGAGACACTGCAAAACATTTTAGACAAACACACCTTAATAGACACATTCAGACACAAACATCCAAATAAGGGAGAAACAACCCACACAAATAAAATACACCACACAGGAAGAAGATTAGATAGGATATATAATATATATATATATATATATTGTCAGAGTGTTACTAGGGGTTATGTTGTATGCACCCTGACAACTTAAGAATGAACACGTCCAATAGCACAAAGAATAGCAGTTCCACAAGCCGACCGAACGAATAAATGACTTTATTCATAACACCATTAATTCATAATACATTAGAGCAATTCAGCAACTTACAGTACTGCGTCATTACCGGGCCCTCAATCCAGCGAGCGACACAGCTCCCCCAGTCTTCTGCACTGCCGTGTGTTTACAAGCCTGATGTGTACCGGTCGTCGCTCTCGCGGTAACACAGATTCTACAACACGCTAACGCTGTCCATGCCGCTTGACTCGTAGGCTTTCTTCTTCACCTTTGAAACACTGCCTACATCTTCATGATACAGCTGGTCTGGTCAATTTCCACGATGTGAACCTGGCTGTGTCTCCCGGACCAAGTGCCTTCTCCCTTGTCCGCCCACTGTGTTCAAACCACATCACGTGCCCTCAGTCCTGCCGCTCGATTGGCTACTATCTTTAGCCCGTTACCGGTGTCTTTTCCTTATAGCTCTCCGTGATTATTTATCACTCTTAATGTCTCAACAATCTATGTTGCTGTTACTCAGGTCTTAAGTAATCCGACTCATGGCATATGCCCCCCGCAATTTCAAAAATGTTCTACATTTTTGGGTTCTTCCTTATCTCTACACTTGACATGAGTCAGCTTGGTCGCACATGCCTGTCCCCTGGTCGCACATATCTGTCTACTGCCTCATGCCTTTGAGCTTGCTTCTTAGTTCCCTTTAACTTCCCTCTGTGTTACGTTGATATTCTGCCATACTTTCACACAAATTATAATGTCGGACACGAATATCCGTCTATTCCCAAATAGACCTCGTGTGGCCTCAACCCCCTTTGTGTTCGGCAAGTTGATGACCAACCTACTATGAGTCCCAATGTTCCACCCCGGACATTCCCATAAGGTTCCTCATTTATACCTCGGTACAAGCAACTGACACCCTCCCCAGCCCTTAAGCCCTGGGTGCAGGAACGTGTGTATTGCAGACATATCAATTTCACCCATATTTTGTTTAAGCTCTATCTTGCTCCTGAGAAGTCTATCCTACGACTGTGGATCTCTTTGGTGCGGGTACCTATGACTCTTGTATTTGTCTTGTCAACGTGTGTGCGTGGTCGGCTGCCATTAGTTACTTGTGCTCTATGGCTCTCTATTCCCTTCATTTGCCTTATGTTTATCCCTGGTGTTCTTGCTACTAACTTTTTCCTTGTAGTGTTCCTAATACCATGACCCTTATATACCTTTATATACATCTACTGCCTTGCCGAAGTACTACATGTTAAAATCTTATATGTACACAGTACTACCACTTGGTACTATTAACAATGGTACTACTAATAATTCTACTCCACTATCCTTGTATCCTTTCTTTCACTTTCACTTGCACTCTGTTCTCTCTCTCTCTTTCATTCTCACTCATCCATTTCATTTTCCCCCCTTTCTTTCATATTCACTTGTACTATGGTCTTTCTCTCTGTCATCCTCTCTCTTTCATCCATTCATCATTTATATCTCTCTCATTCCCTCTCTTCATCCTTTCATCGTTTGTCTTTCTCTCCTTGTTTTTTTTTTTTAAACTTGTGTTTAATTTTTTATTATGTACTCTGTCTCACAACACGCATACTAGAACCTCAAATGCTCCATCTATGCCTGTACGCTTCCTGTATACCGTTGTGCACGTATCCAGGTTGTGTTCAAATTGATTCTCATTTGCACAAGTTCCTACTCTCAGTCTTCTCTTCCCCTTTCTCTCACTTCACTGTCACTCAACCTATTCTTATGTTATGTACATGTTACCACCATCACATAAATTTCTCCTACCAATTGTACATGTCTGTCTCTCCAATATACAACATTGTCATAAAACCTGAATAATATATAAAATTGAACTCATATGTACTATTGCAAGCACTATTCAAACTTTCACTCGCCCATCATTATCATCTTTGTGACATCCATATGTATCACTGGTAGTAGTGTCTCAGTTACCTTCTTCTTCTTTTTCTTTTATGTTATGGGCGTCATCTGTGATGTATCGTGGTTTTAGACCCACTGTTAACCTTCCTGCTTTCACCGATGTCGATTTTACCAACATCTCATCTTACACGTCCTGTATTACAATCAGCTACTAGTACAATCAATAATGTTACAATTCCAAGCATACTGATTACAAATATACATGGCATGATGATCATGATCATAAGAATGTACTGATGTTTATGTATGTACTTAAAGCCATTAAAATGATATTTATCTACATCTATGTGTACTATGAGTTTTGTTTATTGAATGATTGTGAATGTTATTAACTATTACTCCCTTAATTGGTTCTGGCTGGTATGTCTTCTCTGGCTGTATCACGTAACATTCAGATTCTCAATCGCCACTTGCGTCAGTAGGTCTCAGCCACTTCAGTCCGCTAGTGAGGTAACATCTTTGAGGTTCCTTCGACACTATCTCTTCCGCTCAGTCATTTATCTGAAATTAATAACAGCCTTGGGTGTATATATCCATACATACATATGCATATTTACATTCACAATTGCATATTATATTACCGCAATCATATCACATTTCCTACATTGACATGTTATCATGGTTAGTACCCCAACGTGCTAACCACTTGCCCAGTCACCTTGTATGAACGCATGGTTTCCTAGATGATAGTATTACCGTATGCCATATTGTACTACCGGGATTCTGTCCCTAATTCGACCAGATCATTTTATCATATAGTCTGTGTGACAATTCTTAGGTCCTGTCATGGCTAGCATTCATAGATTTCATATAATTATCTTAACCACACAATTACACCTCTGTACTGTTTTTTTTCTTCCCTCTGATGACTTTACCACATCATCATGCTACTTCAATCAACATTATACCTATCAATGCATTCATTCTACTACAACCATTCTATCTATACCAATCACATCCATATAGCTTTTATATACTCTATAAAGTATCTACACTATCCACACACACACACATATATATATATATATATATATATATATATATATATATATATATATATATATATATATATATATCACAAGACAAGAGTGTTTGAAATTGAGACATGTGATGTTATCTTGTGAGTGGTAATACTGATGTTTTATTATTCTTAAATTTGCAATTTCTGTTTGATGCTAATAGTTTTGACACTGCCTGCTGAACCCAGTAAGTATATGCTGTTACCAGTTTTTGATGTAATTTGCCTGGTGGTATAGTGTAAGCGGTGAGTCTTGAGTATTTTGTATATCTTGGGGTATACTGTTGTTTTCTAACTGTATGTGTTGTTCTTGCATTTACTGTTTTCAACATCCGATGACGTATTTCCTTTCCCATAACTATAGTATTCATCAGAGTTAAGAATAATGTAACCCTAAGTTTGATGCATTCTGCACATGTCTGACGACGCTGCCACTCTAATAAGCCACATGCTATCGGTGTGACTATTGGCTGTTCATGTGCCAGTGGTTTGTCTGTCTCTTTGTCAGTGACCTGTTCTATGTGGTGAGTTTCTGATTTCTTGTCATCTTGTTGACAGTGTTTCTCACAAGTGTTTTCTATCTGTTGTTTGTTGCTTTTCTCTATCTGTATGTCTGAGGCTCTTACATCTTTTCGTTTGCACAATTTACATGATCGGACATGGCTTCTGATGTCCTTCTCACAGCCTGGCCAGTAGAACCCGGATAATAATCTCTTTCTAGTCTTGGCCAAACTCATATGGTCTGCACTCGGGGCGATGTGTGCCCGTTCCAGAGCGTTACTGCGCTCTCGCACTGTCAGCACCCTTTGTAAGATACATGTTGCATCTTTCGTGTATTCTCTCATGAGAATTTCATTCATCATTACAAATGACCACTTGCCTAATTTCGATTGTTTAGGTGGGCAGTTTGCCCGCCGAAAACAAGTTCGCAGTGTCTTGTTGTCTCTTTGTTGCTTTGCAGTCTTCGGTTTGGATGTCTGGTAACCGTATAGTGTATGTCTGGTCAGCCCGAGGTATGACCACGTTATCTTCTTTCTTGTTTTTCTTAATATGCTGTCTGGAGTCTGTATTCTCCCGTGTCATCTTACCATTCCATTTTTGGGCTTCATCTTCTGTACACTCTGTCACTCCAGGTATGCTACCTATCATTAGTCCTGTACGTGGACTAGGTAACACTGCTACTCGTATTCTCCCTTCATAGTACGGGCAGGATATATGCACCCACGCTATAGCATACTTTTCCTTTGTACCACCGAAGGTACTGCACGTCACGCTCTCTCCCGTGTAGTCGCTACTCCTTACCAGGCTATGATCTACACCAGATATTGACGACCCTGTATTCCTAATGCAGGTGGTCACCTTCCCGTTCACGAGTGCTTTGTGGGATTTTAGAGTCCCGCTATGGATACTGCTCGCATTCGACTTCCGTGTAGGCACTGTTTGACTACACGCAGTGTTACCGATCCGTTGTATTTTATGTCCGTCTGTCGCTATGTATCCTAAGTTTGTCTTGTGGTCATGTTCTTCTTTAGTCAGTCATCTGAGTCCACACTCTCTGGCTACGTGGTCCAAGCTGTTACAGACCCAACATTTTCGACTGCTTATGTAGTATGTGTACCTATCAACTCTATTGAAAAGACGGTTTCTGATGTACAAGTCGTGCTTTGGGTTCCTGTCGCCTATTTTAAGAGACTCTTGTTGGCGACCCCAATATGCACATTCACTTACTGGCTCTGATCGAGTTACCTTAGCTGGTCTCTGTAGAGCCGGTCTATCTTGAGTAGTTCGGTGATCTATACTCTTGGGTCTATTCTGCTGGTCTTTACCTTGGTTCTCCTTACGTTTCTGAAGTTCTGCCCTAAGCTCTTTCACTGTCACCCCACATCTCCCACCTAAAGCTATGAAATCTGTTCTGTGATCTTCACTCTTGGGTCTATTCTGCTGGTCTTCACCTTGGTTATCATTCTGTTTCTGAAGTTCTGGCTTCAGCTTTGTCACTGTCAACCCACACCTCACACCTAAATCTATGAAGTCCGACCATGTAGGCATGGTTATATGATGTAACTACTGAGTGGTATATCTATTACTATCTGTACACGCAGACCCCTCAAGTGTTGCTGCTTGTCTTGTTATGATAACATCGACACAGTGTTGACCCTTCTGTAACACTGTTCAAACCAATAATCCTTTGCCGGACAACCAACGGCACTTATCAACCGTTTGACTAAATGAATACCTGTGGAGTGAGCAACCCTAATAATGATGGTACATGTATATATATAGTCATGAAATGTGCCCAATGACCCTGGACCAATAAGCAGAATATACACAGTAATCAATAAGAAAAACTTGACCTTGTATCTCTAGCGCCGGTGTCCCTGGTGACTTGGTCCAACTGCTCGGCTCCAGCTCGGCTTGTTTCAGGACTTGGTCAGGATCAGCCTGGCTCCAACTCGGTTCAACTGGCATGGACCTGATCAACTGGGTCGTCAGGTGAACTGGTGGGTCCCCAAACGTGGTGTAGATACCACCTATGATACCTCTTGCCAAACCATGTGAAACACACCTGGAATGAATACTCAATGTTGATAACGCGATTAGTTATTGAAAGCACTCTAGTGCCTGGGCACATGTAGACCGCCTATTAATGTTATTTATGTGGCTGCGCCCCTTATTTTGAAATTTTGAAGAACTTGAAATATTGCGCTTTATGGCACTTTGCTCAATTCGCCACCAACATTGCTGTTGCTACTCTATGTGGGTTCCACTGCTGTGATTGATAGCCATGATTGTTTTCATTGTCGGCACTGTTCTTGACGAGAGCAGATAACGTCTGCAGTATTCACACAATGTTTTTACTCCTGCTGTTAAACAACACCTTCTCGAGCACCCTCATGTCATATCGTTGTGATAGTCCTATTGTTCAAACTCACTTTGCAACCCTAACCTGAATCAAGTCGGCACACATTATTCCTTTTGCTTTTCACCCTTCATTTTCTATGTTATTTGATATTAATCACTTTCCTGAGTTGCTTAATATCGCTCACTGCGAGTCAATTTCTTGCAAATCGTGTTGCTATGTTCAACCGTGCAATACTCTACCACTAGCTATGATTCATAATTCGTAAGCTTCTATTCTGGCTTTTACTCATAACTCTTTCTACGATATTATTGAGCATCGCTCATTGTTGCACCTATTCCTTATTCCACACCGATCTTTGCTACCACAAATCATATTATAGTTCACAATTAATACAATGGTATCTTTGTAGCTTCATACTGTTGCCGGCTTTCCACTAGTCGTGATCTAATATTTGTTCTTAACTTCGATCTATCACTAGAACTTTCCACGATGATTACTTTTTCCGTGAGAATCGCTCAGTTTCGTATCGTCCTCCATTCCCTGGATTCAGTCTCCGTGACGTCCCCCATAATTGTCAGAGTGTTACTAGGGGTTATGTTGTATGCACCCTGACAACTTAAGAATGAACACGTCCCATAGCACAAAGAATAGCAGTTCCACAAGCCGACCGAACGAATAAATGACTTTATTCATAACACCATTAATTCATAATACATTAGAGCAATTCAGCAACTTACAGTACTGCGTCATTACCGGGCCCTCAATCCAGCGAGCGACACAGCTCCCCCAGTTTTCTGCACTGCCGTGTGTTTACAAGCCTGATGTGTACCGGTCGTCGCTCTCGCGGTAACACAGATTCTACAACACGCTAACGCTGTCCATGCCGCTTGACTCGTAGGCTTTCTTCTTCACCTTTGAAACACTGCCTACATCTTCATGATACAGCTGGTCTGGTCAATTTCCACGATGTGAACCTGGCTGTGTTTCCCGGACCAACTGCCTTCTCCCTTGTCCGCCCACTGTGTTCAAACCACATCACGTGCCCTCAGTCCTGCCGCTCGATTGGCTACTATCTTTAGCCCGTTACCGGTGTCTTTTCCTTATAGCTCTCCGTGATTAGTTATCACTCTTAATGTCTCAACAATCTATGTTGCTGTTACTCAGGTCTTAAGTAATCCGACTCATGGCATATATATATATATATATATATATATATATATATATATATATATATATATATATATATATATATATATATACCCGCAACACACCACATAATAAACACTCAGCACCTAGAAGAGACATTACAGTACACAAATCATAAAGCCATATTAGCAAACATCAGTACAAGCAACACAAACATACAGACATTTAAACGTTCACCGCATTGGAAATTTAACAACAGACTTCTTAAGCATGCAAATTACGTAAAATACATGACACAACATTTACACACATACACTGACCACATACCGACTGATAACATCAGACAATACTGGGACTTACTGAAAAATACAATACGAAGCAGAACACAACAATTAGCATCCATCATACACAAAGACAGATTAAGGCAGGAACAACTTATATAAACAGCCATGCAGCTGACAAAACAGACACACAGCAGTGCACCACACTTGCACACACTAGATGAACAGCTAGAGCAACACCAACAACACAGATATCTGGGTGCTCTCCTAAGAATAAGGCTCAACACAGTCATACAGGAGACCCCCAGAAAACAATATATGGCTATTGAACAAAATATACAGCACAGCAGATAAATAGGCAAAATAATAGACATGCAAGGCAACATGCAAACAGAATCAGCACAAATAACAGAAGCATTCAATCAATGCTACACTTAACTGTTTACAGCAGAGACAGCAGACACACAGACACAAGACAATTTTCTACAATACAGTAAAGATCTGTCAGACGAAGACAGAGACAGACTAGACACAGAACTAACACTGGCTGACATAACACACGCACTCAGCAAAATGAACAAAGACAAGACACCAGGGCTGGACGGTGTAACGATAGAATTCTACCAACACTTCTTGCCTATCTTAGGTTGTCTTCTTCTGAAAGTCTATCAAGACGTCTTTGATAAACAACAATACAAGATAGCTGCAACATGTCTTACATCACACTCATACCCAAAGACAATACAGACAAAACACAGATGACAAATTATAGACCAATATCACTACTGAACACAGACTATAAAATACTTACCAAGGTACTGACCCAGAAACTTAGACCCTACATGCCAAAGCGTATACACCCTGACCGGAGTGATGCGGAGTACCACATAGGAACATACACTAACATACACATTTCATTAGAGTCATCATCACATACACACAGGAGAAAGACTGTCATGCCTCTCTTTTGTCCTTGGACAAGGAGAAGGCGTTTCACAGAATCTCCCACTCTTATCTACACAAGACATTAACACAGTGCAACTTATGAATATATTTTACGAGGTGGATAGCGATCTTGTACCGGAATCCTGAGAGTAAGGTGTTGGTTAACCACACACTTTCTACGGGGTTCCGGCTCACAAGATCGGTGAGACAAGGATGTCCTCTGTCGCCGCTCCTATATGTGCTGGTTTTAGAACCACTACTAGAAGCAATCAGACAAGACACCAACATCACAGGCACATTCATACCAGGCGAAGGAGAGCGGAAGTTGCTTGCATACGCAGACGACACCGTTTTCTTCCCCACCAACAAAACATCCATCACAAAGATACTCCATACATTTACGCGGTAGTAACACGGTATCATCAGCATATCTAAGATTGTTTATGATTCTTCCATTGATGTTGAGTCCAGGCATTTCAACTTGTTTAAAAATTATTTATGTGTATAAGTTAAAGAGGCTTGGGGACAGTACACATCCCTGCCGTACTCCTCTTTTTATCTCTATAGGTGACGAATAGTTATTACCGCATCTAATAGACGCCACTTGTTCCCAGTACAAGTTACTAATATGTCTGATGTCCTTTCCGTCTACTCCTATATCTTGAAGACATGTAATTAGTCGTTCATGCTGTACTCTATCAAAAGCTTTCTTGTAGTCTATAAAACAAACATATATACTTTTTTGAACTTTTATATATTTTTCAATTAACATCCTCAAACAGATAATAGCTTCTCTAGTGCCGCTGTTTTTG
The DNA here is from genome assembly GCA_963921405.1 of Cepaea hortensis. NCBI lineage: Eukaryota > Metazoa > Mollusca > Gastropoda > Stylommatophora > Helicidae > Cepaea > Cepaea hortensis. The sequence goes on along the minus strand of OY992889.1, from coordinate 4,658,458 downwards.
CGGAACCCAAATTTTTCTTCAGCTACTTCCTCATCTATTTTATTTTGAATTCTTTCTTGTATGACCTTGAGTAGTATCTTAGTTATGTGGTTCATTAAGCTAATAGTTCTGTAATCCTCACACTCAACAGCTCTTGGCTTCTTCGGTAGTGTGATGAAAATGGATGTTTTCAAGTCCTTGGGGATGTGCCCAGTATTATATATATCATTACATAATTCTGTGATAGTTTCAATGCCAAAGCTGGATAAGGATTTTATCATCTCTGTTGTTATCTTGTCAGAACTTGTAGCCTTTCCTTCTTTCATCTTTTTAATAGCCTTTTCTACTTCAGCCGTTAGTATATTTGGTCCATCTTGAGTATTATACAATGTTGGTCTATTGACCTTGTTGTCCCAGAATAAATCTTCTGTGTACGCTGTCCATCTTTTTATTATGTCAGTGTTATTAATTATAATTTCTCAATTTTTTCCTCTGATACAACCGTTTCATGTTATATTATTTTTCGTCTGTGTAAATATTTTTATATGTTCATGTAATCCTTTCGAGTTGTGTTTTATTTCCAGATCCTCCATTTCTTTGCAATGTTTCTGCAGCCACTCTTTCTTTGGCAACTCTGCACATGTGACGTATTTCTCTATCTATTACTATGTGCTCTGGAGTGTTCATTGCTTTCTTTCTTTGAGACATTTTACTCAAGATTTCATCGGTTATCCATAATTGGTTTTTCCTATTAATCTTCACTGGCAAGGAGGTAGTTGCAATCTGAATACTGGTTTTTATACTTTCCTATTTTGTATTAATTTTATCCTCGGGATTTTCACGTCGATATTGTTCCATACTTTCAATGATTAGCCCATCATATCTATTTTTGACTTCAACTAGGTATAGTTGACTTATTTCTGGTTGTTTCAATGCCGATATATCTACTTGAGGTGTCTTCGATTTCCTTATTCCTGGGTTTTTAAGTTTTATTTGTAGTGTTAAAACTACAGGATTATGGTCAGAGTTGATATCAGCACCAGGGTATGTTTTGGCATTTTTAACATTGTTTTTTTTAAAATCTATTTCTAATCATAATGTAGTCAATTTGGTTTATTGTTCTATCTCCAGGGCTTTTCCATGTATACAGTTTCCTAGAGTTATGTTGGGAAATTGTGTTACAAACAATAAGATTGTTTTCTTCACAGAACTGTATCAGCCGGTCTCCTCTTTCGTTTCTGTTTCCCATACCATATTGCCCTACTATCTGCTTATATTTATTTTTTCCAACTTTTGCGTTCATGTCTCCCATGACAATTAGGACCTCTGATGATTTTATAACTTTCAGTGTTTGTTGTAGGTCTTCATAGTATTATTCTAGCTGTTCATTACTATAATCAGTTGTTGGAGCATATGTCTAAAAAATTACTATGTTGAATGGACTTGCCTTAATTTTGAGAAGTATCATCTTATCTTTATGAGTCCAGAATCCACTAATATTTTTCTCTAAATCTCGTTTTACTAACATTCCTACTCCTCTCTCATGATGATCTCCTCCTGAATTAATGGATATGTAATATTCTCTCCTTATGTAACTTGTATCATGTTTGTTGCCTCTGCAATAAGGTTATCAAACTTCCCTGCTTGATGTAAGGTGCGTACGTTCCACGTACCAATTCTCAGACTTCTCCTTCTACTTTTCAGGTAGGTATTGGTCGACTGCACCCTTTCTAAAGAATTTGGGATGCAGTCATCATTATGCACTTCCTTATTCACTATAGGAGTTGTCTCTTCCCTGTGAATATTTACAACAGGCTCATCTCCAGGGGACCAAGAATTACCTGTATCGCTTTTTTTCTTGTTGTTGAATTACCATTGCTGTCTTTGGGATATTACATGGTGAGGTCCCAATCTCTTCCACGATAGCCAGCCATGTTCAATATCGTGTCCTGAACACGTCTCATGTGTGCCACGCACTCTGATGTTCGCTTTCGAAGCCGTTGATCTATTTAGATTCATCCACCTTCTACACCATCCCAGCCTTTGTGTACTAGGGATGGATAATCCCTTAGTAGGATATTACCCTTGCTTCACTCATGTAGTTTAGCCAGTCAGTCAAGACTGTTGCTCGTGGTGTGGCCACCGCCGTACACAAGCGGTATTCGTGTAGCCATACATGAGCTAGGTAAAGAGATGGGAACCAAACAGGATCCTGGTCTATCCCTTGGGATATGGCTGCCACTCACCGCGAGGTACTATCCCTCTCTCTTTACCCTACACCATTCATCACCATTCATACTACAAATTCATACTACACAGCCACGCTTAAATGTACTTTCTAGGGGAAATAATGTTGTTACTCAGGGCAATAATTTTGAACATTTTACATAAGCGGTCTTAAATTGTTTAATTATTATATCTTTTCAAACATTTTAAAATCTACAACAGTATATTACGTACACTTTAAAATTTTACAAAATTTTAAACATTAATTTCAAAGAAAGTAAAATTTTTAAAACATTTTTCTCAGGTTAATAGAAATATAATGTAGTAATGCATTTCTTTATTTCTGTAAATGTGTCAAGTCTTAGTCAGATATGACTGAGCTACCGTATAACAGTAGACGGTACTACCTGCTTTCTGTTAGCGCCGAACGTTGGGTGGCGCTTATCAAACCTGACAACCCACATTGTGCCAAAGGCTTCGGGCGGAAGAGCACAATTGGGAGGGCACAAGCCTTACCCTGGTGCGAGGAAATGCAAGCTAAAGACAAAATGGCAGGGCAGACCAGGCCCTAAGCCTTGGTTGGCGGCTTGTCTAGGATCGAAGCTCCGACAGGCGGACATTTAGAGCATTGCTTTGCTGATCCGGCAGCTTCTGCAGCTTGTCCTGTTCCAGATATAGGGGTGTTACCTTTCCTCTGGAGTGAACTAGGCAGGCCGAGAGAGGGATCATGCTGCATGGGCAACACATGATCTCTATATTTTAGCTCAGGCTTTGTGCTATGGAGAGGCAATAACTCCATTCCTGGTCTTAACTGGTCTCGGAATCAAAGCGAGAGGCAACTGTTACGGGTTATAAGTCCCTGTCAATTGGCGTAGACATGGGGCGCCACGCGTTGACCCTGACGGTGGGAGACACCGACAGGTGTCACTGATCAGCTACCGCCCGCCTCAATCTGGGCAGCCCCGGCCAATTGGGTGCTGATCCGCCACAGCCTGCCTGCTTCAATGGGTGCTTGGGGATAGGACAAAATCTGAATCGTAGGCTGTAAAACCAATGCACCAGTTACAAATAAAAATAAAAATAGAAACCTCAAGCTACGGCTTGCAACCTGGAACGTGAGAACCGTGTGTCCAGGATTTTCCACTGACTTGACCAATATTGACGATGTGAGAAAAACGGCTTTGATTGATGCCGAACTCAATCGTCTTAACATTGATATTGCTGGCCTGCAGGAGACTCGCCTCGCTGAGGAAGGGTCACTCAGGGAAAACAATTACACTTTTTTTTGGAAGGGTAGAGGGCAGGCAGAAAAAATGCAACACGGTGTGGGTTTTACAGTGAAGAATTCGCTACTGGGAATGATTGAAATTCCAGTAGGAGGAAATTAAAGACTATTATCCCTGCGCTTGGCAACCTCTTGTGGTTTTACCACCATTATTACTGCATATGCACCGACACTCGATTCCTTTGATGATGTGAAGGATTCGTTCTTAGGAGTTAGACTCCGTGATCAAGGCAGTTCCAAAATCTGACTACATTTATATGCTCGGTGATTTCAATGCTCGTGTGGGCAAGGACTCGAGTTCATGACCAGTGTGCCTTGGAAAATACAACATCGGTCGCATGAATGAAAATGGGCAAAGGCTGCTGGAGCATTGCACCAGTAATGACCTATGCATTACAAACTCCTTGTTTTTTAAACAAAAGAGATGCATAAGGTCACATGGAAACATCCAAGATCTGGCCAATGGTACCAGCTGGACTTCATCATCACACGGAGACAACATCTGAACCATATATCATTGACTCGAAGTTACCACAGTGCTGACTGTGATACGGATCATTCTTTGGTTGTTGCAAAGGTTAGACTGAGATCTAAGAGAATCTACACAGCTAAACACAAATCTAGCCCCACGATTAATATTATTAACACTCACGATCCTGAAAAGTGCTTTCAGTTTCAACAGCAACTTGAAGATGCTTTCACTGATACACCAGAAAATTGTACAGTAAATGAAAAGTGGGGTCAACTTAGGAAAAGTCTTCATAAAACTGCCGTAAGGGTTTACGGCACTGTGGATCATAAGAGGCAGGACTGGTTTGCGGCAAACAGCGAGACTCTGCAGCCCTTGATTGATAAGAAGAAGATAGCCCTCTTAAGAAACAAGGAAAGACCAACGCGTAACACTCTGAGTGAGCTAAGGCGAGCTAGGCAGGATGTGCAAAAGGCTACCAGGCAGTGTGAAAATGATTATTGGATCAAGTTATGTGCGTCCATTCAAATCGCAAGTGATAAGGGAAACATAAGAAGCATGTATGAAGGAATAAAGAAAGCCTGTGGTCCAGTGATCAAAAGAAGTGCACCATTGAAAACCTTGACTGGAGAAATCATCACTGATAAGAAACAGCAGACGAACAGATGGGTAGAGCACTATTTGGAGTTAGTTAGTTAGTTAGTTAGTTAGTTAGTTAGTTAGTTAGTTAGTTAGTTAGTTAGTTAGTTAGTCGCAGTTCCAACTTCACAGCAACGGGTTGTCCCCATTATGCTCCGTTCCTGTGCCAGTGAATATCACACAAAACGCTCCCCACTGCCCAAGATGAAAAGTGGAAAAGACAGGAGTCTCGACAAACAACAGTCCGCACAGATACACTGTGCATAATGCCGCCGCCAGAATGTCAACACAATAGTCCCCCACGAAACCCAGAGTTCATCTCTGATGGAATCAGCAGTCATTTTCCCATCTGTATATTTCCTAGATGTTCACCCACACAGTCCACGAAATACAGTTAATCGTAGATGGTAGTGGCAGTCAACCAGAAGTCCAGCAGCCACGCATTTCTGCAAAAGGCAAAAACCGGTCAACTCTGGGACATAGCCATCTGTCATCGCTCCGAACATGCAGTAACGTTCCAATATACCTCGGGCAGATTCAAAAGCATTTCACACGAAACTCACAGCTCACAGTGTCGCGCCACGCACTCACTCAGTAGCAGGGCGACGTAACCACCAAGCCTCTTTAGTCGCCTCTTACGACATGCGTGGTAGGCTACAGTGTTGCTATTCTTTGCTTCCCTTATGGGCCCCGGCAACACACGGGAGGAGCACTATTTGGAGCTTTACTCAAGTGAGACCAAACTAGCGGATGATGCCCTCAACGCCATAGAGGCTCTACCAACTCTCGACCACCTGGATACAGTTCCCACCATAACAGAAGTTAAGTGTGCTATAAATGAACTAGCATCTGGCAAGGCTCCAGGTAAGGATGGGATTCCAATAGAGGTTATCAGGAGTGGGCAAGACACACTAACTCTACAGATCTACCAGCTAATAGAGCTATGCTGGCGAGAAGGACAAGTTCCACAGGATTTCAAAGATTCAAGCATCATAACACTGTACAAGAACAAGGGCGATCGGAGCGACTGCAACAACTATAGGGTTATCTCACTTCAGAATTGCTCTGCGCAGACTTCAAGTCCTAGGAGGTCAAGTCTACCCCGAATCACAGTGTGGCTTTCGACAGAACCGGTCAACTATTGATATGATATTCTCATTGCCACAAATGCAAGAAAAATGCCGTGAAGAGAATCAACCACTGTCTATTGCCTTCATCGACCTCACAAAGGCATATGATTTGGTCAGTCGTGAGGGTTTGTTCAAGGCACTAAAGAAGATTGGCTGCCCACCAACTCTTCTGTCCATTTTGGAATCGTTCCACACAGGCATGAAGGGTATAATCAAGTTTGATGGTGAAACTTCTGAAGAGTTTGAAATCAAGAGTGGAGTTAAGCAAGGTTGTGTACTAAGGGTGTGAAAAGCTACGGAGTTCGTGCTTTGTGCGACGCTTTCCGCGCTGTGGAAAGAGACCGAGCCATATGGGATAAAACCCGGTGCAATGAAGTCGACCCTGACGACTTTTAATCGACTTTTTTAAGGTTGTGTACTAGCTCCCACCCTCTTTGGAATATACTTTCCACTTCTATTGAGATATGCCTTTCGTGACCAGGATGGTGGTATATACATTTACTCACGCTCAAATGGCAGCCTTTACAATGCTCAGAGATTGAAGGCCAAGACCAAAATTAGGAGGGTACTTGTCACCAACTGGCTGGCGTTTGATCCCAGATGGGCAACCACTCAGCCAAATTCGTTTTCTCCTACTGGGGTTTAGTTCTGGGTGCAGTTTTGAGATCCCTTACCTCTGTCAGATGGGACTAATTACCACCCCAGATCCCAGAGAGAAAACCTGGAACTAGTGTTTTTTATGCTGATTTAAGACACCGTCCCTGATACTCAAGAAAACAGCCAAGCAGTGGCTCGTTGAAGATAGAATATATCTATATAGATTTGGCTGTACTTGGTATCACCAGAAGTGAGAAAGGATGAGTTAAGCTATGTAACGTAATCTGGTTACTTATGACTGCATAGGCAAGGTCCCTCCCTGACACAACTTCCTACTTCTGGACAATATGTGTGAACCCCCACTAAATGTTCTCCAAATGTGTGTACATATTTAAACTACACAAACATTTATCAACATTTAGAATGTATACAGACAAATGAGTTTAAAATACAACAACTGTGTTTATTATTGCTATTGATGATCATATGATGATGATGATTATATTATGGTATACGTAACATGGAGTCTGCTTTAAAGAACTGTAAAAAATCTGAAATAAATATCATAATGGGTGATTTCAACGCAAAAATAGGAAAGCAAAGCGATGGATACAGTGTAGGCAACCATGGTTTGGGAGAGAGAAATGAAAGAGGTTACAGACTTGTAGAATGGGCAAAAGAACAAGAATTGGTTGTAGGAAACACCTGGTTTAAACAACATCCTAGAAGATTATGGACATGGAGGAGTCCAGACAGCAGGATTAAAAACCAGATAGATTACATCCTGATAAGCAAAAGGTTTCGAAATGCATTAACAGTTGTAAAAACAGTTCCAAATGCAGACTGTTACAGTGATCACAGATTAATTACTGGCACATTGAGGGTAAAGTTAAAGAAAGTCAAGTATACAGCAGGAAACCCTAAATATGACTTGTGCAAATTGAAAACTGACAAAGAAATACAAGATAATTTTAACATAGAAGTAAAGAACAAATTTGATTTATTGTCTGATCTAGAGATCCTATTTCAAGATGTAGATGATCAATGGGAAATGCTGAAGAATTCAATCAGTTGTGCAGCAGAAAAAACGATTCCAAAAGTAAAGAAAGTTGGCCGTAAGACATGGATGACTGAAGAAATTTTACAACTAATGGAAACAAGAAGACAGAACAAAAATAATCCTGCCAAATATGAAGAAATTCACAGAAAAGTCAGAACCTTATGTAAGGAGGCTAAAGAAACATGGCTTGAGAAAAATTGCAGAGAAATTGAAAAACAACACAACAGTAAAAATGCGAAACTAATGCACAAAAGAATTCAGGAGATTACTAATCAAAGAACACGTACATCAGCAGGCTGCCTAAAGACAAAAGATGGAAGAGTCATAATAGAAAAAGATCAGATTTTACATGTATGGTCAGATTACGTGAAAAACCTTTATGACGATAGCAGAGACGAACAATATATTGTTCAAAATAACAATGAAGGGCCAGCAATTTTGAAGATGGAGGTTCAGAATGCTCTTAATCATATGAAATCTGGCAAAACCCCCGGTCCAGACAGCGTCACAACAGAAATGATTAATGCTTTAGAAGAATATGGAATAGATAAAGTTACCAGTCTGCTTAATACAATATATGATACTGGAAATATACCTCATGAGTTATGTAATTCTGTATTTATTGCAATCCCAAAGAAATCAGGAGCCTTGGAATGTGATCAACATCGAACAATTAGTATAATGAGTCACATCACGAAGATTTTGCTAAGAATTATCATGCAAAGAGTTAGGAGGAAAATACAACCTGAAATAGGAGAAGAACAATGTGGGTTTGTGGAAGGCAAGGGTACAGTAAATGCTGTGTATATACTGAGAAACATAATCGAACGTTCTATAGAAGTAACCAAAGATCTACACCTTTGCTTTATTGACTACACAAAGGCTTTTGATAAAGTGAGACATGTCAACATGATAAGGATGCTTGAAGATCTACAAATTGATGGAAAAGATCTTAGACTTGTAAAAAACATATATTGGAAACAACAAGCTGCCATAAGAGTTGATAATGAAGTAAGCCAATATCAGCCTATTAAAAGGGGTGTGAGACAGGGATGTGTAATGTCTCCAGATCTGTTTTCCCTGTACAGTGAAAGTATTTTCAGAAATATTGAAGATATGGAAGGAATCAACATTGGGGGACGATGCATCAATAACATTAGATATGCAGATGATACAGTCTTGATTGCAGACAATGAACAGGACCTGCAACATTTAGTAGATGCGATTGTTACACACAGTGAACAACTAGGGTTAGAATTAAATTGTAAAAAGACACAGATTATGGTCGTCACTAGGAAGGACGAAATACCACAATGTAATATACAAGTAAATGGGAATATTCTTCAACAAGTGAGCAGGTACAATTATCTCGGAACAGTAATAACATCTGATGGGAGATGCCTTGAAGAGATTATAACAAGAATCGCCATGGCAAAAGTAGCCTTTAGCAAGATGAAAAACATACTGACCAATAAAAAGATGTCAATTGAAACGAGAAAAAGAGTGTTGAGATGCTACATAGAACCTGTACTTTTATATGGATGTGAAGCTTGGACAATGAGCAGCCAGGCTGAAAAACATCTGATGGCTGTAGAAATGTGGTTTCTGAGGAAAATGCAAAGAATACCATGGACAGCCAGAAAGACCAATGAACAAGTCCTTCAAGAAACAAATGAAGATCGTAAACTGATCAGAGACATTAGACGTAGACAGTCACAATTTTTTGGGCATGTTATGAGAAGAAATGATTTGGAGAACTTGGTGACAACTGGTAAGATCGAGGGGAACAGACCAAGGGGAAGACCTAGAAACAAGTATCTGGATGGCTTGGCCTTGTGGCATGGTCGAGACAGAAACACGGAACTGATCCACGACTCTGTTGATCGAGTGAGATGGCAGAACATGACCGCCCACGCTTACCGGCATGGCACATGATGGATGGATGGAACTTAAGAGGTCACATAGGTCATGCTTCCCCCCAGTGAGACGCAGTTGACTGTCAGATTGAAGGAGTCCAGATTGGTCCCTTCACAAGGCTAAGTCACTTCCTGATATGGGTTGTTCACTGTCCATTGCTCCTAAGAGATCTGGAATGAAACAAACGGAGATGGGTAGTATCTACGTCTACACATCTCAAACACATATGTCTATACATTCATATAAACATACATTCAAGTCATAATATATGATGGTATGATGATATATGATGGCATGTTACATAAACATATATCAGTTCTAAATAAATAAATATATATGTATATATTCATAAAACCATTTAGAACATCTATAGCTCAAAACATACATCGTCACATACATTTCCCATATAAGTTCACCTCAATTACTCTCTCCCTTTCTGATTCATTCGTACTGTCTTGTCGGAAGGGCTGGTCGCACAGTCCTGTCGAACATTAAATGTCTTCCCTGAATCTGTCTGGGATATTGAATGTCCTAAGTCATGTCTGTCCTCATGCAGACATCATGCAGACAAGGTGAACTGGTGCCATTCCTCAAACCAAGTGGTTTCACCACAATCTTGGTAGGCACTCAAAGTGTTGGTCCAAATAATCAATGTTAATTGGACGCTATCAAGAGACTGGTAGCTCTCAGGAATTTCACCTAAGTAGTCAGTCTCACCAATGTTTAACATCATACAGGATGAATCTAAATGTATCTCCTGTACATGCATAAGCCACACGCTCATGTAGCTTGGATAATGGATTTCTCCAAATTATCACATACAACAAATCAGACAACCAAGTGGTGAATGAAAGAAGAAGATAAAGTTCACAGTGTAATAGTAAATCTAGAAACTGGAACACTGAGTAACATAGAAAATCCACCAGTGTAAAGTTTGGGAGAATATGTAGAAACAGGAAACTACACAAGCCTTCAGACTAGCAGACAAACTAATCAGAGTAATGGTATTACTTGGGTTATAGCTAGTGTCAACAACTCAATTGCGACAGGCATATAAGGATTCCCTTCTTTTGTACCACACGAAAATGACAACTCGTACGTTGTACAAAAGGATACATTTTATTTGGAGCTGATAGTACATGAGCTCCGCGAGCGGAATACCACATCGGTATTAAACATCATAGTATGTTATAAAGATGTAATGAGAAGATGGTGTTGATGGTAATAACTAATGAAGCTAAGCTTAAGTCCTAACTATTGATACTGTCCTTCTTAGCAACAAAGTATTCACAGCGGATATACAGTCCGTCGCCTACACCGTCGAGTCACTGTCTGACGAATCTCTCTGTGGCGTGTTCAGCCACGAGCAATTGACTCTCCGTGCATCAGCTGGTTTGCGTGCTTGGAGTTCCAGCACGCTGGTCACTTGATTAGAGTAACCAGTGTTGCATGGTCACTTCTCGTGATGCGGGTTTCCCAGTCTCTTGGGTAACCCCAGCTCACGTTTACTTAATAATTTCCTTGTTGACACGAGTGTGTCCAGTTAGAGAACTATTTATAGTTCTCACTCGTGCTTGTGTCCCTTCTGTCTGGTTTCCTAGATCGCTATGTTACTTTCCTCTTCTCTAGCTCTATTTATATTGTTCTTAGCTCTTAGCTCTTACGTAGCTATTTGACAGGCTCTACTTCCCTCCGTGTTGTGTTACAAACTTTTAAGTTGTGGGGGTAACACAAGTCGTAATCTCAACAAACATTGGATGTCTAATTTTGTCAAAGACTGCGTAAGTTCTCTACTTCTCTTCTGGGGATAGGACAAGATCTCTCCTTTCCCTCGTCACACTGTTGTATTACTTCACTTGGCTAATTGAGTAGCCCACCACACTAGTACAGTTGGCTATAGACTATCATTATATTTCTGGGAATTGTGTGAACCGGAACCAATGCCTTAAGACCTGTCCTCAAATTGTCCATAATTGACAACCCATACAACTTGCCTCTGTTACGAGTACAATACATGAATAATTAATGTTCATGCTCCCATATAATATTTGCTCCAACTAGTATACATGCTTTATGTGCCACTCTTCACATTTTTAGCTTCCGCTTGTGAAGAAATATTTAAGTGTTAAACTAAGGTTTTCGAGATGTTATTGTGTCACCTGTTAAAGTAGTTATCGTTCTTTGCAAATAATGATGTATGCAAGTTTATGTGTTAGTTTTCCTGGTTGGTTGCGTGTTTTCTATTAAACTAAAGTGTATTTAACTTCCTAATATGTGTATGCGTTTATAATTTAAGTGTATGTACTCTTTCGAGCGCCGTAAAGCGGTTTATTGTAGTCACAAACAAGTGTGTTAACCTGATTCATGACTACAGTCCCGGTTTAAGATGCTCAAAATATATTTCCTATCTCTATCACTAAAGTGTAGCAAATACACAGATAAAAAATCTCAACAACACATTGTTTACACAGATTGACACAGACGAATTACAACAAGTCGTATTGTGCGGCGAAAAAAATGCCGCTAAATCTCTCACTCTCCTTATTTAATTAATTCTCTCCCTCTCATTCACACATCTTTCGTTCATCTTTCGTTCGACAGTGGTTTTAAAATAATAGTTCAGTCATTAAAATATGGTTCAAGAAACAATAAATGGATGAACATTAAATATGTACAATAAATAGTTGGCTGAATTTAAACAGGTTTTCAAGCCAAATGACTGTGCTGTATTTCTGCCCTCGTCATATCTATACACAAATATACATAGTTGCGAGGATTGTTTGCTACTATAACAGTACAGGTGATACGATAAGGCTGTGTATAGTGGATGGCTCGTGTCGATATAGTGGACAAGTCTCGTCTATTATATAAACATGCGTTTATTGGTTGAAATAATACATCTTCAAACTGGTGATGTTATTTACAGACATGTTTTCTGTTTACCTAGTTGAATCCCAAGTCCCAAGTGACGTGTGTGCAACCCCTGGATACCTCGACCCATTCGTGCACACCCGTTCACCAACTATGATTTCCCACTAGTTAATGAATGCGCAGAATGTCCTCGAAAAATAGAGTTCAGCTAGACAAAGTCTGATTTACGCTCTCATCCTGGGTAACGTTTATATTTCGCTCCACTCACGGGTTGCATATATGGTGGTGGTGTAGACACCTAATAACGTGTCTGTTCATTTCACTTATACTCACACAGTTAATATTACACAAATTTAGACGACTGGTGATGGTAACGCACTACAGTGTTCATAATCACCAAATAGGGCACTAGGTAATTACAGTGTCAATGTCTTTGGTGATATAAGGTCGCTCTCTTCTCGTATTTCAGGTATCTCAATGTGAGAAGGTCGGCTCAATGTGTCAGCCAGAGAGTTCATGCTTCCCTTCAAATGCTTAATAGTGAAAGCATAATTTTGCAGGATCAAGGACCACCTGTAGATCCTGTTATTGCGGTGGACTCCAGACTGCATTACAGTCAGCGGCGAATTATCGGTTTCAATGACAAACTCCGTATCCGCTAAGAATCTATGAAGCTTCCTGACACAATAGATGACGCTTAAAGCTTCCAACTCAGAGGCTGAGTATCTTAATTCAGCAGTAGTGATTTTCCGACATACAAACATAATTGGGTGGAATATTCCCTCATAGAACTGGCCTAAGACGCCAGAGATGGAAATAGCACTTGCGTCTGTACGAAGAAAATACGTAAGATTTTGGTTAGGCAAGTGCAAAATAGGTGGAACGCTAAACATACGTTTTAATTTTAATAAGGCACCAATTAACTGTACATCTTGTACATTTAATTTCACAGATGCTTTCAAAACATCAGAAAAAGCGTTGGTGATTTCAGCCAAATTGGGTATAAATTTGCTGTAGTAATTTACTAGACCAAGCAAACTTCGGACCTGCTTCTTGGTCGTTGGCATAGTTAAATTGAGAATTTTGGTGACAATTCTGTCATCTGTCCTAAGTTGGCCTCTGCTGATAGTATGGCCTAGGAAATCAATTTCTTCCATTCCCAACTCAACTTTGGTTGGCTTTACTGTAAGACCGAATAATCGCAATCTATCGAAGACATGTCGCAGTTTCTGTAAGTGTGATGTCCAGTCTGCGGTATGGATACAAATGTCATCAATATACGTCGCTGTATTCGTAACTCCATGTAAAAGGTCCCTGGTGAGTCGGACAAAAGTGGCTGGAGCATTACGAAGGCCAAAAGGAAGGAATCACCACTCATACAGACCTAGAGGTGTTGAGAATGCTGTTAAAGGGATAGACAATGAGTGCATCGAAACTTGCCAGTATCCCTTCGTAAGGTCAAGTTTAGAAAAGATACGTGATGTTGACATATGAAGGATAAGATCTTCACATGATGGGATAGGCTCTGCATCGACCTTGGTCACGTTATTTAACCGGCGATAATCGACACAGAGGCGGATCGTCGAGTCCTTTTTCTTCACAAGAACGATAGGAAAAGAGTATTCTGACTGTGATTTTTGGATTATTCCACTCGACTAAAGATTTAGAAGTTCATTGACGAGACTTTCCCTGTAATTTAATGGGATGGAATAAGGTCGGCATTTGATAGGAGTGTTATCAGTCAGAATAATGGAGTGTTCTATCCTGTCTGTCCTACCTGGGATGTCGGACAAAATGTCCCTGTATTCCGTTACTAACTCTATGATTTGTCGTCGTTGCTCGTCTGTGAGTTTCGGTTCTAACCGTATGCTATCAATTGTCCCAGTAGTGTCTACTGTCGGGACTGGTAATTCTATTTCATCGTCATCTGTCTGATTAAGTACTGTCGTTGTACTACCTGTGTGTTCTGTTTCCTGACTAGGTGTGTTTGCGATGTCGTCGTCACCTGTACCTTACCTAGTGTAGTTGTGTTATGTACGTTTGTCGTCCGGTTGCTTGGTGTTGGTGCATTCTGTTCGTCTGTCATCAGTCCTTGTCGTGAAAAATAAGGCTTCAGCATGTTGATATGAAATATCATTAATTTTCGGTTTATCGATATTTCATAATCGACATCTGATATCTTTCGTACCACTTTGAATGGCCCTTGCCATGAAGTTAATAACAAGTTACGTTTATCTGGTAGTAAAAGTAGCACCTCTTGATTGGGTTCAAGGTGTAGGGTTTTGGCACCCTTATTGGCATAACTTTCGAATGGTCTCTTTCGAGAAGCCAATATTAAACCTTGGACCTTGGCTGTTACATGCTTTCCCTTTCTCACTACATGTTGACAAATGGTACATGACCGACAAAAAGATTTATTATCGTTACCAAATGTAGGCCAATAGAAATGTGATAAAATTTTGGCTCTCGTTTTGTTATAAGCCAAATGTCCAGCAAACGGTGAATCATGCGCAATCTTTAGCACGTTTTGTCGGTGTTTTAAAGGTAACACCGTCTGCTGAATTTCATGGTTATTGGTGGTATAATAACGCATGAGAATTCCATTACGCATTTTGAAATACCAAGATGCATTTTTAGTTACTTTCGCTCGCTCACCTAACAATTTAAAATAAGGTGCAATGGTTTGATCGGTGCGTTGTGCCTCGATAAACTCTTGTCGAGTGGTAATGTCACTAGCACCGCTGGGTGTTAACAACTGTAACATTTCATTTTGTAGGTCAGTATAATGTGTTTGGGTTTCTGACCTAGTTACAGCATTAGCCGTGTTTGTTTCCAGGCTAATATTTCGTCATTAGTACAGTGTTTTAATGATGGCAAGCAACCCAAAATCAAGACAGTACAGGGATTCTGCAAAATCGCGCACGTAAATGTGCCGGAATGGAACGGGGTGTTTATACGGACTTTTGCCAGCGGGTATTTCTCAATGTTACCAGAAAAAGTGCGGCATTTAACAAACTCGCCCGTATAATCCTCTGGGTTAACTAGCTCTCTCCTTACCCCGAGTAAAATGCTCCCGCTATCAAGTAAACATTGGCATGGTTGTTCGTTGATCAGTGCATCGTGGAACTTTAGATTACCTCTGGAAGCTAAAGCTGAATTAGCATCTTCGTTGGAACATGGTACAATATGACCACATTTGTGTTTCCCGTCCGCATGAAACTGGTGACAAGTGTCACATTTATTAACCTTTTCCACTCGATTTTTTTTGTGTCTGACTTGTTGCCAGCTCGGAATATTTTTGGGGAAAAACAATCAAAACTGATGTCAGCTACATTCACTCATTTTCCAATGTTTTGATGTGGAATAAACAACTCCAGATACTTGTCTTTCATATAAAGGACCATGTCGCTTATCTTGTTGCCTCTCGTTACACAGCTAACTGGTGTTCTTGAAGCTTGTTGTGGTGGCTGGACATGTAGCATCCAGTGAATTTGTTCAAACCTTTCTCTGGAAAATATGTTTCTGTAAAATGGCATGTAATCTATCCACTGAGTAGAGAAAAAATCTTGTATCTTTCCTCTCTCCTGCAAGGCCATTCTCAAAATGACTCCTAAATATGCCTTTATTTCAGTTGTGGAAACATCTGACCAAGAATGCCACAATGAACGAGAAGACAGTTGTTTTTGTTGTATCTTCTCAGCTGCATACCTGTTAGTTTCTTTCACTATGTTGTCAAGAAGTGCAGGTGTAAAAAACAGTTGAAAGAAACCACATATTGTTTCAGGCACGTCTGTACCAGATATTTGCACACCAGCGTTTTGAACAGTAAACAAATGTTTAGTTATGTGAGAAGAATTCGATCTGATCCACTCATTACTCGGTACACTAGGCCCAGCTGTTGATTCAGATCGACCATCATTGGTGACATCTTCATCGCTACTGCTGTTATTATTATCAGAACCTTCTTCAGCTGACACATCTCTACTTCCAATGTCTAAATAATCACTGTCACTTCCATTTATAACACTATCCAAAGACACATCTGAATCAGTTTGCTCTAAATGCGTAATAACTTCATCAACAGTCAAGCGAGCGCGTTTGCTAGGACCAGCCATGATTATCGTAGTGATCGTGCCCGGTTCGTTTTAATTCCTGGATTCAAACCATAAAATTGTGGTCCAAACAAATAGATTAATGCCACAAAATTAAGGTCCACACAAATGTCTTACCGGGTAGGACATACGAGTAATTGATACTGCTTTTAAAAAGCATGTCTTACTGGGTAAGACATTCGAGCGGAACGGGAAAATCGGGATGTCTTACCCAGCTGGACACACGAGTGGAAAAGGTTAAAGTCTAACATATCAGTAACTACAGTCACACTCTCACACTCAATGAATGGTAATACATTTTCGAGCTCAGAATCAACCACAGTATCATCGTCAGATGATGTATCTATGAGCAAAGCATTGCTAGCCTTCATTATTTGCCTGCCCAAACATTTGGAAGAATAGTGACCATAAGATGAACAGAAGAAGCATTTAACCGCATGTTTGTATGAGTTTCGTTTGTTTTCCTGCTTTTTCATCATCATTTCAAGATGAGCAGGGTATGATGGACTTTTATCACACATCGAGTACTGCGGATGGAATAACTTGCAGTATCCACAGTGTGGTGGCTTTTGGTAAGGTTTATCTTTCTTCTGATACCCTTTTTGGTTGAAAGGTCTGCTTGGTAAGTTCTTAGCAAAAGCAGTAATTTCAGTATCATGTATTGATGTTTTAAATATATCGCGGTTTGAAGAAAAATAAGCTGAACCACGTTTTTCAAGTTGTTCAATAGATTCAATGTCTGCTTGTTGAAGGAACTTAGCAAAGGGAGTAGGAACTGTGGATATGACTTTATCCATCACCATTAAGTCCTGTAATCTATCAAAATTCTTCCCTACTTTTGCCGCCTTAAGCCATTTACTGAATACACTCTGAACATTTGATACACAGTCTAAAAACGTTTCGGTTGGCTTTGGTTTGATTTGTGAGTACTGGATCTGATATCCAGGAGCATCGAGTAGAAAATGCTGCATAATCCTATCATGGATATATTGATAGTTATTTCTTAGTTCTGTTGGTATTCACTCGATAACTTTTAAGGGCTCCCCACTGAGATTTCTCATATAAATCATAGCCCAATCTTCTAACGGTATTTTCTGAATTCTGAGCTGGAACTCTATATTTTCAGTCCATGCTGAGATCGAATCCCCTTGACTATAGGCTTTGTATTTAGAAAATTTATTTTGCTCTTCCTGACTCTTCTGTTTAGTGGAGGCTATCTGGATGTTTGAGTCAACTTCCATCTCTTTCATTTTTAACTTGGTTGCTTCTTCTAACTCTCTCATCTCTTTCTGATGCTGTCTTTCCAATGCTCTTTCATCTCTCTCTCTCTCTCTCTTTCTGTTACTTCTTTGTATTTCTGCTCTGCCCATTTCTCTAATTTCTCTCCAGTATGGCCTAATTCTTTGCCAGCTTGGATGTAGTCACTTAATGATGACATTATATGGCGTTATGTTATTTACACAACTGATATCAATACAATTTTACAGTTACCAAGTGTTAGATATTTACAATCTTCACTGAAAAAGAAGATGCATAGTTAACTATGGTTATCAAAATAGTAGAAAATATACTCATCTAATCTGCTGTAAAATACGGCACTCGGGATGTTACACTGCTGTCTTTCGTACACACAACTGATAGACTTGCTTGTACAACTGATGTCTCTGTTTAATAGAGCATCAACAGTTTAGAAAAATGCATGTAATATACAATACATGGTTGTTATTAATTTAAACAATACAGTTTGTACGGATGGTAACTTGCAAATGTGACACAAATATAATGAATGATGTAAATGATATGAATGTTATGATAGTAAGAATGAATCGTCAATGAATTGTAGGATGAATCGTCAAATGAATGTCAATGTCGTCTCGTCTTCACTTTCTATCGTCTCTGACTGAGCTGCGCTGTATGACTTTAGCTTGACCTCTGATTTAATTCCCTTGTGCACAAAGAATTTGCTTTTGCACAAGAACATAAGTGAATGTGATGAATGTTGACATTATGACTGTATTACACGAAATATTTAACAAATGATAGTTAAATTCGTAATTTCGATACATGTTCGCAATTTGCACACAATCACAGTTTATATTTCATACATTTCCATCAAAAGAATTCACCAATAACATAAATAACATTTTGTAGAATTTCCGAATTTATGTGGCAAAAATTGTAATTTAAAGTGCTTGAAGGTGGTTCAAGCCCCACCTTCTGACACCAAATGAGATCTTGCCTATTTGTGTAGGTTCAAATCTAACACTTCTGACACCAAATGAGATCCTGCCTGTCAACAACTCAATTGCGACAGGCATACAAGGATTCCCTTCTTTTGTACCACACGAAAATGACAACTCGTACGTTGTACAAAAGGATACATTTTATTTGGAGCTGATAGTACATGAGCTCCGCGAGTGGAATACCACATCGGTATTAAACATCATAGTATGTTATAAAGATGTAATGAGAAGATGATGTTGATGGTAATAACTAATGAAGCTAAGCTTAAGTCCTAACTATTGATACTGTCCTTCTTAGCAACAAAGTATTCACAGCGGATATACAGTCCGTCGCCTACGCCGTCGAGTCACTGTCTGACGAATCTCTCTGTGGCGTGTTCAGCCACGAGCAATTGACTCTCCGTGCATCAGCTGGTTTGCGTGCTTGGAGTTCCAGCATGGTCACTTCTCGTGATGCGGGTTTCCCAGTTTCTTGGGTAACCCCAGCTCACGTTTACTTAATAACCTCCTTGTTGACACGAGTGTGTCCAGTTAGAGAACTATTTATAGTTCTCACTCGTGCTTGTGTCCCTTCTGTCTGGTTTCCTAGATCGCTATGTTACTTTCCTCTTTTCTAGCTCTATTTATATTGTTCTTAGCTCTTAGCTCTTACGCAGCTCTTTGATAGCTAGGAAATTCCATCATAATACTTCATACAGAAGTCCAACGGAACGAAATGTTAATATTTCTCCAGTATGTATCCAAGGAATGTTATTGTGAATGCGTCTGAGGATTTGCTGGCCATGCTTGTAGTTTTATTCTCTTCATCCCTGGCTAGTTTCCACGTTGGCTAATTAATATTCCCCTATTAACTCCACCTATTTTCCACATGGACTGTAGTTATTTCTGCCAATCAAATTGACTGATGCCCCGCCACATTCCTGAAACAATGAAACATGCTTTGGCGGCGATGCAGTTGCGTCATTACATTCCAATCTGCGTTAACACCAGCCTTCCTGGGTTGCTGGCAAAAATGTGTCAGCCATGTGTTCCTACTTTGCCGATGTATTGCAGTGAGGTGTTAAGCATCTGGTCCTAATTGCTCCTTTGTGGCGGCAACTACAGACGTTGTCCCGGCTCCCCAAAGTCTGGACTTTTACCGCATGTGTTATTTCAGACGGGTCTGGCTGACCCTCTTATCTCCCATTCTGCCGTGGCTGGTTCACACGTTAGGTCCTGTTGAACTAAGGTGTTAGGTGTCTGTCCCTATTCCAACCACAGGATTGTATACTAACACGTCAATCTCAACTGACTGGCTCCGCGATGTATCAACGTCGTCCCCAGCCTAGATTTCACACTTTGTCTTTCTCTTCCCTTGTACTGAAAACAGCGAGTTTTCAACCTTTGATAGCGCCCGCCGACTGGTGCCGTGGTGTCTGGGTTTTACGTTTGATCTGTACATCAAAGCTTTCTCAGACCTAGCATTACAGAAAGGATGGGGCGTGCGGGGTCAAAATGTATTTGTCTATTGTTTTCAACCCTCTTGCATTTCTATAATTTTCTAGCGGACATTTATTCTTTAGAGAATGATAGAATCATTCTTGTGCTGTCATGGCGTTTCGTCACAGTACTGATCAGAGAGTTGCTTTTTGCAGATGATGCTGCAGTTACGCCCCACTCTGAGAAAGAATTGCAATGTCTACTGTCTGCATTCTCCAATGCTTGTTCTGAATTTGGTTTAACAATTAGCAAAAAGAAGATACAGATTATGTCAAAAGGTGCACATGGGGTACCATCAATCTTTATTGACGACGCCGAACTAGAGATGGTAGACCATTTTACATATCTAGGATCAGTGGTAAATAGTAAATTATCCCTAGATCAGGAAATCAACATCCGGATTGGTAAGGCAGCAACAACAATGAACAGGTTAAGAAAAAGTGTGTGGGAGAACAGGAAGCTTACTGCCAAAACAAAAGTCCTTGTCTATCAAGCATCTGTCCTTAGTACTCTTCTTTATGGCAGTGAAAGCTGGACAACTTACTCACACCAAGAGAAACGTTTAAACAGCTTTCATATGTGGTGTCTGCGAAGAATTCTTGGTATTAAGTGGCAAGACAAAATCACAAATATTGAAGTATTGGAAAGATCAGGTTGTGTGACAGTTTATTCCATGCTCAGTCTTCGTAGACTTAGATGGATAGGACATCTTAGGAGGATGGATGATGGTAGAATACCAAAGGACATCTTTTTTTGGTGAATTACAAATGGGTAAGAGTTCTCAGGGTCGGTCTCTACTACGATACAAAGATGTGTGTAAGCGGGACATGATTGATACAGGCATTGATAATGCACATTGGGAGCAAGTCGCCGCTGAAAGTGTTGCATAGAGAGCAAACATCAGAAATGGAATAAAGACAAAGGAGAAAATTATTGCAGACAAGTCACACACCGAGCGTGTGAGACGTAATATGGTGCATGATGGTGGAAATGACCACGTGTTCACATGCACCCACTGTAAACGGACATTTACAGCGCAAATTGGCCTTATCAGTCATATTCGCTACCGCCATAAGTAAAAATTATTATGCCTTTAAAATAAAGCACAAACTTTCGTCTGTCAAGGTGCCAATGGAATAATTAGTTAGTTAGTTAGTTCGTTCGTTCGTTCGTTAGTTGGTTAGTTAGTTAGTTAGTTAGTTAGTTATTTAGTTAGTTAGCTAGTTAGCTAGTTAGCTAGTTAGTTAGTTAGTTAGTTAGTTAGTTAGTTAGTTAGTTAGTTAGTTAGTTAGTTAGATAGTTAGTTAGTTAGTTAGTTAGTTAGTTAGTTAGTTAGTTAGTTAGTTAGTTAGTTAGTTAGTTAGTTAGTTAGTCGAGGTTCCAACATTGTTATTTTCATGCGAGCTCAGTCTCCGGAGGCAACAGCCAGCCCAAAGTATTTCTGCCCACTGTTGCCATTATTCGTTATGTCTGGCTCCTCTTCTGGCCTCTGAAGTAGCATTGAAGTGCGCGTGTAGTCGGACAACGCGATACGGTTGTAATATAATAAAAACGTCCCTACCCTTTCCTATTTATTGACTCCCTTAAAAATAAACAACCCCTTACAATTACTGTTTAAGTAACTTACTTAATGTAGGAGAAAATAAAACAGCGATAGACTGACCGTGGCACAGCTAAATTTATTTTGGCTTATTTTCTCTCCCGTATCTGGCCAATCCCGGCGAGGGGGAAAACAAAGACTGAAGCGGCCATTTCTAGTCAAGAGAGCACACAAGAAAGTCGACCTTTCCCTTCGGGGAGAAGGTATTTTGCCTTAGAAATATATCAGTCTCTGCAACTATTGGTATGTTATATCTACATTATTAAAATATATTCATGTATTTTTATAAAGTACATATACCAGTGTGTTAATTAAGAATTAATTAGAATGATAATTCAACAGTTCTTGTAAGCTAGAGTCTGATTTTATTTTTACCAATGAAGCACATGTTCTGCCACGCTGTAATTTTCCTATGTTTTACAATTTCTAATCCTTATATTAATATCTTTTATAGGCATTATGAACTTATATCTAACTAATAGTGCCTATAATCTACGAATATTATGTGTACTATAGAGTATCAAATCTCATGTCAGAAACTTTTCTCAATGTAGGAACAGACCCCTGATTCATACTTCATAGTAAAGAACTAGTGTCTGTCAATTTCATATTTCTATGTTAAAACTTCTATGCACTGTGAACAATAGCTCACTATTTATGCTTAGAAATCTGCAAATAATCTATGTACTATAGAAAGGTGTTTTATCCATGCGGGGACATACAAATGATTACGCGTATTCCTGACTCTTAGTCAGGGGATAAAATACTTCGCCACATCATAATCTGTAACTTGGAACTATAGTGTTAAATTTTAGTACCATCCTCTTGTTAACAGATTAGTAACCACTCCATATGAGAGTGAACATATAATCATTTCATAAAATAGTGTTAGGGACATGCCATGTTTGAATATAAATTCATGAACAATTAAAGTAAACGCGTGATGTAAATGCATGTTCGGATAGGATTCAATCCCCATCGCCTCACCGTAGTAGAAACAGAAGCGAAGATTGCTGTGAATAAATTGCTTGCAATATTCAGAATACTGGACCGTGCGGCATAAGTTATTCTAATAAATACACTCCGAATAATAGCAGTCATTGGCAAAACATATCACAGCGATTACTATCCTCATGTGCTGTACGCAGTGGGGGAAAACAATGGATGTTTTAGTTTATGAAGAAAATTCAAAAACCTAGGCTCCCTGCATCATCATTATGATTATTATGTATGATTATCATGTACTTAATATCAGAGAAATGTACATGTATGTTTTTTTCTGGTATGAGAATTTTCTCTGTTCTGATTGTTACTTTTTCCTGTGGGAATATACATTTTAATGTTGCACCTTGGGATTAGAGGATGTTGATGTAAGAATCCATGTGTACGTCAGTACTTAAGAAGCCAATGTTGAATAGTCTTGCCCTAATGATGATTATAATGCCGAAAGGAAGACGCGGCAATAGAAACCACAGACATTCTGTATAGGCTATTCTCTTCAAGTAATGAGAGAGACAATATCAACATATTGGATGGACAGAATGACTTCACTCATCTAATAGTCCCAGTAACAACAGAACATAAAATAAAGTGAGAAAATACCTTACTCACTATGAAGAGTCAGAATGGCTCTACTCAGTAATGAGGGACAGTGGAACGTGGACACCCACTCCTTTCCCCTTCTCCCCTTGTTGTTTTGTATTTTTGTTTGTAATTGTCTTGTGAAAGTTAACACATCACAGTAGGTTAATGCTCGTGTTGTATTCTTTGTCATCCCTTTTCTATAGAAGAGAAGCAGATGGTGGTTGAATGTGGTGGGACTATATCACTGAACCTGGATACTGGGTCAACAGCCAGAAAGTGAATGTCCTAACCATAGTCTGCATCTAGAAATACCCATGGACTGCTGCGCTCAATAGCTCCATAGCGAGCAACAGATAAATTAGAAGACAACTGACTGGGTGAGTGATTAAGTCCTATTTTAGTAGGAATATCCAGGATGGACTTCAAGATCTAATAATCTACAAAGATGAAGATCATCAGAGTACTGACAACAGTGTATCGTTTGCGTTACTTCTGAGAAGTATCACCTATGGCCTCGTCAGTCAACCAAGTCAGTGAAACTGGGACAATCCTTCTACCAAGTTACTAAAACTAACAACAGTGAGTAACCTTCAACTGTTGGTTGGATTACCAAGTTAATATCCACAATGGATAAGTCTTCGAAAGAACATCTCACAGCTGCAACAGTCAAACATAAGGTTCCAGCCATGCAACCCCAAGTTCTAGCTATGAACACAAACTCAAAATGGGAGAAGACACTGAACCACATAAGCCAATACAACCAAGGTACAAACTTAATATCATCTGAAACATAACTACGAAACCAGATTACCTCAAGGTTCCAAACCCTGAACACCATCAGATAAAAGACCATATGAAAGCAGCTAAATGTCTCTACATCAGCAACAAGAGGAATCATCCAATTGTTTGCAAACCTGTTACTGTGCTGGATTTATTCATCTGTGGATATATGTAGGTATAGATCAATTGTGGCCCTAGTCACAGATACTACCATGAGATGCCTCTCAGTCATATAAAGTTCTACACTGGACTAGATAACAACGACTAACTCTTTGCTGGTCCAATGTCAACCTAAATGCCATGGGTTATAGACTCGCGACTTGGTTGGTGTAAAATCTTTGTTGAACTACTTGGGATTCTGATATTAAAAGCAGAGCAGCTGAATGGACGTCTACTTGGCACCATGTATGGTGAGATGGTAAAGTACCTTCTGCAGAGCTTAAGTGGAAATTCCGGAAAGTTAGACCAACCTGAGGCCCCAAATTTCAAAAAGACACCGAGCCTACTGCAACAGAGTACTCGAATATTCTAGCCCGCGGAGGGATATGTGATTGTGTGTAATTTCTATTCTTGGATTATAAAGTATGATTTGCACCAGCCAATTACCAGTGACTAAATAGTAAGAACCTAACTGAGTGCATTAATTCGGTACCCAGATAATGGGAAAAGGATCTAATCGACAGCAAAGGTGAACCCATAACCGCACACCAGGAGATAAGTCTCGATTAATTAATTTAATTAGTAGTACAAAATGCTGTTTATATGTTGGTATTTTTTTCTGAAGGTAACAGGTCAGTAGTTTTTTTCCAATGGTATAGATGGTATAGTATTTTGACACCAACTCATTATTTTTAACAATGAGAGAATGGTAAAAGGTGTCAGAAACATGTTATGTTGGGTTCTATTTAATATCTTTATTTGCCTTAATTATGAGGGAAAATGAAAGTAGACCCAATTTGTGGTTGTTGTGTTGTTTGTAATAACATTGTTGTTGTTTATTTGGGGTCACTGGGTACTATATTGTAACAATGCAACTAATTCCCATGCCTGTCTGAAAATGCATAGTGTTTATTACACCTATATATGTAACTGCAGATCTTGAGTTAATACCTGAACTGTTTGTCCAAAAGTGTTGTGTGCATCTAGCAAATGTGGTGTCCAACAAGTGGTTGTTTATATGTTGTGAGCAATCAATATCCTTCTAGCACTATAGTTAATTTAAAGGGTGATGAAGTGGGAAGGGAAACCTACACACAGATGCCATTGTTTCAAGGATTGAACTCTTTTCTCCTGGGATTTGTGGTAAATATCCCTGATCACCCTG
This sequence comes from Cepaea hortensis, assembly GCA_963921405.1. Taxonomy (NCBI): domain Eukaryota; kingdom Metazoa; phylum Mollusca; class Gastropoda; order Stylommatophora; family Helicidae; genus Cepaea; species Cepaea hortensis. The sequence continues at coordinate 4,633,163 of OY992889.1, read as the reverse complement.
CATTCTAACCAGTGACCAGAGAATCAATAATACCCCCTAGACATTGTAACGAAATATTCTTAGGAATTAAAATCCACATCCCACAACGGTCTGCTGCACAATTCGGTCGTAGCTGAGTTTCGAACGCCTGGTAAGCGGCTCAAGAACCGCATTCGCAAGCCTTTGGCCACGGATAACGGCAGTGTATCAATTATAATGGATATAAAACTAACCACGAATGCATGAAAGATGCTAATGAAACTAGAACATTACATACAACCATAAAAAAGAGGCAAACAGCTTTTTTGGTCATGTGATGAGAAGAAAGGCATTAGAGAACATCGTGACAACTGGACAGATCGAGGGGAAGAGAAGCATTAGAGAACATCGTGACAACTGGACAGATCGAGGGGAAGAGGGGCATTAGAGAACATCGTGACAACTGGACAGATCGAGGGGAAGAGAGACATTAGAGAACATCGTGACAACTGGACAGATCGAGGGGAAGAGAGGCATTAGAGAAGATCGTGACAACTGGACAGGTCGAGGGGAAGAGAGGCATAAGAGAACATCGTGACAACTGGACAGATCGAGGGGAAGAGAAGCATTAGAGAACATCGTGACAACTGGACAGATCGAGGGGAAGAGAGGCATTAGAGAACATCGTGACAACTGGACAGATCGAGGGGAAGAGAGGCATTAGAGAACATCGTGACAACTGGACAGATCGAGGGGAAGAGAAGCATTATAGAAGATTGTGACAACTGGACAGGTCGAGGGGAAGAGAGGCATTAGAGAACATCGTGACAACTGGACAGGTCGAGGGGAAGATAGGCATTAGAGAACATCATGACAACTGGACAGATCGAGGGGAAGAGAGGCATTAGAGAACATCGTGACAACTGGACAGATCGAGGGGAAGAGAGACATTAGAGAACATCATGACAACTGGACAGATCGAGGGGAAGAGAAGCAGACCAAGAGAAATGATACAGGGTGGATTGCGACAGTTGCATGGGGGATTTCAAGGGCAGAGTTGATCCAGAAAACCAAAGACAGAGATCTGTGGGGAGTCATGAACACAGTCATCTGTGCGGTCTGCATGCACTTGATGATGATGATATAAATAGGAGACGAACAATGTGGACTTGTAGAAGGCAAGGGTTCAGTAAATGCGAAATTCTCACGTTTCCTTGCCCAGGTCTTCTTGAATGATGTAACGAATTAGACATGGCCGAGGACCAGTGTAACAATTTTGAAATGACCGTCATCCTCGGGGATTTCAACGCCAAAGTAGCAACGAGAAGGTGAGTGGTGTGACTGGTGGCTATGGCCTAGGTGATAGGAGTGGGAGAGATGACGATTAATAGGCGAAGTGAGCAGGACAAAACCTGGTCTGGCACTGTCAAGGCCTGCATGCACTTACTTTCGCACTGGCGAAAGGCCATGCAAGTTTATGAATTTTATGTTGACAAATATTATTTTTAGATGAAATGTCATTTATGTTTGTAAATTTCATTCATTTAAAAAAATAGTTCTTCCCCCCCCCCCCCACCTACCCCTCTCCCTCCCTCTCTCTCTCTCTCATTCGCTCTGTCTGTCTGTCTGTCTGTCTGTCTGTCTGTCTGTCTGTCTGTCTGTCTGTCTGTCTGTCTGTCTGACTGTCTGTCTGTCTGTCTGTCTGTCTGTCTGTCTGTCTGTCTGTCTCTCTGTCTGTCTCTGTCTGTCTGTGTCTGTCTGTGTCTGTCTGTCTGTCTGTCTGTCTGTCTGTCTGTCTGTCTGACTGACTGTATGTCTGTCTGTCTCTCTGTCTGTCTGTCTGTGTCTCTGTCTGTCTGTCTGTCTCTGTCTGTCTGTCTGTCTCTCTCTCTCTCTCTCTCTCTCTCTCTCTCTCTCTCTCTCTCTCTCTCTCTCTCTATCTATCTATCTTTCTCTCTGCCAAATGCCGGTGCAATTACGTTTGCATAGAGAATATGAAATTACACGACCACATGAATAGTCTAAACGAAATGTGTAGGGAACATAACATGAAAATTAGCACCAGCAAAACAGAGGTAATGACTATAACTAAAGATGAACAAACAACAACAATTCACCTAAACGAACATCCCTTGAAACAAGTAAAGAGTTTCAAGTACCTGGAAAGTATAATATCATCAAATGTCAGATCAGAAGACGAGATTGAAAATAGGTGCAATAAGGCAAATCAACTCACTGGACAAATGGCACCAATACTAAAGAACAAACATGTATCAATAACTACTAAGAAAGCACTTTACAACACAATCTTCCTGCCAACTCTATGCTACAAATGCCAAACCTGGACAATGACGGAAAAAGAGAAAAGAAAAATCACAACAACAGAAATGAGGTTCCTGAGAAGAATACTCAACGTCTCAAGAAGAGATAAGATCAGAAATGAAGAAATCAGGACTAAAGTGGGGGTTATAGCTGCACTAGATTTTATCAGAAGGCAGCAAGTCAAATGGTTTGGCCATGCAAGTAGGTTACCAGTCAACAGCATACCACAACAAGCAATGATGTACAGACCAGATGGAAACAGAAGAAAAGGCCGACCACGTAAACGTTGATGAGATGAGATGAGATGAGACAGAGAATATGTAAAATATAAATAACATGATAGTAATACCTTGATTGATCACTACACTTATTAATACTTATGTTCAAGCATTCTGCGGAATTACCAACATTCTATTAATATATTATTACTACATAAACATCTAATATTGTTACAAGGGAGATTACTGAAATTTAGACAAAGGAAATTGTATACCTAGAATAATACCAATAACTAACTTTAAAATCTCTGTAGTCTTCCTTACTAAATAAAATAGTCAATTGTTTAGTCAGATTTTATCATGTCAATAATAACACTATAAGTTTGCTTACAGCAAATGTGTTTAGTTTGTACTTAATTAACTTTTATAATCAACTCTTAGCGTTTCACATTTATGTTTAACTCTCAATTGTGAACTGAGACAGTATCATCCATTTCAGTCCTTGAAAGGATTGATCTGACAAAAAAACAAAACGGCCTGAAGTCACTTGAAAAGATCTTTATTCCAAAATTCCGAAACAAACCGTTCGGTGACTTCTGTGAGGCAACCAACAAGCCTAGTTCTTCTTCTTCATTTCGTTCATCCGGAGTGTTTGTTATGCGCCCTTGGGCCGAAACCCGTAGGCCAACACATCGACTCTAGCGTGCTTTTTTGACAAGGTAGCATTCCTGGGAGACTCTCACTTTTGTGGTGCCATCTGCAACCATGCTGGCCAAGGTTGAACGGTCGAAGACAACGGTCATCCCTCAAAGGAAGGCAGGGACAGTCCATAGCATTTTCCGCCATCCAAGGTTGCTTCCATAGTTGCAGGGCCGACACATAACGCCCTGGATCTAGGCTCACCGAGGGAGATCGTCACGTCCTGCTCATGGCTGCTTTAAATCCTCACTTCAATATATTGGTCATTTCGTTTCCCCGGGTCATTCCCGCACAAACCAGACAGGTTTGCAGACGGCATCCACTCAGCGAGTTTTCGGACATGTGCTTGTCGTTGCGCCAATCAGAGCTTTTCCAGGCACAACAGACATTCGGAAAACTACCCAGTCAGAGCTGTTCCGAACAAGAGCGGCATTCGGAAACTAGGTAGTCAGAGCTGTTCCTAGCACGAGAGACATTCGGACGAGACATTTCACTCGGACGTAATTGCGTAGTGTCAATTTTTAGTTTGCCACCCGTAGGACGACACTTCCGACTTCAGCGGGCATTTTTTAATGAGGTTAGCCTTCCTCTGGTTTCGAGGCACGTTGGACTGTTGTGATGTCGCTAACATCTCAGCGGGTCAAGATAGAACGATGAACGACATCGTGGTCGGCCCTCAAGGGAAGGCAGGGCAGACCATGAGCATTCCCTCGCTATCCAAGGAGGCTTCCATAATTGCAGAGCCGGCACATATTGCTCTGTGACTGGGCTCACCCGAGGAGTTGCCACGTCCTGCTCATGGCTGCTTTAGTTCCTCACTTCCATGTGTTGGGCAACTCGTTTGCCACTGATCGCTCAAGCACACACCAGGGACGGTCAGACTGCAAGCGACACCCACTCGGTAAGCTTTTGCTTTTGACTTCGGACCACGCAATAGGTTCGCTCGCCGTGCGTTCCATTTTGCGTCATTGAGACGTTCTTCCACTTTTGTCTACACTCTCTATGAGTTAGATACAGTTTTCGCAGCCATTTTCTTCGACTGGGGCACTTTTTTGACTTTTTGTACTCGCTCACGAGGTAGGCTACTTGTGCTGCCGGCTCAGCACCTTACCTTCGTACAGCGGTGAACGAGAAACGGCCTGGCCCTCTCATCCGGGAATCTCTCATATCCCCCAGCTGAGAGCCTTCGAACTTGTATCAGACCTGAGCATGTAGCTTGCTCAGTATCACGCCTTTATTTTTCGAAAGGTGGGAATCGGCCCGGCTCTCAGGTCCGAGGGTTTGTGGCTTAGAGGCGTTCAGCCACAGCCCTCGACAGGAAGCCTTTAGTGTTTTGTCCGGACCAAGAACTTCTGCCTTCGTGCGCCTGATTTAAATTTTAGACTGCTATCCTCAGTCTCACCTGCAGAGCAGCAGGTTGTGTCTCTCTTAGTCTGGTCCCTATCCCATAAGCTGTCCGATATGTAGTTTTTCATCCATCAGCAAGCAAATGGGGTCGATGGGACACGCAAGCTCCCCCACCACGTCAAGGTGGAGACACATCGGGGGAGAAGCCTAGTTCGTTGCAACGATCAAACACTCTACAAGTTTATGGCAGATAGCAACCAAGAAGGCAGTGTAAACTTTTACTTCTATTCGGATAATTTATTATATGTTCATGCTGCTGTTTTCGTGTAATAATATTTGAGTGACCTGTTTCAGGTGCTAAAATAGTGAATCAACTTTCTTCTGTGTTTTAAATATTGAGCACAACCCACTACTGGTAACGCTGATCGTATTCTGGTATGAACCTAAGGCCTATCCTCGTTAATGCGGAAGCACTAGACTCGAGTTTCGCTCTCGTTTGAGCTCGAAACAACCAAATAAATCAATTTGATTATTGCTCGCTGGAATTTATTCGGCCTGGTGTACCTTGCCAGTGAGAATACCTGATCGTTCTGGTCCACATCGATTGACGCACGTCACTCGTGGCGATCGGGCAAATCTTGAGCTACAACCTACGATGGGTAACGTTGTAGTATTCTGTTGTGATAATTTGGCCGTGTCTAGCGTGTGCTGCGTGGTCTAGTGTTCACACACCCGCTTCACACGCCGGTGATCCGGGGTTTGTTTCCGGATCCGGTCAAGGATATGCACTATGTCAGGGTCTTACACTGGGCTCGCTACCTAACACATGTGGGACAGTACAAGTACAACGTGATTTGACTCAAGACTCAACGACACAACGTTCAACGGATTTAATTACAGATCATATACAATACGATGATCACAGCAAATATATATTGGATACTTCTAAACACTTACATCTACCATACAGCACACAGTCTCACTCCCAAGCTGTCCAGGCATTCGACATTCGGCCACAGAAACCTTTCTCGCAACATGCGTCCTGTTCCGTCTACGTCCCAGAGCTGTCTGCCTATGGTTTGGAACTCGCCTCCTCACCGGAGGTGGCTTCACGAGACATGCGTGCGTCCTTGGTGTGACCGCTGGCCGTCTCGCCAGCCGGCAACTTCGCAGACAGGTGACCACTGTTCGCCTGGCGGCGTAACGAAGTTCCTTCATCCCTCCTAGGGACTGAGTCACCTGGCGGCGTAACGATGTCACGGCATCACTGCCGTACCGTAGACTCTGACACGCTCCCCCGGCAAATTCATGAAAGATGTCATCTTTCATGTCTAATATAGGTACATACTGGGTTAATACTTTAACCCTTGTCAGAGTCAACCGTTATGTTGCTTATATCAATTGATATCATAATACATAGAAAATACACATCTGCCATAGAAACATATAATCAATAGAAGTTATATTGAACGACATGTGGTGTTTAACTTTTAACACCTGTCAGGTTTCATCTTCTCGATGGCTGGTTACATAAATTGCATTAACGACCCAGTCAGATCAGTAGTATCCAGCTTCACGCATCTACCTCGCAGCATTTTGAAAAAAAATCATAATATGGTTCTTGAAACAAAAACCATCTCGCTAGACCGAAATGTGGCTTTTCCCTAAGTCACATAAAACACTCAAACCCTTGACCTCATTTGCCAAGGACTCTTGTGTTGGTCTGCAATGTCTGCAACCCTTTGCCATGCACAGCAAATGCCTACCTGATGAGTTCAAAATCTGGCAAACACATGGCTATTTTTTATATAACACATTACATTATACATTTCACATTATGGCCCTTTGTGTAAGGATGTAATAGCAACTAAAAGAAAGGGGAATAATTTCAAACAATTATGACATATAATAATTTACAATAATTATTTTATTTCTTAGTGTCATTGCTTGACGTTGCTTCATATTAACGAGAAAAAGTCGGTAATATGAATACATTAATCAAGATATGATTCTAAGATTACACTAGCTAAATAAATAAACACACAATTCGTGTATTTCATTTTATAGATTCTTAAAGATTTTAGAATCGTCATAGATATTTGAACTTTTATTTGTCGTCTGTTAATTTTACTCTAAATTTCTAATTAATCCGGAAGTACACACGAACATTAAATCAGCTGATGAAGAAGCTTGTAGACCACTTGTTCCGGTTTGATGTAGTTACGGAAAGTACTTGTCTCATAGTTCATGTGTCGGATGTTTCACAAAACCTTCTGGATTACGATCGACTGTTCATGTGTTTCACAACCGAACATTATGGATTTCGCTTAACTGCAATGGAGTAGCTGTCACTGTTTAGTTTATACATTCGCACACGTCTTTAAAATATCCCTGGAATAATCCACACGTAGCTGTCACTGTCAAATTGGATAAGTCGCTTAAGGTAAGTTCTTGCGCGAATGTGACACTGTTGTTGTTACAGAATATGTACAATTAAAGTTCGCTTTCTACCACACACTACACAATTATACATGACAATCACTACATGCATTAGTAAAATAAGAAACATTATTTATAATGGGGGTAACCCCTATCACAATGTAGACATTACACAGCTTTTGTGAATGAACGACTTATTCACCGATTGATGGCTGTGTTGATCTGAGTATTTTACCCTGCACTCAGACTTTATTGCTCAATGGGTCGGTAGGAAAACTTTCTCCAGTCTCTCAGATTTCTTATACTCTTTATTGATAGCAGTCTCCGTATCCAGTTGTTTTATCTTTAACTGTAACTCCAGTTCTTCTCTCTTACTCTGAGCTGCTATTTCTGCTTTCTTGAGTTCACTATCTATCTCAGCTTGCTTTGTCTTTGCAGCCATTTCTAATTCGGCTTGCTTTAAGGCTGTATCTGCCTCTAATTGCTTGGCAGCCCTTTCAGTCTCTGCCTGTTTTAAGGCAGTTTCAAAATTAGCCGCAGCTACAAAATCAATGTTCGCAGATTCAGTCACAAAACAATGTTTGTTGGCGGTGTAATACGCCGTACCTCGTCTATCAATCTCATCTATACTAGTGCATTCATTCACCTGCAAAAATTTGGAAAATTTTGGTGGAATGGATGAAATGATTTTGTCTCTGATGATTAGATCTTCTAATTTATCATAATTTCTGTCAATTTTGGCTGCTGAAGTCCATTTGGTGAAAATATCTCGGACTAAGCAGAGGTAGTCAGAGAACGTTTGAGTCGGTTTTGGGCTCAACTTGCTGAACTGTTCTCTGTAACCTGCTTCATCTAACATGAAATGTGCCATTATTTTTGATTTAAGATAATGGTAGTCTTTTCTGAGGTCTTTGGGAATAGTCTCAATGACTTTAAGAGGTTCCCCTGATAAACTCCTCATATACACAATATTCCATTCAGACAGTGGAACTTGGTAATGTTCCATTAAAGTTTCAAAATTTTGGGTAAAGGCTGCAATGCAGTCACCCGAGGTATAATTACGTACAATACCTTGGTATTTCTTGTACTGGTTTTCTTTCTCCAGTCTCTCAGATTTATTATACTCTTTATAGATAGCAGTCTCCGTATCCAGTTGTTTTATCTTTAACTGTAACTCCAGTTCTTCTCTCTTACTCTGAGATGCTATTTCTGCTTTCTTGAGTTCACTATCTATCTCAGCTTGCTTTGTCTTTGCAGCCATTTCTAATTCGGCTTGCTTTAAGGCTGTATCTGCCTCTAATTGCTTGGCAGCCCTTTCAGTCTCTGCCTGTTTTAAGGCAGTTTCTGCCTCTAATTGCTTGGCGGCCCTTTCAGCTGCTCGTTCATCGCGTTCAGCCGCTTTCTCCTGTACTAGTAGGTATTCAGCATATTTGTTCTCACTCCACTTTGTTAACTCATCACCTGTTAACTTCAACTTTAACCCCATATCAATGAAATCAAATAATGAAGACATGATGAAAAATGTCAATGTAATATCAGCCACACAGATAGTTATAAGTGGTTAGTACAATAAACAATTTACAATTTCCTCTATGCAATATGTGCCTAAAATTGCATCCTTAAAGTAAATGAAAAGAAAAATATACTCAAGTGCCCTGGATGCGGTGAAGAATGGTCGGAAAACGGGCTAGAAAACTGTAGGGTCTTCACTTCGAATCACAAATGACCTCTACGCGCACGGTTTCGGATGGTACGGAAAAACCTGCTTTGTTTTGGAGGAAATAAATTAGCGTCTATTTGTTGGTGTGTGCCTGCTTGTCACTAAGTATTGAGTAGGTTTGTATGGCGTTGAGTGTAATTGTATGTCGTAAGTTTGTCCGTCAACAATTTTTTTCTCAACACAAGTCACTTTCTTTCAAAAACCTTTTTGCTTTCCACAAACTCAATCCACAAAAACAATCTAACTGTATTTCAACACGCTATAACATTGATGACACATCACTTACATCAAGATGACATTCAGTAAGGACATAGACATCAAGTTTACAAGATGGCGACAAGGTCACAATGGCGACAAGATCACAATGTCGACAAGGTCAAAACGGTGACAAAAATTTGACAATCACGAATGTTTTACACGTTTACACGATCAAACAATACGAATGCACTGTACGTTTACAACTAGTCTCCATGTTTAAACACTGTAGCAATAATTCAAAATGAGCCTTCCATGATCACTTTTACATGTACAATCAATTTTAACAAAAATTCTAAGTTCACAACCTCTAGTTCTAACCATTTATCACATAAATACGTTTATTTTAAAGCTGAACGATTGCCCCCACGTCCACACATGTCAGGGTCTTACACTTGGCTCGCTACCTAACACATGTGGGACAGTACAAGTACAACGTGATTTGACTCAAGACTCAACGACACAACGTTCAACGGATTTAATTACAGATCATATACAATACGATGATCACAGCAAATATATATTGGATACTTCTAAACACTTACATCTACCATACAGCACACAGTCTCACTCTCAAGATGTCCAGGCATTCGACATTCGGGCACAGAAACCTTTCTCGCAACATGCGTCCTGTTCCGTCTACGTCCCAGAGCTGTCTGCCTATGGTTTGGAACTCGCCTCCTCACCGGAGGTGGCTTCACGAGACATGCGTGCGTCCTTGGTGTGACCGCTGGCCGTCTCGCCAGCCGGCAACTTCGCAGGCAGGTGACTACCATTCGCCTGGCGGCGTAACGAAGTTCCTTCATTCCTCCTAGGGACTGAGTCACCTGGCGGCGTAACGATGTCACGGCATCACTGCCGTACCGTAGACTCTGACACACTACTGACGAGCTCAAACGAGAGCGAAACTCGAGTCTAGTGCTTCCGCATTGACGTGGATAGGCCTTAGGTTCATACCAGAATACGATCAGCCTTGCCAGTAGTGGGTTGTGCTCAATATTTAAATCTCAAATCCCGAAACAACAAAATAAATCAATTTCTTTTGTGTGTCTTTTTTTCGCTGGATCATCGATTGAATTTATTGCGATAGCAGAAAGTTTGTCAAGTGAGCCGTGTTATCGATGGAAGACAATTCAGTCAAGTCTCCGCGTCTACCCCCGGTACTACACCTAACCAAGTTTACGTGTTAGGCGTCGGCCTAGACTCTTTTGAAGAGGATGCCATGCACCTACCCAAAACGCTGATGATCTCGTTGAGAGGCCCAAGAGCGGCCAGATCGACTGCCGAACTGGTGGGAGGTGCATTGGTCGGTTCCGGAGGCGTACCGATAGACGACCTCGGTGAGCTATATAGGTATGAGAACCCAACAAAGTGGTTCTTTGCTGTTGTATCACAGACACTTTACGAGCGTCTCCACGGGAAAACCATAACTTTAAAACATCCGGAAATGACAATAGAAATCCAGCAGGCAGAGAAAGAGAACAAGAGATTAACCTTACACTGGATTTTAGCAACAATGAAAGAAGAAGGCGTGAAGACAATAGTCAAAGAAATAACAGGCAAACCCTGAGCCCGTGGTTTTCAGAATTAAAAACTCAGCAGGGAAATGGGGAGCCTTGGTACATCCTAAAGAAGGACAAACCATACCTCACTTTGTCAACATAACAACAAAAGGAGGGCAGGAAATTCGGAATCATAGAACCCTGGTGACCATGTCAGGGCGGAGGGCAGTCTGCCTTACATGCGGGTAAGATTCACATTGGTCTAATAAATGTCCAACTAAGTCAACAAAGCCAACACCAACCATAAACAACCTAGATGAGTTTCCAGCTCTGCCAGGACTGTTAAAAAGACAACCCACCCAGCCTGCCCCGCCCACCCAGGCAAAATCGAAACAAGCTACGACCACTACATACAACCATTTTTTTTTTTTTTTTTTTTTAAATTATCTTATTATTAATGTCAATTGTCAATTTATACGCAACATAATTTTTTGTTTGATACTGTGATGGGTGACGACATCAAGATAATATGTTTAAATATAGCAGTTATACGTAAAAAACAACAACACATTTGCACACTTATACACAAATACAAACCAGATTTCATCTTACTACAAGAGACAAATATACATTCAGATACACATGGCGCACATAGACCTAACGGTCGAAAAGGTTAAGAAAACACTCAATCTACTAAGAATAATCAAAGGAAACGGATGGGGAGCCCATACAAAGACAATGATAATGTTTTACAAGTCGTTTATTAGAGGGAGATTAGAGTACGGCAGCATAGTTTTTGATGCAGCGACAGAACGAAGCAAACGGAAACTGGATACAATTCAGAATCAGGCGCTAGGTATCATAGTAGGAACAGGCAAATATACATCTAGAGAAGCCTTGGAAGTGGCACTCGGGATCATGCCGCTTCAGATGAGGAGAAAACAGCTGACTTACAACTACTGGGTGAAAGCGACACAGGACGAGACACACCCAGCATTCCAGGCATTCGAAGACAACACAAGCAAATGGGGAGGAATACCCATTCTAAAAACCCAAACACCAGCAGGGTGGACAGCAGCACAGGAAATGCACGCGCAGGAGGAATTAAAGACAACACTGACGCAAACAAGAATCTACAAACCAAAACTACCCCGATGGGAACTCCAACTGCCATTCACAGACACAACCCTCACCAGCCAAATACACAAATCCACAGAGGATACGGTAGCGAAAAACATCACGGAAGAATACTTAAGACAACTAAGAATGGACAGCCTAACTATCTACACAGACGGATCAAAGAATGAAAAGGGAGAAGTCGGGGCAAGAGTGGCGATCCCCTACTATAACGTAACAAAATACTTCAAATTAACTGACAACACAGCGGTATACACGGCAGAATTATGAAAGGACTGGAAATAGCGATGGAGAAACCCCCCATAAACTAACCATATTAACGGATTCACTGTCAGCTGTTCAGGCACTCGGAGATTACTCCAAGGGGAAAAGACCGGACTTGAAGGAAGAAATACTTACATTGATAACCAATCTAAAACACAAGGGATGTCAGGTCTCATTAGCCTGGATACCGGCCCATAGAGGCATATTCGGCAATGAGATGGCAGACCAGGCTGCCAAACGAGGGACTACCTGCCGTAACCTAGTTAACACTGGACTAGGAGTTACAGAAGCAAAGAGTATCATCAAACACCATATAATCGAGATGTGGAAACGGCAGTGGAAAAATAGCAACAGAGGAAGACATGCATATCAGATCCTTAAAGAGCCCAGCATGAAAAGTCAAGTTAAAAACAATACGAAAATCCCAGCATATAGAAAACTATGGAGATTGAGACTCGGAAACTGGAAGGACATAACAAACAACCCAAGATGCGTAGAATGCACGGAAGATAGCACGATAGAACACTATCTCATATCGTGCAAGACATATGACCAGGAACGTCAGAAACTGATAGACTACTTTCAAGCCAGGGATACCATGATGACAATGAAAGAGTGCCTGAAGACAGACGGAGATAAGGACTTGCAAAAACTGGTCAATCAATTTATAGCAAGAACAGGGAAAGATATATAAACGACAACCACCGAATGAAGAGGACAGTGACCCTCAATCCGTTGAAACAGCTAACAGTGACGACGAATAACCAAGGAAAGACCCATAGGTAATGGAGAAGAGATGCAACGGGTCATTCACCAGGATGGGAATAGAAAAAGATACCAAACACTCCAAAAAGGAAGAACATACAAATATATCTACTACCAAATTAAACTCTTTAGACAAACAAACTAAACAGCTACACATATAACCTCAACCCAAATAATACAAAACAAATAAAATAAATAAATAAATAAATATGTCACCTAATAGATCTGATAAATAAATACCACAAACGAGTTAAATATATAAACAAATAAATAATCAACCCAGGCAGATAAACAAAGGAATAAAGTCGCGGATAAAATAGACAACCACAGACAATAGATGCTCATAAACGGAAACAAGGGCGGTGGTAGTCGGGAAAGCGGCGAAAGGCTAGGCAGGAAATCAGCAGACCAGCACGAATGTCTGCACCCGATGAATGTCAGTTTGTACCTTTATTGTCCATGTTTTATGTACCTAAATTCCTTTTTTTTTCGGACATCCACTGTTTTCCATTTTGGTGGATGTCCGGGGTGCCCTTAAAGGGACGGTGGACTGCGGCGTGGTCTTGACGGGATGTGTGTGGTTTGGCTCCTCCCTGGAGGGCCCGGAAGGAGGGAGACGAGATGAGCGGTCCCTCTTGGTGGTGATGGCACTGTGGCAATGGCGCTGTCACGGGCGGGGGCGAGAGAGACTGGGACAGATGTCAGAGCCGGTGTGTTGGGCCTGCATATAAGGTGATCAACAGGAATGGTTGACGGCGGCTTGGACAAGCGGGCCGGGGACAGCACTTGGACACCCGGCACACACACACACACACACACACACACACACACACACACACACACACACAAACGGACTTGCCGGACAACCAGACCTCCCACCCAACGTCACAGACATTGTCTGCGCACAATATAAGTCAGATTTTACTGGCACATAAATAAAGTAATAAACAGACATTGTCTGCGCACAATATAAGTCGGATTTTACTGGCACATAAAGAAAGTAATAATTCAGGCACCATGAACCACCGCTATTATAACCGATGCCACACGGGCTGGTTGAAACAAGGTGGAAAGTTTTTTTTTTTTTTTTACAAATTGGACGGACGGACGGATGGCGCATAAATTAAAACACAGTTAGGACTTAGACATGCGTTTTTCAGTTTGACGGTCCACAACATAGGGTCTGGGACAGCCATACTACAAACATCAGATAAGTGGAACATACTAAAAACAAATCGGGATATCCAGGGTAGAATCTGCATAACACAAATAAGTCACACTTCACACACACATACCATTGTCAACATTAATGCACCACCAAATTATAACCACCAACCACAATTTTATGAATAACTTGACACACTAATCACACATACATACAGAGGACAGAACATCATATTCTGTGGAGATTTCAACTGTGTATTACAGGCCCTGGATATAGTAGGAGGAGAAATGAAGACACAGGTAAGGAGAATGAACAAAGAAGTTAGAGACACTGCAAAACATTTTAGACACACACACACCTTAATAGACACATCCAGACACAAACATCCAAATAAGCGAGAAATAACCCACACAAATAAAATACACCACACAGGAAGAAGATTAGATAGGATATATATATATACCCGCAACACACCACATAATAAACACTCAGCACTTACAAGAGACATTACAGTACACAGACCACAAAGCCATATTAGCACACATCAGTACAACAACACAAACATACAGACATTTAAACGTTCACCACATTGAGAATTTAACAACACACTTCTTAAGCATGCAAACTACGTAAAATACGTGACACAACTTTTACACACATACACCGACCACATACCGACTGATAACATCAGACAATACTGGGAGGTACTGAAAAATACAATACGAAGCAGAACACAGCAACTAGCATCCATCATACACAAAGACAGATTAAGACAGGAACAACTTATATAAACAGCCATGCAGCTGACAAAACAGACACACAGCAATGCACCACACTTGCACACACTAGAGGAACAGCTAGAGCAACACCAACAACACAGATATCTGGGTGCTCTCCTAAGAATAAGGCTCAACACAGTCATACAGGAGACCCCCAGAAAACAATATATGGCTATTGAACAAAATATACAGCACAGCAGATAAATAGGCAAAATAATAGACATGCAAGGCAACATGCAAACAGAACCAGCACAAATAACAGAAGCATTCAATCAATGCTACACTTAACTGTTTACAGCAGAGACAGCAGACACACAGACACAAGACAATTTTCTACAATACAGTAAAGATCTGTCAGACGAAGACAGAGACAGACTAGACACAGAACTAACACTGGCTGACATAACACACGCACTCAGCAAAATGAACAAAGACAAGACACCAGGGCTGGACAGTTTAACGATAGAATTCTTCCAACACTTCTTGCCTATCTTAGGTTGTCTTCTTCTTAAAGTCTATCAAGACGCCTTTGATAAACAACAATACAAGATAGCTGCAACATGTCTTACTTCACACTCATACCCAAAGACAATACAGACAAAACACAGATGACAAATTATAGACCAATATCACTACTGAACACAGACTATAAAATACTTACCAAGGCACTGACCCAGAAACTTAGACTTTACATGCCAAAGCGTATACACCCTGACCGGAGTGATGCGGAGTACCACATAGGAACATACACTAACATACACATTTCATTAGAGTCATCATCACATACACACAGGAGAAAGACTGTCATGCCTCTCTTTTGTCCTTGGACAAGGAGAAGGCGTTTCACAGAATCTCCCACTCTTATCTACACAAGACATTAACACAGTGCAACTTATGAATATATTTTACGAGGTGGATAGCGATCTTGTACCGGAATCCTAAGAGTAAGGTGTTGGTTAGCCACACAATCACTCCAGGGTTCTGGGTCACAAGATCGGTGAGACAAGGATGTCCTCTGTCGCCGCTCCTATATGTACTGGTTTTAGAACCACTACTAGAAGCAATCAGACAAGACACCAACATCACAGGCACATTCATACAAGGCGAAGGAGAGCGGAAGTTGCTTGCATACGCAGACGACACCGTTTTCTTCCCCACCAACAAAACATCCATCACAAAGATACTCCATACATTTACGCGGTAGTAACACGGTATCATCAGCATATCTAAGATTGTTTATGATTCTTCCATTGATGCTGAGTACAGGCATTTCAACTTGTTTAAAAATTATTTCTGTGTATAAGTTAAAGAGGCTTGGGGACAGTATACATCCCTGCCGTACTCCTCTTTTTATCTCTACAGTCGATCCAGTGACCGAAGGGGTATTGTGGACGGAATCTAGTGAATTCTCCACAATAATGATATGGGGTTAAAAAGAATGTGAGTGTTGATTCCCCTCACCCCAGGGACGACACTAAAAATAATTTCACGACATTACTGGGGGCTCTACAACGGGATCTTTTGACAACGGGATCTCTCGACAACGGGATCTTTTGACAACGGGATCTCTCGACAACGGGATCTTTTGACAACGGTATCTCTAGACAACGGGATCTTTTGACACGGGATTTCTCGACACGGGATCTCTCGATACGGGATGGTGATATCATATTAGTGAGGATCCAGCTGGGGTGAATGTGGATAAGAGTTAAGACACATATCTGGCCTGTTCACACTTCACACGTCTAATTAGGTCTTTGGTCCTAAATCTACTCTGGTCCTTGAGAAATTGTTTTGTGTTGTGCTGTTTGCCAATATATAGATGCATTTTAATTAGTGACTATCTATATATTGGTTTTGGAGAAAATTTACACTCAACCTGCTGACTCACCTCTCTGAAATATGGCCACCCCTAAACTAGATATGGCAGAACTAAGGGCAAAAGGGGGAGCAATGGACTTGTCGGGTTCTGCACTAACAGATTACATACAGGAGGTGGAGAGGGATTTTCGTCAAGCAGAAAGGGAAGATCGGAAGGCCGAGATGGAATTTATGAAAAATGGAGTTAGAAACTAAGAGGATAGAAGCTGAGCAAGCCACTAGAAGGCTAGAACTTGAAGCTGAGCAAGCAGCTAAGAAACTTGAAGCTGAGCAAGCAGCTAAGATACTTGAAGCTGGGAAAGCAGCTAAGAAACTTGAAGCTGAGCAAGCAGCTAAGAAACTTGAAGTTGAGCAAGCTGCTAAGCAACTGGAAGCTGAGCAAGCTGCAAAGAATCTTGAAGCGGAGCAAGCATCTAGGAGATGGGAAGCTGAACAAGAAGCTCAGAAAGGGGAGCAGGAGTACCGAATGCGGGAACTCGAGCTAAAGAGGCAATCTAGTGGGGGAACTGAGGGAGCAGTGGGAGGCTCCTCTCTCCCTGGCTCAACCCCAGTAGGTGGACATAGTTACCATGCTATGAAGTTTCCTCTAACGGTCTATGAGGAAGACAAAGAGAAGATCGACCAGTACTTACAACGCTTCGAGGCCATGTCTGTTGCTATGGGTCTGGATCGTGGCAAATGGTGTCTTAAGTTGTCCCAGGGATTACGCGGGACCGGTTACGAGGTTTATTCTCGCCTGCCGCCAGGACACGAGAACGATTACGATGAATTGAAAACCTCTGTTGAAACGTTTCGAAGTTACGTCACATACCTACCAGAAAAAATTTCGAGCAGCGAAACGAGAACCGGGAGAGTTGTTTGCCGCCTACAGTCTGCGTCTGAAATCCTATCTCCATAAGTGGGTGGATTTGGCTGGGTTCGCGCATGACTATGAGAGTCTGGAAGAGCTCGTATTCGACCAGATGCGGAAGCAAATGTCAAAACCTCTCAGGACATTCCTGGGAGAACAAGGGGCGGAACGTATTGACATCGTGACTAAATTGGCAGAACGGTTCGTCGAGGTACATGGGGAGGCGGGGGAAAACATTTCCACAAACACCAAAAGTCAGGAGAAACATGACCGGAAGAAATCCAAAAACACAGGAACCAAGAAAGGGGAACCTTATGTAAAAACTTCAGAGGAGAGTTTGGAGAAGACGAAGGAGGGAAGCAAGAGCACCTCGAGCTCTGCACCAAAGTGACAGTGGTCGGAGAAGTGGTGTTCGATTTGTAAGTCGCCCTCTCACAATACGAGGGAATGCAAATCGAAGGCTAAGAGCCCTCACTTCGCGGCATGTAAAGTGACTCCAAAGGTGGGTGTCACTGAAAATGCCAAGGTCGACAAGGAAGCTCGCCACCAGGAGATCTCACTAAAGTCCGGCACGAGAAAATCTAGGACAGGGAAATGGTGCAAACACTGCAGGTCGAATACGCATAATGCCATTGACTGCAGAGTTATGTCAGGAGACTCTCATTTCGACATGTGCCCAGGGAAACCAAAGGGGGAGTCCACCGAACAGGTCGAGGCTGAGGAAGAGACTCCAGACCAGGATAAACCGCCTGTAGTGGAATTGATAGAGGTTAACGGCCGACAAGTTGAGTGTCTATACGACACTGGACTGGACGGGAAGGCCGTGATTTCTGCGGATCTGGTACACCCAGAACAATTCACAGGTGAGACCATGGAGATACAGCCTGTACAGAAGAGTGCTGTAGGCATGAAGTTGCCAATTGCCAAAGTGGAGATTCGATCAAGATATGTCACCGGCACAATCAAGGCCTCTGTATTGACCGATCCCATTTTTCCTGTCATCCTCGGTAGCCGGTATGTCTTTCTGTGAATGCCCAGGGAGCCAATCCATATGGGAGCAATACAGACTCGCTCTCAGACGAGAATGGATCAGGCAGAAGCAATTGTGACTAACCCACTGCCGGGGGAGTTGCGAACTGCCCAGCGTGAGGATGCAACCCTACGTCCTTGCTACAAGAAGCTGCAGTGAAGTGCTGATCCACCAAAATGGGGGAATTACTACATGAAGAATAGGATACTCTACAGGAGAGCCGGAAGGGGGGACAACTTACACGGTCAGTTGGTGGTCACGAAGGCCTACCGTTCCCAAATTCTTCATATGGGGCATACCATCTCATTTAGTTGGCATATGGGTATTGTCGCCACCATGCAGCGAATTTCCTGCCATTACTATTGGCGGGGAATGACAGGTGATGTGCTTCGGTATGTGAAGTCATGCCCTGAGTGCCAGAGGGTGGCACCGAAACACTGGACAGCACCGGTGGTCTTGGGTGAAATGCCCATCATGAACTCTCCTTTCGAGAGTTTAGCCATCGATATCGTGGGTCCATTTCCTAGAACTAGGAAGAGGAACATGTACATACTCACAATTGTGGATTGTTGTACAATGTGGGGTGAAGCCATACCATTGACCACAATTGACTCGAAACAAGTGGCGGACGCATTGATGGAGGCCTTTACCAGATTAGGCTTCCCTGCTCAAATTCTGACGGACAATGGGTCCCAGTTTTGTGGGAAACTAATGGAGGAGGTATTTAGGGTGTTCTACTCTAACCATATACATACCAGCCCTTACCGCCCTCAAGCCAATGGACAAGTAGAGCGTTTCAACGGCACGTTGATGACAATGCTCAGGAAACTGACACAGGAAAAACCTGGTAGGTGGGATGAATATATCCCAGCGGCACTTTTTGCCTATCGGGAAGTACCTCATGGCTCAACAGGACTACCACCCCCTACTTTGCTGTTTGGTCGTCCAATCAAGGGACCGTTGGAAGCCATGTTGAGGAGTTGGACTGAGGAAGGGACGTCAGAAGAAGTGATCTCCTCTTATAAATGCGGGGAGGAATTGAAAGAAAAACTTCACAAGGGATGGACTCTGGCGACTCAAAACTTGAAAAAGGCCAGAAAAAGACATGCGGCTTACTACAACCGTAGGTCTAAAGATAGATCTCTAGAGGTGGGAGACAAAGTCTTGTTGCTACTCCCAACGGGAACCAACAAACTGGAGATAGGTTGGCAAGGACCATTTCCCGTGGAAAGGGTAATATTCAGAACCAACTATCAGATCCGGATCCGAGGAAAGTCGAAGATTTTCCATATCAATCTCCTGCGGAAGTACGAGGAGAGACCCGGAGACAAGGCAGCTCACCTCATGGCGATGGCAGTCGCAGTGGAGACGGAAACTGGAACCGACGAAGGCAGGGAATATCCACTGGTACACCAGGAAATGCCGGCTTCGTGGCTTAGAGGTTATGACTTTTCTCCGTAATCTCGTATACTCTCGTCGGCAACGTGATGACGGTTCAAATCAGTAGTTGTTCGAATCTCATCGGTAACTTACGGGGTATGTGAGCCGGCCGCTCAGAAAGCAATGGCAAACTACTGAGCGTAATCTTGCCAAGAGATCAACATACAGCTGAAAGATGCTGGTGTTGACAGCTAAGTCCTGAAAAGGATATGCTAAAAAAAAAAAAAAAAAAAAAAAAAAAAAAAAAAACACCAGGAAAACTACAGGGATGTGCAGGTGAACCCTGATCTGACCTCCCAGGAGAGGGAAAAGATTGCACAGGTTCTCGAGTCTCATAAGCAGATACTGACTGATAAACCAGGACAAACCAGGTTGGTTGAGTTCGAGATTACCTTGACCACACAGGAGCCTGTTCGCCAAAAGGTTTACCCAGTGCCATTCTCTAAAGAAAAGGCCCTGGAGGAGGAAACACAGAACCTGCTGAACGATGACGTGATTGCGCCATCCACATCCCCATACAATGCGGGGGGGGGGGTGGTTTTGTTACGTAAACCAAGTGGAGAACACCGGTTGTGTATAGACTATCGACTCTTGAACAGTCATACTCAATTTCAGGTGGAACCTTTGCCGAATCCAACTCAGTTATTCGCTAGGCTCCATAAGGCTAGGTACTTCTCAAAGGTGGATCTGAGTTGGGGGTATTACCAGATTCAGGTCAAACCAGAGGTTCGACCCCTTCTGGCTTTCAGTACACCCAGTGGACACTTCGAATTCAAGGTCATGCCCTTTGGACTCAGCAATGCACCTAGTGTGTTTACTCGCATGATGAGGACCTTGCTAGATTCCTTACAGGATCCGTCCATTATCTCGTTCATGGATGATATATTGATTGCCAGTGACAGCTTGGATGACCATTTGCAATCCTTGGAGAGAGTTTTCAATAGGCTCGGGGAAGCAGGGCTTACCGCTAGCCCAACAAAGTGCATGATTGGTTACCAGACTCTGGAATTTCTGGGTCACACCATCACTCCATGACAAATTGTCCCGGAGGAAAAGAACCTAGAAAAGATCAGACGTGCTCCAAGGCCGAAAACAAAGAAGGATGTGCGATCCTTTCTCTCGTTGTGTGGGTTCTACCAAAAATTTATCCCGCATTTCACTGACCAGGGAGCTCCATTAACGGAAACCTTGAAAAAGGGATCCCCGGATCAAATCGTTTGGACACCGGAGTGTGAGAGTGCCTACCGTCAGTTGAAGGAGGCCTTGGTCAGCAAACCTGTTTTGTAGCTCCCCGACCTTTCCAAGCCATTTGTGTTAAGAACGGATGCGATTGGGATTGGAATTGGGGCAGCCTTGTTACAGGAAGGGAAAGACGATGCTTCGGTTTTGAAACCAGTGGCATACGCAAGCAAGAAACTTCTCCAGGCTGAGAGGAATTATTCGACCGTCGAGAGAGAGAGAGAGAGTGTTTGTCTCTCGTATGGGCCGTGCAGAAATTCCAGCCCTATTTGTATGGAGTTCAGTTTCGGGTCCAGTCGGATCATCACCCCTTGATGTTCCTGGCCACTTCTCAGAAGCTCAACACCCGTTTGATGCGGTGGTCGTTGCTATTTCAGCCTTACCATTTCACGGTGGAGTATATACCTGGGAAGGAAAATGTTGGAGCTGATTTCCTTTCCAGACACCCAGCTCCTGAATAAGAGGAATAAATCATCTGGATCGAACTTCCAGTGGAAAAGAGTGATACGAACTACTCTCTTAAGAGGGGGCCTATGTCAAGGGACCACTGGAGTTAACGATCAGATGATAGATTGACAGAGACAGTCGGTAAAGACAGCTGCAACTTTTGGTTGATAGTGGGGAAACACTTCCATCGGATCAAACAAAACCAAAAGTCCTTGAGATTTCCCCAAGACACAGGAAAATTGTCGGCATGTTGGTTTGCCCGAATCTCAAGATGAAAGGAGAAACGCCGTCTTGATTTGGTTGCCGCCAGGGTCACCTGTTGTTGACAGTGAATGACGTCACTCGGACAATCCCCGACAGAATGAAACATAATTTATTTGCCACCAGTGTGAAAAAATGGAATTAAACTAGAATGAAGTGTTTGGCTAGCTCTGTTCAAATTTAGGAAAGAATCTATTGTGTTCTGTGTCAATTAAAGTTGATGAACATGTGTCTTTCATGGCAATGTGTAGACTCAATTCAGAATAGAGCTGGTTTACATAAGGTATTCACTAGATAGCATTTAGGTATAAGTACTGTAGGATAGTCTAGTGATAGATAGAGTTTAGGACTTGAGCATAGTGTTGTTGCTTTGTGGTTAGGTATTCTAGGAGTGTCGGCGACAGTAGGCAGTCGCGTTGTTAAACTAGCCAGTGTGAGATGTCAATTGGCTCAACTGGTTGAGAATAGTGTAGTGGGATGATATTTGGAGAGATTGGGGATGGTTGGGGGATGGGGGAAATGTCCAGGGGTGGGATCTTCCAGTGGGGTGTCTACTGGGGTTCTTTGGTCTTTCCTTGTCTTACCCTAACTCAGACCGATGTGATGAGCTCCTCTGCCCTATGACAGAGTTTAGTCCACTGTTAAATATCTGAGTGCGGCCGTCAGCCTGCACTCATCTAATAGGGGTCAGTGTCGGGTTGCTCTCACCAGGTGTGTTCTCTCTTTCACAGGTTCCACTCAGGTTATGAAGAAAACAAGCTAAAACATCACTGTTTAAGTTTATGGCTATTTCAGTGAAGGAAGTTATGTTCAGCGGCTTTTGCACTGGGCCCATAATCAAGAGGGTCAGACGAAACATGGCTCTGTTGAGCAGAAACAGATGATTATCTAGGAGTAATTCCTTAGTGATAGGGTGCACCAATGTTGGGTAAGGTATTTTCCATACCACATGTAAAAAGAAAACTAGTGATTACGGAAGGAACAGGAACAACGAACATAGTGTTTTTCTCAGTTATTAGATTCCTGTGGTAACTTTGTAATCGTGAGGACTCTAGGACATTTGGAAATGAACCATTTTGTTTCATGTGACAGTGAGCTGTATTTCACGTGACAAGGATTGTTAACTCTCAGAACTGTAGGGACATTTAGTAACACTGTGTGTGATCGATTCAGGATCAGTATTGGACTATATCCGTGACCAGGTATCTGGATTATCAAAGAGCTACTGGAGGAAGTCAACATCTGGCAGGAGGGACACATCGTTTGGTGAGGTCATTGTGTGCTGAGCTATGATGAAGTTGTGTGGCCATTACCGGGATGATCTGACTGTGCTCCTGAGTTGTTCGGTCTGATTCTGCAGACACACTAGAGTATACGACATACATTCTACACATACACTTCTCACATACATACACTTTTCTTCATTAAATTAATTTGTTATTAATTTTAGAAGCTAGAGTTGTGTAGTATGTTGTTTTGGGGAAGAATGAGAGGGGGCATGGTCCAGTGGTGTGAGAGAGAGAGAGAGAGAGAGAGAGAGAGAGAGAGAGAGAGAGAGAGAGAAAGAGGGATCCAGTGACCGATGGGGTGTTGTGGACGGAATCTAGTGGATTCTCCGGAATAATTATATGGGGTTAAAAAGAATGTGAGTGTTGATTTCCCCCACCCCAGGGACGACACTAAAAATAATTTCACGACACCTCCTTAGGTATTTATAATGCCTATGTTAAACACTGCCTCAGTGAGTCATTTGTTATTGATTATTTTTCATGCGTTTTAATGCTATTGTTCTTTTACTGTCAAAATTTGCTTCATAAGTGATGTTGAATGACAGAATATATGAGAGGAAATAGAGAAGAAGGGCAGAATGTCAGACGGGCCTGCGTGCCCAATTCTTAACCCTTTGAAAATAAAAATTTTCGTTCGTTCGTAAAGTAGTACAGAAACTTGGATCATCACACAGAGTTCCCTGAGAAGCGTATACATTTGCGTAAGGATCTGCTCCAGCAGAAAGGTTGAAAAACATTGGCCTAGAGACCAGCTTGATTAACACCTTGACCGGGGAATTCTTCTGAGCTGGGGATAGTATTTTCGTAATAACACGAGGCTTCTATGGCATTTTTATACTGTATCGCCTCTATTCACACTTGTAGTTTACTTACCTATCACTATCAAACGAAGAAATCCTTGTTACATACCTATAAAATGGATGACTGGCAAAAAAAAAAAGTAAATATTTCTGGAACATCGGACCTCTATTGACAACCGGACGCATCTGGGGAAGAGAAAGATGCGCGTGTGTGTGTGTGTGTGTGTGTGTGTGTGTGTGTGTGTGTGTGTGTGTGTGTTGCCATGGAAACTATGGTAACGTCATAGCATAGGTGGTGCTACCACGAACCAGGGAAGGACTTTGGATGGTGCGAAATAAGCAAACATTACACCTGTGGCGTAGTGGCAAAGCCGTTTGACTCATGATCCGAAGGTCGTGGGTTCGATTCCAGGCCGCGTCCTTCAGTTTACGAATTAAATGTTTTGACTCCTGTGGGTCATCGCTAAAAGTTATGGAGTTCGTGCTTCGTGCAACGCTTTCCGTGCTGCAGAATGAGACCGAGCCATATGGGATAAAACCCGGTGCAATGAAGTCGACTCTGTCGACTTTTAAGCGTTAAGCAATAAAATCTAGATACAGTAATTCTTCTTCTTCTTCTTCTTCTGCGTTCATCCGGATTATTTTTTTCGGACGTGACTGCGTTGTGCCTGTTTACAGCAGAGCTGCGTTCTTGCGCCGTTAGGCTGACACATCTGACTTCTGCAGGCATTTGTTGACCGGTTTAACCTTCCCGGGATACAGTAATTTATAATTGAAAATAGTCAACTTAAGACAAATAGCCGCCAGGAGGTCTCCGCATGTGTGAAGATCTCCCATTATTCTAAACATAATATTTACATTTAAATTGTATCACAACCTCTCGTGTTACATACGTCATATCAAGCAAGTTTGAGTACCGTTGGCGGGCCGGATGAAATGACGTCGCAGGCCGAATCCGGCCCACGGGCCGTAGTTTGGTGACCCTGATCTATTGCAATTGTGACCTCCCATCTTGTGCTGTTAATTTATCCTGCATCTAATTTCGTGTGTGAGACAGGAGGACAATGTAGTCAGCAAACTCCAGATCTACGAGCTGCTTTCTCAAGGGGTTTCACTGGATTTCATTTATGGCAGTGCTTGTTGTTATCTTCATAATCCAGTCTATAATCAGTAAGAATAGTGTGACAAGTGTTCACAAGAAGCCTCCTTGCATCGCTCCTGTCCTTATCTCGAACGTCTCCGCTAGTTGCCCCTCATAGAGGACCTTTCTTATATTCCGCCCAACCCGCAGCCTTCAAATGAATGAATGATAACCAGCACGGGGCTGAACTGAATGAACACAATGATTGCCCCCGCGTGTTGCCGGGGCCCATAGGGGAAGCAAAGAATAGCAACACTGTAGCCTACCACGCATGTCGTAAGAGGCGACTAAGGAGGCTTGATGGTTCCGTCGCCCTGCTACTGAGTGAGTGCGTGGCGCGACACTGTGAGTTGTGAGTTTTGTGTAAAATGCTTTTGAATCTGCCCGAGGTTTTTTGGAACGTGACTGCATATTCGGAGCGATGGCAGATGGCTATGTCCCAGAGTTTACCGGCTTTTGCCTTATGCAGAAATGCTTGGCTGCTGGGCTTCTGATTAACTGCCACTGCCATCGACGATGAACTGTATTTCGTGGACTGTGTGGGTGAACATCTAGGAAACATCCAGATGGGAAAATGACTGCCGATTTTATAGAGATGAACTGGGTGTTTCGTGGGAGGACTATTCTGTTGTGTTGACATTCTGTGGCGGCATTATGCACAGTTCTGTGCGGGCTGTTGTTTGTCGAGACTCCTGTCTTTTCCACTTTTCACATTGGGCAGTTGGGAGCATTTTGTGTGATATTCACTGGCACAGGAACGGAGCATAATGGGGACGACCCGTTGCCGTGAAGTTGGAAACTCGACTAACTAACTAATTAACTAACTAATGATTGCTCCCTCCCGTGTATGAGGTGACGTTCAACACAAAACATGGCGTCACTGAAGCTGATGAGAACAGTCGTTGCACGACAAGTTGGTAAGATTTGTTCAGTGAGTTGCCTTTGTTCCAAGCTGTCTTAACACCATCTCAGAATGCGTTATACGTCGCTGCCTACCTCCTCCTAGTGGTCCTAGCCTCCCTTTGCGTAAAAGCTTTACCATCTGCAGCTGGTTTGGAGAACGGAGTGACTATTCGCAATGGAATTGCGAATAGAAAAAAATTATATTCGCAATGGAAGTGTCAAAGACTCAAATATAGAGGAGGAAGACCACCCTGAATGAGTGGTCTACCTCCAGTAGATTAGAGGTAACTCAGTGCCCCTACATGAGGGCAGGGTAGGTGATAGGAAGGGGAACTATTAAATAGTTCTCTCATGAGACACGGAGGTGTCAACCAGAGAGTTAGCACTCTGGTCACGGCATGATCACGGCAACGTGAATCTAGAGTGTAACTCAAGAGAGGCCACTACTCGAGCGTGCTAAATGAGGCCGCACGCAAAAAGCCGTAGTGCGCCCTGAGTCCTTCCACGTACTGTGTAAACAGCACGCGGAGTAGAATCAGACGGGGCACAGACTTCAGAGTGATAACATCGCTTAGCGATGCTTGTTTCGTTAGCCGAGTAGATAGATTAGCGATAGGGTTAGGAAACGACTAGGGATAGGAAGTTCTGTGCATTTATTCTTGTGTGATTTGTTAGCGACTGTTTGTTGTACATTGATGTGATGCAAAGAGCCAGTGGCAATAAAATGTGTAACCAATTCCTCTCGTACGACTAGCAAGTCTTTTGTGTGGTGCGAGAGAAGTATCCTAGAATGCCTGTGAAAGCGGTTGCTGACAGGCTAGGATAAAGTGGTGTCAGAAGTGTGGCTTGGACAATTGTTCAAGCTAAAACACTCACCCACGGCTCTAAATTAGTATTACGGCTAGATAATCACAGGGTTTAATTTACGTTAGTGACAATGGCGTGTGCAGACAGAGCAAAGTGCGAGCTGTGCCCATCGTGACCACGTTATGTTTATTTGTGCTTATTGAATCATTTTGTGCTTATGAATATGTTTTCTTCTCATTTGTAAGTATTATTATTATAGTTTTGTAACATTTATTTCTATAATTACTGATTTATTTACGAGTATTTGTAAAATATGATTCACGGCGGAGCGATACACAAAATGTGCCGAGAAAATTATCGATTTCTCCAAGCTAAAAATAGCGCTGCGCCTCTGACGTGTCGCGGCTGACAAACAGCTGCGGTACGCCATTTGCAGTACAGCGACTGATTGTTTACAAATCGCAAAGCGGCTGCTCGCCTGAATCTTTGTCTTATACCAAATATTATTTGTTTATAATAGTTATTTATTGAATATATTTATTTATTTGAACAATATTATTACTTTTATATTTATTTCAAAGCATTTATTTAATTATTTTCATATTTTCTTTATTTGTTACCGTCGCGATGGCACTACTTGGCTGTGCAAATAAGACGCAGTCTGCACATCACTTCCATAGATTAAACAGATAGAGATAGGGAAGGCATAAGACGTTAGAACGAAGACAGGACAGTGACATTTAATATTAATTAAACCACATTATATGTTCCTGGTGCTTGTAATTGTAAAAATTGTCTAGATTATATATCGTTTGCAAATGGTTAATTGTTGATGCTCTTGATAACCAGGGTGGACAACAGCGGGTAATAGGCATAACTCAAGCTGTGTGTGGTATTGCCAGACGATTGAACTTGAGGTGCCAAACGAGTGTACATGATTGATCTGGAAAGTTAAGATGAGTATACCCAAATGATTTTTGCATGCAATATGATTAATAATGCATCTCTTTTTCAGCGTGTGATGTATTAGCATATTTTTTGTGGTCTGTTTTTCAGGTTATAACCTACGAGTATAATTTCTTTTCTACTCAGGGATTTAAAAACATTACATATCTAATATAAATAAGTGAGTAAATATTTAGGTGCCTATCAAATCTAGCTAATTACCAAGCAACATGGCAACTTTAGCTGATTTCATTAAAGCAGGCAAGGAATTACAATACACAGGAAAGGACTTAGAGCAATATGCTGACCAAAAATTTAAAGAAGCAAAAGATGCTGAGAGAGATGAACGTGCACGAGAAAGACAACATCAAAAGGAGATTGTAGAACTAGCTGAGATAACAAAACAAAAGGAGTTAGAGATAAAACACAAAGAATCTCAATTGGCGGAAGAAACTAAACAGAAGCAGTTGGAACATGATAAGGAGATTAAACAAAAAGAAATAGAATTAAAGCAAAAACAATTAGACCAGGATAAGGAAATTAAACAAAAGGAATTAGAGATTAAACAGAAAGAAATAGGTGAAATGGCAAGAGTGAAAGAAAAACAAATGCAGGTAGAATCAGAGACACAGTTAAAGATGAAAGGTATGGATGTAGATTCACACTTAGAGATCTCCGCTACAAAACTAAAAAGTCAGCAAGAGGAAAATAAATTTAATAAGTACAAAAACATTATCAAACCATTCTGTAAAGAAGATTCCATATCAGCCTGGACAGAAAATGTCGAATATCAACTGAAATATCACCAAGTACCAATCGATATGTGGGCCATGATCTACATGAAGAACTTAAGTGGGGAGCCCCTTAAAGTCATAGAATCAATACCAACTGATCTTAGATCTAACTATCAGTACATCCATGATAGGATAATGCAACATTTCTTACTTGATGCCCCTGGGTATCAAGTACAGTTTTCCAATTTAAAACCTAAGCCAAGCGAGACCTTTATCGATTATGTCTCAAATGTACAAAGCGTACTAAATAGATGGCTTAGTGCATCAAAAATAGGAAAGGATTTTGATAAACTTAAAAATTTAATAGCCATGGATAAAGTCATATCCACTATACCATCTCCTTTCGCTAAATTCCTGCAGCAGTCAGACATTGAGACCATAGAACAATTTGAAAAGAAAGGCTTTGCATATTTTTCCTCAAATAGAGATATTTTTAAGACATCAAATAGCGACTCTGAAATAGTTTCTTTTGTAAAGGACCAACCTAAAAACTATCAGAGTAATAGAAAACCATTTCATAGAGTCGACAAGAAAGATAAGAAAGTGCCGAAATGTGTCTACTGTCAACTTTTTCATGACACTTATTCTATGTGTGATAAATCACCAAACTATCCTGCACATCTTGAGACGGTCATTAAGAAGCAACAAAACAAAAGAACTGCATACAGGCGTGCAGTCAAATGCTTCTTCTGTTCCAGCTACGGCCATTATTCCAGCAAGTGCCTAGGCCGCCAAAGAATGAAGGCCAACAATGCAATGTTGATTGATACATCTTCTGATAGTGGGAGTGAAACTGAGTGTGACGTCCAAAACGAATTACCTTTTAACCAAGCGGTAGATGTGTGTTGTGTAAACGATATTTTAAACTTTGATAATTGTAACCAATGTCAACAATTTCATGCAAACGGCAAACTCACATGTTGACACATTGTAACATCCTCCTTAGAGAATGCAAACGCAGCTGTAGCCTCCAGAGGCAATTTGATGTTTCACACTGCACTGGTCAATGATAAGCCATGCCGATGTTTGCTTGATAGTGGTAGCTCTATTATTGGTGTAAAGAAGGAACTGGTTGATCCAAAATATTATACTGGTGACTCTGTAAAATGCCGTACTTTTTCAGGAAATATAGAAACCTATCCTCTGGCAAGAGTCCGTATAAACACCCCATTCCTTTCTGGTACCTTTACATGTGCAATACTAGACAACCCTTGTACTGAGTTAATTCTTGGGTGTCTACCCCAACTAAGACACTGCACAGATGAAGAAATAGCTGCCTGGGAGGAGAAGAATAGACTCACTCCAGTGAACAGTGCAGATATCCTCGATCACAATCCCGACAAAAGTGCTAGACCCATAAGTCTTGAACCTGGTCAAGATATATTGCTATTACTACCTGACAAACGTAATAACATGTTAACTTCATGGCAAGGGCCTTTCAAGGTGATACGAAAAATTTCGGATGTCGATTATGAAATATCGATAAACGGACACTTAAAGATATTTCATATCAACATGTTGAAACCCTTCTTTTCACTACAAGAGACAGAATTAGAGACAGACGAACACAATGCACCCACACCTTTGGATGAGACGACAGACGTACACAACGCAACTACACTAGTTAGCGAGACTGGCAAATCCGACGAGATGCATACACTTAGTGAGATTACAGAAAACGCACTTAGCACCACAACCGTACTGAATCAGGTAGACGACGACGGGATGGAACTACCCGTTCCAATTGTGGACAAGACTGCTACATTAGATTGCATACGATTAGAAACGGGACTGACAGATGAACAACGACGACAGATAATAGAATTAGTGACTGAATATAAGGACATATTTTCCGACATTCCAGGTAGGACGGACAGAATCGAGCACTCCATCCTTCTTTCGGACTCGAAGCCTATCAAGTGCAGGCCGTACTCTATCCCACTTAGCTATAGGGAAAATCTAAATAAGGAAATTCTTAATTTAGAAGCTAGTGGAATCATTCAAAAATCTACATCTGAGTACTCCTTTCCAATCGTCCTAGTCAAGAAAAAAGACTCTACCATTCGTCTTTGTGTGGACTATAGACAACTCAACAATGTCACAAAGATCGACGCAGAACCAATTCCTTCCTGCGAAGATCTTATTCTTGACATGCCCACCTCCAAAATCTTTTCTAAATTAGACCTTACTAAGGGATATTGGCAGGTCCCTATGCAGACTCAATCTATCCATCTTACTGCTTTCTCAACACCTCTAGGTCTTTACGAGTGGCGATTTCTTCCTTTCGGACTTCGTAATGCTCCTGCCACTTTCGTACGCTTAACTAGAGATTTGCTACATGGAGTGACGAATACAGTGACCTATATAGATGATATTTGTGTCCATACAGAGGACTGGACAACACACCTACTGAAACTAAGACATGTCTTCGATAGGTTGCGACTCTTCGGTCTCACGGTCAAACCGAGCAAAGTCGAATTGGGCCTACAAGAAATTGATTTTTTTGGGTCATGTCATTTCACAAGGACAACTGAAAACTGATAATAGAATTATTACCAAAATTATGAACCTGACCATGCCTACAACAAAGAAGCAGGTCAGGAGCCTTTTGGGTTTAGTAAACTATTATAGCAAGTTCATACCGAACTTAGCTGAAATTACAAGTGTATTTTCAAATGTTTTAAAAGCATCAGTGAAACTAGATGTCAAAGATGCATTATTAATTTCTGCATTGTCAACATTGAAAATTCTATTTAGTAATGTACCAATCCTCAGCTTGCCTAATCCTAGGCTCGTTTATTATCTTAGGACAGATGCCAGCAGGATTTCCATCGCTGCAGTACTAGGCCAATTTTATAAGGGCATCTTCCATCCGATTTGCTACGTGAGCCGCAAGATCACACCGGCTGAATCCAGATATTCCATATCAGAGTTGGAAGCCCTAAGCGTCATCTATTCGGTGAGGAAGTTGCATCGATTTCTGGCGGGTAATCACTTTGTGGTCCAGACTGACAACTCCCCGATCACGGCCATACAAAGTGGGGTACATAGGAATGACCGCATCTACAGGTGGTCGTTAATATTACAGAATTATACTTTTAGTATAGAGCATATTAAGGGTAGGGACAACATCCTTGCTGATACCCTTAGTCGACCATCTGAGGTAGAAATACCTGATATTCCACACGAATAGGTAGTTTAAGAAATGTTCATTTACTGTACACTTAACGTATCCTGTGTAGAATATACTATTGTGTACATAAACATCAGGATCAGAACTGTGTGCTAAGAACAGTGAACTACCATGTGTCCGTAGACAGCAGAATGACAACTGTGCGCCAAGAACAAGGAAATCACCGTGTGTACATAGACAGCTCGTTACTTACTATGCTCCAGTTGTGCTCCGGTGAATCACCTGTGTTACTCATATCAGAACAGTCTCAGAACATTGTGAAATAATAGACACCATAATACTTGTCTACGACACCAGCGGACTCAACGAGTGTAAGATTACCCATAAGACACAAGTATGACTGTGTAGTCTAGATAGCATACCCAGGATAAGTGTGTATATATGAACTATGCCAACGAAAGCAATTTCTATACGTTATGGCAACCACTAACCTGAGGTAAATAGACATCATGTATATATACTTATTGTGATATGTAATATAACGGTTTTAATATAGTGGTAAATTATAGTTAGGTTAGTTACTTTAATATAGAGGTAGGTTAGATTCAGGCAATATAAGAGATTTTTTTTTGTGGTTAGATAAATCATTAATTTACCCACTTACTTAGCATAAAATTAGAGTAGGATAAAGTGGTTTAAAAAAATTAGAAACGTAGATTAGAATATTACAGCAAACTAAATGACAGCGAATCAAAGATTAGTATAAATAGCTTAAGATAGGAACAACACCATGTAGTCATTTAATTTCATTTTATTTCATTCCATCTTTAAGAACATTTTAACAACTTCATCATTTAGGACTAAAATTAGGTTATATTTTATAGGATAAAAGTATTATACTTATGAACATACCTCATTTATACCATGTACTTTAAAAATATCCATTATATTTTGTTCATTTAAACATTAAAAACATTATTTAGAATTTTTGTTACATGTTACATTACCCATTTCATAAAGATACATAACTCATTTCACATCATTTTCATTTTTTTATATAATTAGATTACTTCCCTTAAATTAGATTAATTTTGTACAACAAAATATAATATACATAGTTAGAGAATTAATATTAGTATTTATATAGAATATAGTGTTTAATAATATCAGGGTATAATCTATCAACCCTGTTTCATCCATGTAAATACATGACTCGTGCAGTAACTTAAGCACAGTCATGAAGCTCAACTCTTTTCAAACTGAGCTAAACTTGTACAGTGTCACTTCAAGGTTTTTAAATAATTGTGAGAATAAAAGATGTGTGACAGAAGTGTGAAAGTGAGAGAAAATGGTAAATATACAATGGAGAGTGGAGGCAGCCAGCGGATTGTTTTCTGTCGCTCAGCGCGACTTTTTATTATTTGTCTGCGTCGGGCGTTTGTTTTCAATGTTGTAATGTGCTGTCTTAAATGTATTGTGTGTAGTTTAGAGTAAAACTTAGATAGAGTATTTTAAGTCTCATAAGACGGAAACGTAGTCACGAATTAGTGTTATACACTTGTTTGTGGCCACATTTAACCGAATTATGACACTTGAAAACTAACTGGCATACATAGTTATAGACAGACACACGTGTTAGAAGTTAAATTATATTAATAGATAGATTCAAACACGCAAACAACCAGGAAAACACACATGTAAAGCACATACATTTTTAGAACAAAGGGATATAACTTCGGGTCAGGGGACACAATAGACAACGAAACACTAACTTAACAGTGAAAGATAACTTTACACGCGGAAGCGAGATAGGTAAAGCCTGTCGCATTCAGCTTGTGCAAGGGTTGTTTAATATTATATGGGGGACATGAAGCAATTCATGGGTTGACCCTAAGAAAGTCAACTTGGTATGGGTAGTAAGTTAATTTACTATTTGAGGGCAGGTCTTATAAGACAACGGTCCGGTTCAGACAAACCTCTAATTATATAATATTGCGATTGAGAAGAAGGCTCACGCCAACCTGACAAGTTTATGGCGATCAGCAATAGCCAAGTAAAGTGATACTACACTGTGACAATAGTCAGTAAACGTCTATTGGGAAACCCAGAACCAGGTTATCAGGAGTCTTTGACAAAAATTAGATACACTAATTTTTTAGAAACCTCTTGCGTCACAACCATGAGTCAAAGTTTGTAACGCAACACAGGAGGGGAGGGTGTGTGTCAAAGACTCAAATATAGAGGAGGAAGACCACACTGAATGAGTGGTCTACCTCCAGTAGATTAGAGGTAACTCAGTGCCCCTACATGAGGGCAGGGTAGGTGATAGGAAGGGGAACTATTAAATAGTTCTCTCATGAGACACGGAGGTGTCAACCAGAGAGTTAGCACTCTGGTCACGGCATGATCACGGCAACGTGAATCTAGAGTGTAACTCAAGAGAGGCCACTACTCGAGCGTGCTAAATGAGGCCGCACGCAAACAGCCGTAGTGCGCCCTGAGTCCTTCCGCGTACTGTGTAAACAGCACGCGGAGTAGAATCAGACGGGGCACAGACTTCAGAGTGATAACATCGCTTAGCGATGCTTGTTTCGTTAGCCGAGTAGATAGATTAGCGATAGGGTTAGGAAACGACTAGGGATAGGAAGTTCTGTGCATTTATTCTTGTGTGATTTGTTAGCGACTGTTTGTTGTACATTGATGTGATGCAAAGAGCCAGTGGCAATAAAATGTGTAACCAATTCCTCTCGTACGACTAGCAAGTCTTTTGTGTGGTGCGAGAGAAGTATCCTAGAATGCCTGTGAAAGCGGTTGCTGACAGGAAGTAGGTCACGTAATTACTCTTATGCGTGTTTCCATATTATAATATTTTGTTGATCTATTAAGGTGTTCTCAGTAGTATAGTGGTTAGTGTCTTCACCTGGTACACGGGAGCTCGAGGATCGATTCCCCGCCAGCGAGGCAACAATTTTTTTATTTTTTTATTTTCAGGAATTATGTGACACCAATGCTAGTCTGATGATTTCGCTTTAGGCATATGTTTTCTACGGATTTTGTGTATTAAGTGTTGTTTATCTTGCTGCACAAGAACCTGCGCACTTGTCTTTCTGTTCTTATCTGTCCTCAGTAGTAAGGGGGGAGGTAATGGAAGCGGTTTTGGGGTTTCAAACCTCAAATAAATCGTTCTTTACGGGGTTATCCCGCCATCTTGTTTCTTCATATTTTACGACCACAATATTTGAACTTGGCGGGTATTTTCTTGGGTCTGGGTGACCACTTCCGGTTGTCACTTCCGGTCCCCGAGCGGCGGGCGGGCGCGACCAGGTACCTCCGCCGGCCGCCTCGGCTTCCCCCGACCGCTTCCGAGCCCATTCAAAGACAACGAGGCAAGACCCGTGCATGTGGATTACTTATATAGATAAGTAGACCAACTAGTCACCGGGCACCTGGGTCGAGTCCCAGTGTGTGGGTATGCGATGTGTATGTGTGTGTGTAGGGGTAGGGGTAGGCCGATGTATGAGGGGCGCGATGGAATAAGCCCCTACCCCGAATATTATCCTTTGCCCTCCGTGGAGGAGGGCCATCAAAATTCTCATTGAAATGTGAATAAGTGATGGTCAAGTGAGGTCTTTGGGTAGACCAAAAGGAGTATTTGGTAATACTACCCTTTGATCTGAGCCAAAAAAGACCCAAAAGATAGCTTGGTCATAGTCAGCCTTAGGATAAAAGTCTGAAGCCAGATTACGGCAAATAAATCTATATATGGGTATATTGCCACAATTAATAAACACGTAATACCATATAGATAGTGATTAATTCTAGAGACCAAACCACTAGAGACCAGTCTCAATAGTTGTCAGATTCTCCCCCATAGTTACAACGCGTCGTCTTCACCGACGCCAGGCAAGTACAGCCAAGCTCAACTCTGAGCGACGTTAAACACTCTAGTTCCAACGCGGCGTCTTCGACGGTGCCAGGCAAGTACAGCCAGGCTCAACTCTGAGCAACGCTAACCAGGTTGTGGGTCAGTCGGTACAGGCGTGAAACATGAAGTTCACGCAGAGGGACACAACTCCGACTGGCAGGAATTCTGAGCGTCCAGGCAGACGGCTTGGGAAAGTGATACTGGACAGACGGTCTGAATGGTGCTTGTGATGAATTGTGTGTTTGAGCGCGAATTGATAGTTAGCCTGTGGGAGCATTTTGCTGAGCTGACCGCATGTTTCACTAATCTACTAACAAAGAGCAATCCAAATAAAATTGTACACAGCGAATGTTTACGACCTGCATTTGCAAAGGTGTTGTGGCATAACCGCTAACCACCATTATTCAGTTACCAAGAATGCACGCAAAAGAGAGGGGAAAATATAACAATTGACTGCACAAACTCAAACCGAAACCAAAACTGATAACGAAAGCAAAATCAAAACTGAAAATGAAAGATTGACAGATGACGTCAATTCTTGGAATTATTTCATCAGCCAAAGCTCAGTAGATCATTGGATAGAAACAGACACGTGACAACGCCTCCGCTAAGACGCCTGCTTAGAATATGTTAATCGCGCACTTCTACTGCAGACAGCTTGACGAGCAGACGCAAAAACTGGTGTGACCGAATTTTCAAACAAGAACGGCAGAATGTCTGAATCCGAGGTAAGCTTGTGACTCCTTAGATTAAACTGATGACCAGATGTATCAAGTATCAAGTAATGGTATCCAGTGTTTGTAACGTTAATTAAAAAGTATTATTGTAAATTAAAACCTCTGAAGTGAAAAATGCTCGACTGTTAGATTCTGACGACGCAGAGCCGTTTCCCGGGCAAACTGACAATCTACTACTCTCTTCTAATACTGCAATCTCTGATATTCTTAAGGATAGTTATTACCTTTAAGAAGTGCATAATAATAATACTATATTCTATTCTAGACAACTGTACGAAGTGATGATTAGAAAGCAATCTTGTGCATTTCAGCAGAAACACTGCTTAAATTACTATCACTATCTACAGCTCATAAGACAGTTCGTGTACTAGAACAAGTGCCTCGTTTTAAAACAGACTTATCTATGCCTATTTACAATCTAGAGAGCTGACAGAGAAATCATATTTTCCCTTTCTCCTTCATATATTGAATAAATAGGGTTTGATGGAATAAATATTTATATTTATGTCAGATTTTACTTAGATAAGGGCACTCATGAACTGCATTACATCAGAAAAGTTATGCTTCGCGGAACTCCATCACCAGAAGTTGACTTAACCCACTACTCAACATAACTTAAAACACATCACCACACCACCCAACACTCAACACCACAACAACAACAGGTAATGGGAGAGGAGTTATTATACAAAGAAGAAGGAAAAGTTGGTTAATTGGGAAAACACAGAGAACCATTTATACACACTACAAACCCAATTGAGTGATAGAAATGTTATAAATGTATGTCATTTATTCATATGCATTTTGACACCTCCTCACTCTTGTCACTGTCTTACTGTACACGTCTCACTGACCGCAAGTCCAATGAGAACTTACATACAGCAGGAACCAGCTGATACCAGGCGTACACAGTGTGATAAACTCTGACCACCCCAAATTAACCCAACACTAGATCAGAGAAAAGAGGAGGGGGAGGGGGATGTCTCGACGTGCATTCAACCGCCGAAGCATTAAAACTCAAACTTGAATAAATTTATGTAACAAAAGTCGCTCACCTGGAAGACTGATATAATTTTGAGATAAATCCTTTTATTTCGGTTCTGCTCTCTTTTAGATAAAATGAACACAATACTGCTGTATCATATAACGGGCCCCTGACACGGGGACGGGACGTTATATATGTTAATACAAACTTGGCCGTTCATCTAATTCCATAATTACCCAATCTCCTAAAGCATATTGCAGCTAATGTCCAAAAATAACTCGTTGTCTATACTTGATATATGTCCCGGTCCTGAGTATGATATGAATGCTATATAAACAGGCGATATCCCTTCCTCAATAACAATGCCTTGCCCTAGATGATCAAACCTTTTGCTCACGGAGCTTTCAGGGAAAAACACACACAGCCGTCTTGATGTCCTTTCTCGAAGTCCCCTTCTGCTGTCCCTGACGATGATTACGTCGTCCTAAGTTT
The DNA here is from genome assembly GCA_963921405.1 of Cepaea hortensis. Lineage (NCBI taxonomy): Eukaryota > Metazoa > Mollusca > Gastropoda > Stylommatophora > Helicidae > Cepaea > Cepaea hortensis. Next base: position 4,595,494 of record OY992889.1, on the reverse strand, counting down.
CTAGTCGTCAAGTCATTCTATTGTTAGACTGGGAATCTCCTAATTCACATTAGGTGGTGCGTGTGAGCGTGACCATTATGTGGCATAATGCCCCCTCCCCCCAAAAAAATGCTATGTCATCTTTCCTCTCATAATTACTTACAACTGTAACCATATTTTTACGCACTACCACATAGCTCCAGGATTTACCCCATCATTAACCCTCAAAAAAAAAAAATCATAAATGCTACATAACGGCACGCCCACCTGTCCGAACCCTACGTCGAACGTCGTGTGACTGATCCTATGGGATCAGTTCAACTAATAATTGAATATTAGTCCCTACCTTGTCCTAATGACAAGTATGTCCTAGTTCTAGGACGAGGGTAATAATGACGATTTTCCAGTAACCATGTTAGTCGTAGTCGTTACTTGTTGTCGTATTGTCATTTAATGGGTAGGTTGCTTGTCTGTGATTCCACCTTAACTTTTTCCCGATATTTTCCTTTGGGATTTGGATTGTCACTTGGTCATATTTAGCTCCTGTACTGATTCATAAGCATACAGCATAACATGACACATACCCTTCGGACCCAACATTTCTCATTAACTAATATAACCGCTAAATAAATTAAATATAGTTATTCACAATTACAACTTTATACTCAAGTGTTTCCGAGTTCTTTCCAACCGGAAGTCTTTGTGTCTGTTAATAACTTTCATCCTTGCCGTGGCTCTGTTTTGAACACATATCAGATACAAATGTACCTTAATTCTATTTATACTATTTAATCAAATAACCTATCTTAACATGTTGGTTATTGTTATCTTGACCTTCTTCTTCTTCTTCTTTTCGTTCATCCGGAGTGTTTTTTCAGATGTGATTGCGGTGTGTCTGTTATGCGCCCTTGGGCCGAAACCCGTAGGCCAACACATCGACTTTAGCGTGCATTTTTGACCAGGTAGCATTCCTGGGAGACTCTCACTTTTGTGGCGCCATCTGCAACCATGCTGGCCAAGGTGGAACGGTCGAAGACAACGGTCATCCCTCAAAGGAAGGCAGGGACAGTCCATAGCATTTTCCGCCATCCAAGGTTGCTTCCATAGTTGCAGGGCCGACACATAACGCCCTGGATCTGGGCTCACCGAGGGAGATCGTCACGTCCTGCTCATGGCTGCTTTAAATCCTCACTTCAATATATTGGTCATTTCGTTTCCCCGGGTCATTCCCGCACAAACCAGACAGGTTTGCAGACGGCATCCACTCAGCGAGTTTTCGGACATGTGCTTGTCGTTGCGCCCATCAGAGCTTTTCCAGGCTCAACAGACATTCGGAAAACTACCCAGTCAGAGCTGTTCCGAACAAAAGCGGCATTCGGAAACTAGGTAGTCAGAGCTGTTCCTAGCACGAGAGACATTCGGGCGAGACATTTCACTCGGACGTAATTGCGTAGTGTCAATTTTTAGTTTGCCACCCGTAGGCCGACACTTCCGACTTCTGGCGGGCATTTTTTAGTGAGGTTAGCCTTCCTCTGGTTTCGAGACACGTTAGACTGTTGTAATGTCACCCACATCTCAGCTGGTCAAGATAGAACGATCAACGATATCGCGGACGGCCCTCAAGGGAAGGCAGGGGCAGACCATGGGCATCATCTCACTATCCGAGGAGGCTTCCATAATTGCAGAGCCGGCACATATTGCTCTGGGACTGGGCTCACCCAAGGAGTTTCCACGTCCTGCTCATGGCTGCTTTTGTTCCTCACTTCCATGTGTTGAGCATCCCGCTTGCCACTGATCGCTCAAGCACACACCAGGAGCGGTCAGATTGCGGGCGACATCCACTCGGTAAGCTTTTGCTTGTGACTTCAACCCACGCAATAGGTACGCTCGCCGTGCGTTCCATTTTTCGTTGAGACGTTCTTCCACTTATATCTACACTCTCTATGAGTTAGATACAGAGTTTCCGTAACCATGCCCTTCGACTGGGGCACTTTCTTTCTTTTTTGTACTCGCTCACGAGGTAGGCTACATGTGCTGCCGGCTCAGCACCTTACCTTCGTGCAGCAGTGAACGGGAAACGGTCTGGCCCTCTCATCCGGGAATCCCTCATATCCCCCAGCTGAGAGCCTTCGAACATGTATCAGACCTGAGCATGTAGCTTGCTCAGTATCACGTTTCTATTTTCCGGTAGACGGGTATCGGCCTGGCTCTCAGATCCGAGGGTTTGTGGCTTAGAGGCGTTCAGCCACAGCCCTCGACAGGGAGCCTTAAGAGTTTTGTCCGAACCAAGAAATTCTGCCTTCGTGCACCTGATTTAAATTTTGACTGCTATCCTCAGTCTATACCTGCAGAGCAGCAGGTTGTGTCTCTCTTAGTCTGGTCCCTATCCCATAAACTGTCCGATATGTAATTTTTCACCCATCGGCAAGCAAATGGGGTCGATGGGACACGCAAGCTCCCCCACCACGTCAAGGTGGAGACACATCGGGGGAGATCTTGACCTTCTAATAAGGCTTGTAATACACAAGTAATCATCTCAATATATAACCGAACTTTGAACTTAATACAACAAAAACTATAACTCTAATTCAACTTTAGATAATCAACAAGAAAATCTGCCATTCCATAATCGACTCAGAATGTCAGCAAGATTATTATCTTTTCCAGGAATATGACAAATGTCAAATTCATAATCCTGTAATAGTAATGACCATCTATATATTCTAGAATTCTTCGTATGACCCGATTTGAAAATTTGTAGCGGTTCGTTATCCGAAAGAACTAGAAATTTCCTACCTAGTAAGTATCTAGAGAACTTTTCAATACTTTCAATTAAAGCTAAAGCCTCTAGTTCAGTAACAGCATAATTTCTTTGCGTTTCAGATAGCTTTTTACTGAAATAAAGAATAGGATGTAGTTTCCCTTCATGCAATTGAAGCAATACAGCTGAAATAGCATGTAAACTAGCATCCGTTTGTAAAACAAAATCTTTTGAAATATCAGGTAATTTCAAAATAGGATATGTACTAAATAGAGTTTTTATTTGTTGTAATAACTTCTCGTGATCCTCTGTCCAAACTATCTTTGTTGGTTGACCTTTCTTTAAAAGTTCCGAGAATGTTGCTGTCATGTGTGCAAAATTAGGAATAAATTTGTGATAATAATTAATTAACCCTAATACACTCCTAAGCTCCTTTTTGGATGTTGGAGGTTTGATATTGAGAATCTTTGTCACAACTAATGGATCTGTTTTCCCAAATCCGTTAGAAATTCTATGACCTAGAAATTGTATCTCAGTAAACCCTATCTCAACTTTACTTGGTTTAGCTTTCAACCCATGTTCTTGTATTTTGTTAAAAACTTGTTTTAAAATTTTAACATGTGTGTCAATATCACAAGTATGAATACAAATATCATTCATATAAGTTGCTACGTTGGTAATTCCATGAAGTAATCTTCTCATCATTCTCATGAATGTACTCGGTGCATTTTGTAAACCAAATGGAAGATATTCCCATTCATATAAACCTAACGGTGTGCTAAAAGCTGTAATATGCTATGAATCCTCCTCCATAGGAATTTGCCAATATCCTTTTGTAAGGTCAATTTTCGAAAATAATTTCGAGTTTGCCATAGTTTCAATTAACTCATCAATATTTGGCATAGGTTCTGCATCTAGTAAAGTCAATTCATTAACTTTCCTATAATCAACACATAAACGTAATGATCCATCTTGTTTTTTTCTTAACAATTACTACTGGTGAACAATAGTTTGAAATTAACTTTTTAATAATTCCAGTTTTATCTAAATCTGAAATTTCTGCAGTAACTTTTTCCAAATAATGTATTGGAATAGGATATGGTTTCACTTTCACTGGGACATTTGATAATAAAGTTATTTTATGTTTAATCAGTGATGTCTGCCCTGGTTTATCTGAAAAAATTGAACTATATTCCTTTATTGCAGTAATAAGTTTTTCTCTATCTTGTGCTGATAGATCTTTATTTATCTGTATCGCTTGCCAATTACTGTCACTATTAACTATAGGTGTTGGAATCTGTTGTTTTATAGCATCTTCTTGTTGCTCATTAATTACCCAACAAGCTGTTGCTATCCTATGAGGAATTTGTTGTGTCACTTGACTTGAGTTATCCTCACGTGGAATATATGGCTTCAACATATTAATATGAAAAATCTTATGTTTGCCGTTCACATCAATACGATAATCTACATCGCTAATGTTCTTAATTACCTTAAATGGACCTTGCCATGATGTAACCAAACAATCTCGAGGATCAGGTAATAATAACCAAACCTCTTCTTCTTCTTTCAAGACTATTGTCTTGGCATTCCTATTACCATATTGTCTGTATCTCTCTCCAGCTTTATCTAGTGTAGATTTTGCAATTTTACACGCTGTGATAATTTTGTCTCTTAATTGTGTGACCATTTCATATGCATCTCTTTTCGGATGATCGTATGTTTTCTTTGTGAGTAAGTCATATATTAATAATGGACCTCTTGGATTTGCTCCATATACCAATTCGAATGGAGAAAATCCTTTACTAAATTGTGGTACCTCTCGGTATGCAAATAGTACCGCTGGTAATAAGATATCCCAATCTTTGGGTCTTTCTGCAGCTACTTTCGCCAGAGTTCGTTTAAGAACTCCGTTGTAGTTCTCATTCACACCATTTGTCATCGGGTGCCAAGGTGAACTAAACACCCGTGGAATCCCAAGTATTTTCATTGCCTCTTGAGTAGCCGTTGATATAAACTGACTACCTCTATCTGATAATATGCAGCTAGGAAATCCTATTCTGCTAAAAATTATCAACAATGAATCTAGAATGGATCTACTTGTGATATATTTTAAAGGAATAGCCTCTGGCCAACGAGTACAAAGATCAATCATGGTTACTATGAATCTATTGCCTCGATCAGTAGTTGTATTTAACGGACCCACAATATCTATATCTATTTTCTGAAATGGTCGTGATGCCAAATCAGTTTTCTGAACATGTGCTTTGGGATGTTTGCCTTTTTGTGTGGTCATCTGACATACTGTACATGAACGTACATGTGTGGTAATGTCTTTGTTATATCCAGGCCAATAGAACTGCGTTAGCAATCTATTAGTGGTTTTAGCAATCCCCATATGACCAGCGAATGGAGAATCATGTGCTAATTGTAATGCTTCAGTACGATATTTCGATGGAAGTACTGTCTGAAAATAACGTGATGTACCTCTATCATACCGTCTCAATAAAATATTATTGTCTATGAAAAATTTCCAATTACCTCTTTTACCTTGTTTTATTGGTTCGCTCAGTTTTTTAAAACAAGATTGTAGAGTTGGATCTTGTTTTTGATCTTCTGGTAAATCAGTCACTAGTCTGATATTATTTTCTAATTTGTCACTGTCTTTATCCCTTTTTTCTTGAGCTCTTGTAATTGCATTAGCTCTTGCATGATCAATTTCCCATTGCTTTGCTTCATCATGCATTAATTGTTTCGCATCTGGTATGTTACCAATCAGTAATCCGGCACATGGATTTGGTAATACCGCTGCATTTATTGTGCCTTCGTAATATGGTGACATAATTGTAATCGTGGCAATCTTATATCTTTCTATTGTGCCACCGAATGTTCTGCACTCTACAGTTTCGCCTGCATAATCTTCTTCTTTTATCAGCTTTCGATCTACTCCGACAATCGAAGCTCCCGAATCACGAATGCAAGTAGTGGGTTCACCATTTACCCATGCTTGATGGATTTTTAGTTTGCCATTTTGTATGCTAACGGCATTAGCTTCATGAATTGTTTCTATACATTCATTACTAATATTGTCAGTTATACCTTTATTTAACTTGTCAGTCTGATCATCATACTGTTGTATGAGTGCTGCGTGTGTCTCTTCTAAATCGTCTGAGTCACTACTGGAGTATATGTATGCTGTACTAGCTTCCTTCCAGGAATTTCTCATCGGACAAGACCTACTAGTGTGTCCGTACGCCCTACATGAGAAACATTTTATACTTCTTTTAAAAGAGTCATACTTATTTCTCTTCTTCGCCGTAATATCTTTTAGATATGCGGAATAACCTGGATGGTTATAACACATATCTAAGTTTCCATGCGATAATCTACAATATTGGCATCTGGTGAATTGGCCTTTTCTTGGTCTAACACCTTCTCTATTGTAAGGACTATTTCTATTGCTACCACTACTAAATTTTCTAAACTTACTGTTTCGTCTTTGAAATTTTGCACTTGCTCCTATCACTAATTCAGGTTGTGTACAGTTAGCAAAAATATCCCTATGTGCATTGAAATAAGATTCACCCTTAGTTTCCATCTCACTTAAACTTTTACATTTGTTTTCCATAAGAAATACTGACATAGGTTCTGGTATCGCAGATAACATTCTATCTCTGATAATTAAGTCTTTCACTTTCTCATAACTATCATTAATATCCGCAGCCTTACACCACTTATCAAAACTAGAAGCCATTTCCGAAGCGAAATCCAGGAATGTTTGATTCGATTTCGGTGTAAGTGTTTTAAACTTAGTTCGTAAACCAGATTCATCCAAAGAAAAATGTGATAGCACACAATCGCGCATATATTTGTAGTTCGTACGTAAATCCTCAGGAATTAACTCAATCACTTTCAACGGCTCTAACGCGAGGTGACGGTGAAACAGAATTGGTACGTCCTTCTCCGAAACTTTGTAGTGCTTTACTAGCACTTCGACATTCGTTATCCAAGAACTAACCAAATCACCTTGTTGAAAATTCCTGAATAAACCTTGGTACTTTTTCACAGGATCGTTCTGCTTAGCCAGCATTTTCTCTCGTTCGATTTCAGCTCCACGTTCCATCTCAAGAGTCTTGACCCTTAGGTTACCTTCAACCTCTTTGTCCTTCCAGAGTGTCTCTGTAGCAAGTCTCTCCCTATCAAAAGCCAATTGTTTCTCTTTAAGTTCTGCTTCAGCAACAATTTGTTTCATCTTCAAATCTGCTTCTGTAGCCATTTGCTTCTCCTTTATTTTCATCTCTATCATTAACTTCTCTTTTTTTTCCGCATTTAATTCTTTTTCTCTAGACTCCATTCGTTCGCGTTCCAAATCTATTTCTTTTTCTTTAGCCTCCATTCGTTCGCGTTCCAAAGCTATTTCTTTTTCCTTCAGTTCTCTCTCCAGAGCCATCTGCAGTTGTTTGGTTTCCTTCTCTGCTGTCAGTCTTTCCTCCTTCTCACGTGTGGCTTGAAGTTGTCTTTCCTCCTTCTCACGTGTGGCTTGAAGTTGTCTTTCCTCCTTCTCACGTTTTCTATCCTCTTTGTCACGTTTCTGTTGTTCACTGAACTCAAGCTTTGCCCAATTTCGAAGCTCAACACCAGTTAGACCAGTCTTCTCGCCCATTTCAATGAAATATTGCAGCGTCTTATTGTCCTACCTGTAAAAATGAGCTATCTGGCTGAAATAAATATAGTAGTAGGCAAGAGAAGAAAAGAATCGACAAGAATTGTGATATTGTCTCAACTCACTATCACTTAGATAGTAAGGTAAATGTCGTATCACCGTTGAGCAAATATAAACTCAATTAAATTTGTAGTGTAAATTCACACACCACCAAAAAAATATCAATCAAATTTCTCTATAATGATTGAAATAAATATAACTAGAGAAATAAATATGAATAAATATATCCAATACACAATATATATACAACGCAAGACAACTAATAATTATAAAAGACGAATGACTAGTGACGCGAATACATCTTACTGTTCACAAACAATAACAAATTTTTTTTAACGGATAATGCTCCTACTATACTACTAACGTACAGACAAGACAATAGTATTATGGTGACACTCGCAAGATCAAAACAAAAATTTAATCCGTAATGATCTGGCGACTATCAACACACAAATCACTTCATGAACCAATCAAGTAATAATCTTAATTAGTTTATCAAGGCCCTTCCAACCACCCACAAAATAAAATAAATAGCCTTATTATGAGTCAACATAACATCAATCAACAATGAACAAAATTACTGGCCTTTTCCCGGCTCTCCTGTACGTAGATACAATCTCAGTTGCTCGACAATTCACAGTGAATATGTTGAACAGTGTGTCAAACTGGTGTGTTGGTCCAAATATATAAGAGGAACGAACTGTATGTCACAGATAAATTACTTCTTGCTTTTACGAAAGCACAATTAACTTGTACTTAAACCCGAAACCAACGCAGTTCGTGACCAACCCATGTGATACGTGATTGGCTTGGGTATGTTCGCTGACTCTTGAGTTAGTAGCCTTTCAGCTGAATGCTGTGGGTACTGGAATGCTTGATGCCTACAATGAAGTATAAGTGTCGTACAGTTCAGCGTGAATACGAATGGCCTCACACCCAATAAACTAATGTCAATCCGTACAGCGTCCTGATGCGTAACAGCTGAAGTGTAAAGTGAGTAGTCTCCTGCCGTGTGTAGTGTATCCGTGTAAAGTCAATCAGTGTCCAATGTGAAGTGTTGATGTAGAAAAGTCCGACATTCCGTGTAACAGATTCATATTTGTTAATGTTGTTAGAGTGGTGTCCATCATGGTATCATATAAAGAGTGAAGTGTTATTTCTATGTCCGTCAATGAGAGTAATGGTGTTTATCACTTGGTACAGCGGTGAAATGTGTAATATCCATAAGTATCTCTATATGTTCCTAATAATGGCATCATCATACTGGCCTTGTGCAATAGTTGTGTTGACTCCTTTGGTCCAGTATGACGTGTGGAAAGAAGGTTGAGGTTGTGTCCAAACGTTACTGTTGTCCGTAGATGTCGACGTAATGAGTTAATGTTCGGCCCCTACTGACCAAGTTGAATTCTTCAAATATAACGAAATCCTCTGTGATTTTAAAATAGTATGTCCTAGTATACGTGTACGTGTCGTCTTGAAGTGAGAGTTGTTGTCCGGTATGTGGATAATGGTGTTGTAATGTCCTCCATCCCGTAAGTAGTGTCTTCAAGTATAAACTTGTGTGTAAGAAACGACATTTGATTTGAATAATCAATCATTAATATTACATGGTTGCAGTCAACAACTGTTGTTTGCGCCAGCTGTAACTTCTGTCTTCTGTTACGTTTAAAATGGTGCGCGTCGTTTGTACTATTCGTGCACTTCAACTTGACGTGCAATTGTCATCATTGCAAAAGCGGTAGTCATTCTTTTCTCATTAATAATCTGTAATACTGTCTTACTCTCCGTGTAACAATAATATGCTATGTTTCGTTTTCTGGCGACGTCAGACAGCTTATATCAAATCGGGCGCCATGTTGGTGCATTGTACATAGTCCTGATGCAACATCGTGCTTAGGAATATATCATGTTGGAGTGTATTTCATGTTTATTACTGATCTGGCGGGAATCAATCGTCGTTTATTTATATTATCATCGTTTCCTCGGATCGCAGACCCCACGTGTCTCGACGTGCATTCAACCGCCGAAGCATTAAAACTCAAACTTGAATGAATTTATGTAACAAACGTCGCTCACCTGGAAGACTGATATAATTTTGAGATAAATCCTTTTATTTCGGATCTGCTCTCTTTTAGACAAAATGAACATAGTACTGCTGTATCATATAACGTGCCCCTGACACGGGGACGGGACGTTATATATGTTAATACAAACTTGGCCGTTCATCTAATTCCATAATTACCCAATCTCCTAAAGCATATTGCAGCTAATGTCCAAAAATAACTCGTTGTCTATACTTGATATATGTCCCGGTCCTGAGTATGATATGAATGCTATATAAACAGGCGATATCCCTTCCTCAGTAACAATGCCTTGCCCTAGATGATCAAACCTTTTGCTCACGGAGCTTTCAGGGAAAAACACACACAGCCGTCTTGATGTCCTTTCTCGAAGTCCCCTTCTGCTGTCCCTGACGATGATTACGTCGTCCTAAGTTTCTAGTCGTCAAGTCATTCTATTGTTAGACTGGGAATCTCCTAATTCACATTAGGTGGTGCGTGTGAGCGTGACCACTATGTGGCAGGGGACTAGTTCCTACTTCGGGAATTTAGGTTTCTTCCGACCTACTTCTAGAATATTGCATTGGTAGGAATGTACATATCTATGTGAATCTTACACAGTGAAATCTTGGTGGCAACCAACTGGCCAACCAACCAACCCAGACCAGAAAGAGGGAAGAGAGAGAAAGAGGTGAACCACACGTGAGATGAAAGATGACTAAGCCATGAGCAGAGTATGGGAAGCCTTTAGAGAAGCTACACGGGCAGAACTGAAGTGGATCTATCAGACAATGGACCGAGGCTTATCCTAATCTCCCAATCACAAGGTTTCATTTCTCAAAGGAACACACAACACCCATTTCAGGAACAGATAACTAAATGTTGAATTATCATCTCCACACTTATAATGTACAACATTTAAATGTTTACAATGTTTCCACACTTGTTGACATGGTATTCATTGATGTTTATTAGTTGATTGACTATAAACTTGGGTCTATATGCCATTTTCTATGTTATCCTGTGTAAACAACAACGGAAAATGTATGTAACAGGCCAGGGGACACAGGCCGGTCAATAAATGATGAACCTTTACTGACCTTATGTTGATTTATCAGTCAAACCTATCTGTTGATTCTCCATCTTATGTGTGTAAAACATGTGTCAATGTCTACTAGAATTTGTTGAATGTGTAATTGTCACAACAAATCCACTCATGATGAATTACTAAATTGGGGAGAGAATACTCTAGGTCTATCAACTGCTCAACATCCATGCTTTCTTAACATAAATCAGGCTGAGAGAATTCTCCAGACTTTCCTCAGAATTGATAAAAAGGGGGCTCAAGAGTTAAAAGAATCCTTGGAGAAAGAGCAGAATCCCAGTTAGTATTTACTATTCTCACCAGGGCCATAATCTATATCTCCTAGACTAAATTAATAAGACGACAATGCAGATAACTCGAGGGTCATATTCTGGGGTTATTGATGTTAGAAGAGGATGGGGCCCAACTTCTTTAGTTAGAAATGGGGCATGCACTACAGTGATCTCCCAGTCCCTTCAGAATATGTGACAGGTGTTATCATACTTTTCGAGGAAACCCATCCTTAAATTACCTGATCTTAACACTATTTTCAGGTTGAGATGTGATGCGGGCTCCGTAGCGATTGGCGGGGTATTCCTTCAGGAATACAATCAAATCCTACATCCTGTGTATTACGTAAGCCGCAGGTTGAAAGCCAGAGAAAAAGTTTACTCTACGCCTGAGACGGAGGCGTTGGCTCTTGTGTTTTAGGTACGTAAACTCTCCAGATTTCTTTTAGGTCGTCATTTCATAGTTGAAACTGACATAAGTCCTTTAACCATTATCACCAAGGGAACGCCGACCAACCACAGGGTTGCAAGATGGTCACTGCTTCTGCAGGACTTTAGCTTCGAAGTCAGACATATAAGTGGCTCACAAAATTCATTGGCTGACCTTCTATCCAGATGTCCATGCGACTTACCCAATAGCCACATAGCCCCTGAGAACACTGCAGATAATGTGTAAACTGCACTGTGATATAGTGCTCAGCATCACAGCCAAAGTTGAAATCATTTCAGTAAGGCTGTGCAAATGATGTGATAGGGATGATCTAATCTCCCATTGTAAATATATTATATATCTTATTATTATATGAATAACCGTGTCGAATATGTGGGAGATATGTGGTAGAAAGAGTATATTGTTTTAAATATGTACTACTATTGTTGCGAACAGTACTACAGGATTCAAAGACTTACTGCAGATTGTTCCAGCGTATTTTAATCCGTGTGAAAGAGACTGTGACAGCCGGATTCTAGAAGAACACTTTAATCCATACTGAAGAAGGAAGAAACTATCCAGCAGCTGTTTTCAAGAACTGTTTACTCCGTTTATTTATGTAGCATCCTGACGGAAGAACTTTGTGTTAGTATCTGTTATTACCAGCTGTGTACTTCCGGTGTTTATGAATATTAATTTGAAAGCTAGCAGAATATACTAGAATACTAACAAAACAGTGACGTTTTCTACCAATTTTGTGAGTTAAATATTTCCATATACGGAATTGTATGTGAGGATTTTGTTAGATGTGATCTCAACATCGTAACTTGATTCACTTGTTCACAACAGTGACATTCAGTTCACTTTTGTCAATAGGTATCAAATTGTGACACTAAGAAACGAATTTATTAATGTAATTTATTTTGTTGAAAGCTTGTTGAAATTACCGCCCATAACTTTTGCATTACATCCAAGGGAGACAATTAAAATTGTTGGTAATGTGTAACATGTGTTGAAACCATCTTCATGTTGCCTGATGGGTAACACGTCAATATGACGTCAATTGTACATGGAGATTGTCATGGGTTAAACGCTGATCTCTGCTTCCTCTCATGATATTGACCCGACGTTTAACCGCTAGAACTGTATGGCTCAGGGGTATGAACTGATTCAGTGAAGATGGATGTCAAACACCAACATATATACATATAGGACAGCCTCACTATGCTGACTCCAACATAAATCTAACGACAAAGTCATTCGAGTGAACTGAGATATAATTTATCGCAGGCAACTTCAACAGCAAACGTGAGCGAGTGAGCACATCCAGGCTTCAGTCTTTCGCACCGCACTTTCGCTCTTGCTTATCCATCGCACATCATCTCCCTAGACTGCGTAGATAGTTGGGCACCAAGCTGGCCGCCTGTTATAAGAATGAATGCATGACAAACGCCTACCTTCCACTGTCATATCGCGAATACCAGATATGCCAGCGATCGTGGCGTCGGTAGAGCCAGGAGTACCTGTAGTCAATTGCCGGACACAAACTAAAGCGACTTCATGTGGACACCAAGGACTGGCAGCAGTATAACGGCCGGTATTCTGTGAATGGTGGTGAAGCACATCCTAACGCTGTCTTTGCTGGATCACACACTGGCCACCTAACCGTTACAGTGTTAGGTGACGTATTACAATGACGTCTTCATTGCGTTCAATGTACGTGTCACTACGTGCAACGTTTGTGACACTCTGTAACTTGCTCTTGATGCGCTAACTCATCAAATAAATCTTATGCTACTGTCATTTGCTATATGACAGCTTTGCCCTCTCCACAATGAAAATGTTTGTCAAAACATTTTCCATGTTATCTCGACATGTAAGCAAATGATGTCTGCGACGTAAATTACATCAGATTGTGATAGACAACGAATCCAACGTCCTTGGACCTCAGTTTGTCAACGTGAACCACTCTAGATCGTGGGATATTGAACACCGGACTAAACTACAAGCCCCGAACACCGCCACCTCCTACATTCTATCAATGATCATCGAGCTGTTATAGCGTTAAATGCCAGGCTACTTGAAACTAAATCAGGCTCAAACACCGCCAGTTAATATAATAAGAACTGTTATCGCGTATACATGCTGACACCTTAAAACTACTAACGGTCTCTGTGACCCCGAGTGCCGTTAGTTGAATAAAAACACCGTCCAATGTTGTATACCCAACGATCACATGATCCGTAGTCGATAACTGATCCTCCTTGACGTGGATACATATGTCAACACAACTCCAAGCCGACATGGTAGACCATCATTTATCTTCACTAACCATCATGTCGATAGGGAAAAACTATTCTCTATATAACTGTGTTCTATATCTGTAAAGTGTAGTTCATTATATATTTCTCTCTCTATATATATATCTGTATCTGTATATATATATATATTCTCTATATAACTGTGTTCTATATCTGTAAAGTGTAGTTCATTATATATTTTTCTCTCTATATATATATCTGTATCTGTATATATATATATATATATATATATATATATATATATATATATATATATATATATATATCATAATCTATATTGTTTCATATATGTATGTGTTATAAATATGTATGTATGTTTGTATTCATTAACTTACTTTCATTCCTTTCTCTTCATTCGTCCATCATAAAAATGATGCATATATGATGATTAGTTACCACAGAACATACTGCTGACAATACATATCCACTAGACGAATAATTGATAATTCAAATAATAAATATCAATAATAGTTATATATAAAAATTAAAAAAAATTATGAACATAACATTAAAATAATAAACATTTTCATTTATGAACAATACCATTTAAACTATAATTACATAATTTCACCGGAAATCTAAGAACTGTAGTAATTTATCATGTTTTTACGTATAATAAATTTGTTATTTTCCACCACAATTTAAATTATATTCACAAACCACCACCGATAATACTACACTGGCTTGTCCACGAAAGAAGCCTCTTTAATGGTTCATGTTGCCTTTTCACCTGTCTCTCTGAAATAATAATAACGATAAGTGACTATCTTACATCTATATTATCTTTTTTTTAAATATATCTATAGCTACAGTCATCCTACTGCAATGTTACACTCCACACACAATATATATATATATATATATATATATATATATATATATATATATATATATATATATATATATATATATATATATATATATATATATATATATATAATATTTCCATAATTTATTTATAATCGACTGAGTCAATCAGCTAAATTATTTTCATTTCAAGAAATATGAGCAACAGAGAAATCAAACCCCTGCAACAACAAAGACCATCTGTGTATTTTCGCGTTTTTAGGAGAACCATCCTTAAAAATTTTCAGTGGCATACTGTCCGAAATTACCAGAAACTTTTTACCTAAAAGATATTTCTCAAATTTCTTAATTGCCTCGACCACAGAAAGTGCCTCAAGTTCGGTAATTGCATACCGTCGTTGAGTTTGATTCAATTTTCGACTGGAATATAAAACTGGATGTAACAATCCATTATACTCCTGAAGTAAAATTGCAGATATGGTATGCGAACTGGCATCTGTCTGTACCACAAAGTCCTTTGACATGTCAGGAATTCTAAGAATTGGTGGAGAACTAAACAATGATTTTATTTCCTGAAGAATTTTCTCATGTTCCTCCGACCATTGGATTTTATTTGGCTGCTCTTTTTTAAGAAATTCTGACAATTTAGCGGTCATTCCAGCAAAATTCTTTATAAATTTCTGATAGT
This sequence comes from Cepaea hortensis, assembly GCA_963921405.1. NCBI lineage: Eukaryota > Metazoa > Mollusca > Gastropoda > Stylommatophora > Helicidae > Cepaea > Cepaea hortensis. Next base: position 4,580,351 of record OY992889.1, on the reverse strand, counting down.
AATTAATAAGACCAAGCAATGTTCTAACCTCTTTTTTTTAGTTTTGGGCGAATTAATGTTAAGAATTTTAGTAAAAATGTTCGGATCAGTGTACAGAAAACCCTTTGAAATTCTATGACCTAAAAATTTAATTTCCTGAAATGCAATTTCAGTTTTGCTTGGTTTTACCGTAAGACCAAACATTCGAATGCGACAAAAGACCTGTCTAAGAATGTACGCATAATGTACTGTCTCAGTAGTATGAATACCGATGTCGTCCATATAGGATGCTATGTTTGTGATGTCCCTAAGTAGTAAACGCATCATTCTTGTAAATGATGAAGGAGAATTCTGAATACCAAAAGGAAGATATAAAAATTCATATAAACCCAAAGGTGTTGCGAATGCAGTAATGTGTACAGAATCTTCCGCCATCGGTATTTGCCAATAACCTTTCGTCAGATCTAATTTAGAAAACCATGTAGACTTCGCCATGCTCGCTATCAATTCATCTATCTGCGGCATAGGTTCCGGATCCAGGTAAGTCAACTTGTTCACTTTCCTATAATCTACACAAATACGTAGATTTCCGTCCTTTTTCTTTATAATAACTAGCGGCGAACAGTAATTCGACACAGATTTCCTAATAATGCCCGCCTTTTCCAATTCCTTAATCTCATTAATTACACCTTCTCGACAGTGCAATGGAATTGGGTATGGTTTAGTTCTAACGGGAATTTGTGAATTCAAATGAATGTGGTGTTTAATTACAGAAGTTCTACCTGGTGAATCTGAAAATATATCTGCAAATTCCTCTAACAATTTCTTGAACATTTCAAAATCATCCTGCGATAGCTGATCGTTTATAATTACTGATTTCCAACCACCTTTATTTCCTATAATCGGTGTAGGTATCGTCTGTGAAACAGCATCTTCAGCCTGTTCGTTTATCACCGAACATAAAGCAGCATTTCTAATATGTACATCTGTCACATCATCAGTGGTGTCAGGCTGCATTGAGTGATAAGGTTTCAACATATTAATGTAGTAAATTCTAAGTTTATCTCTAACCAAAATCTGATAATCCACGTCGGATATTTTCTTAACAACTTTAAATGGTCCTTGCCATGAGGTTGCCAATGCCTCGACAGGACTTGGGAGTAATAATAAAACTTCATCCCCTTCATGTAGCTCAATTGTTTTTGCTAACCTGTTTGCATATTGTCTATATTTTGTTCCTGCTACATTTAATGCTTGCTTAGCAATTGAACATGAAGTTATTATTTTGTCACGGAGGTTAGTGACTTGTTCATATGCTTCCTTCGTAGGCTGATCTTTAACCTCTCCTGTTAACAACTCATCCAAAATCTGCATTGGTCCTCGTGGATTTGCCCCATATACCAGTTCAAAAGGCGAAAAACTAGTACTTGCCTGTGGGACTTCTCTATAAGCAAATAACACTGCAGGCAGTAGAACATCCCAATCACCCGGCCGTTGAGCAGTAATCTTGGCCAATGCACGTTTTAACGTACCATTCAGATTTTCTATAATCCCATTGGACATAGGATGGAAACTTGAGGAAAACATTTGTTTAATCCCCAACATTCTACTAATGGCTTTTGTATCTCCGGCAATAAACTGCGACCCTTTATCTGATAAAATGTATAAAGGAAAACCAATTCTGGAGAAGATCAGAAGTAGAGCATCTATAATTACTGACGCTGTAATGGATTTTATTGACACAGCTTCTGGCCAACGACTGCATGTATCAATGGCCGTTAGAATGTACCTATTACCTATGTCTGTAGGGGGAGGATCTGAGCACCTATGAACATGTCCGGAGTGCAATGAAGATACCCCAATTGATAACTGATAACTGAATAAACAAGGGGGATAACACTGCAAGACATACACACAAAGATTCAAGCGCTGAGAATCCATCATATAGGACATATCCTTAGTCACCCAGAATAACACTCACTAGCACTCTACTACATAGAACTGAGTCTGCAACACCTTAGGAGAATACATCTTAACACACCACACTACTTTGGAACACTACCAGCGTTCTATAAGACATGTATACAAGCACTCCGTGGGAGTGAGCACTTACTACACCACACAACACGCCAAATCTACAAATACCTGGTTAAACAACAAGCTCCCCCACTACAAGTTAGAATTAAAAGATGAAAAACATACTACATACAAGACTACACATGTACATTTACTAATCGCCATAACCCAAACATCACTCCCAAGGCGAGGAAAATTACATATCGTTTGATCTTAACATGACACCTACTACCGAAAAACAAGCATACAGGTCAAAACGAATAGCACTATGTCAACTCTGTAGATAACACATACAAGAAATAGAAGACCACATTTTTTACATGCCCAGCAGTACAGTCCGCACTAGACACTTTAAGACAACTAATTGAAATATTCACCAAAAAGAAGACAGATGTGTACAAGGCAATATTTTTAAACACAATATCCAAAACCAGAGAAAATAATCACACAATATTGTTGACTGCATTAGCAGAGTACAGGTATGTGGTATGGACCTGTAGAAATGCAGCAACATACAGATTCAGAACATACAACAAACATACAATACTGCATATGGTCCAAAACAAAATCATACAAATATTCAAAAACACTTAGACAAAAGGGAATATGCACATTTCAAATTTGTCTGTGGGATTTGGATAAGGTATACAAAAATATAAATACATCTATATCTGTATTGGTTCCTGCATGCATAGATATGTCTGTATGCATACGTATAACGTGTATGTGTGCGTGTGTGGAAACATACACATAAGGGTGCATGTATATTTGGTATGTATTTATCTCTGTGGTTACAACAACAACAACAACAACAACAACAACAACAACAACAACAACAACAACAACAACAACAACAACAACAACAAAACTTTATTTTGAAAGTGTTAAGAATTGGACACGCAGGCCCGTCTACCATTCTGCCCTTTTATCACTCTCTTTCATACATTTTATCATTCACACATCATTCAAGGCTAACTTAAAACAGCAACAATATAAAAGATATGCATTATAAAGGCATGTGGAAAAATTAAAAATAAATACTACACGACTCAGTAATAGTAATAACTGGTGTGGCACTTGTTATTAGCTATGTGGAATACACTGGCCTACCAAAAGGGGACTGGCTGTTATACTAGGGTTTTATTATACTATTACTTCTATTATTAAGGGGGAAGGTAATCCGTACTGAGATAGTGTTCAAATAATTTGCGATTATATGTATAGGGATTGGTGATATCTTTTATTTCATGTGGAAGATTGTTCCACAGCTGAGCTGCAGAGTACGTTAAGCTTGTTTTGTATAACTCTATCCTAGGCTTCGGAATGTGTAATATATTTAATCGTTTACTGTGTCTAGCATTATATTCAAACAATGGCCACAGGTAGTTTGGGGCATTCCGATGTTGGATTTTGTGAATTAGTTTGGCCTTATTGAAAAGCAGACGTTTGCGGAGTGGTAGTAACTGAAGGCGTTTATGCAGGCTAGGATTGTCAGTTAAATGTTTGCTATAAATTAAACTCATGGGCCGTTTCTGGAGTGAGTAAAGTCGCTTGGTGCTTGAATTGAAACAACCGTCCCAGATTGTAAAGCAGTAGTCAAAATGTGTCTGTATGTGAGACACATAGAATATGTTCCTTGTGTCCTCATCAAGGAAATTTTTAATTTTGACGAGTTGGTAGACTTTTTTCGCTGTTTGTTTAGTGAGCGCTTGAACGTGAGGATTAAAGGTTAGGTTTCTATCAATGATGAGGCCTAATGTTTTGTGCTCAATTACACTTTCTACTGGCATGTTATCGATGTGAAGTTGAAGTGATCTGTGTGAATTTAGAGTCTGAAGTCTTTGTCTGGTTGTTAATAACATAGATTTTGTTTTAGTGATGTTAATTTGCATACGGTTCGCATAGCTCCACCTAACTATATTATTTAATTCTTGTTGCAAAGACGACTCCAGGAAATTACTGCTTTCAGCGTTTGTATACACTGTACAGTCGTCTGCAAATAGATCGCAGGACGACGAAAGATGCAAAGGTAGATCATTAATATATATGGCGAATAATAGAGGGCCTAGAATAGAGCCTTGTGGTGCTCCAGTATTGAAGGTAGTGGTTTGGGACAGAGATTTATTGTATGATACTACTTGCTTTCTGTTTGACAGAAAGATGTTATTAGCGTCACAACATTAGGGCCAATTTTCATTGTCTCTAGTTTTTTAATCAAATTGGCATGGTCTATCATATCAAATGCTTTTCTGAAATCGATCAACACAGCCCCACATATATTGTTGTTATTTATATTATGGTGCCAATTTTCTATCATGTTTGTTAGGGCCGTATGGCAAGAATATTTTGGTCGAAATCCTAATTGACTGTCAACTATAAGCTTGTTGCGATCTAAATACTGTAATGTTACCTTATGGATGTGTTTTTCTAATGGTTTAGATAGTGATGATAGTACAGAAATGGGTCTATAATTGTTTGGGAGACCGTTGTCCAATGAACCAGATTTAAGGAGAGGATACACTTTAGCGACTTTGAGAGCTGATGGAAAGTGACCTTTGGTGAGACACTGATCATATACATAGGTTAGTAATACACAGATCACTGGCGCAGCACAGCGGAGAATCCGACTGCTGATTCCATCTAACCTAGATGAGTTTGTGTTTTTTAGTTTACTGAGGTAAGTGAGTACTTCAGTGACTGTCATTAGCGGTATGTCAAAAAGGATATCTCGGTGGCATGTAGTCTGGCAAAACGATGACAGTAAAGATAAGTTGCAAGGAGAATTTGGTATTGTAGCCTTCAACTGATCTATGTCATTCTAAAAAAAAGTTACTGAATTGGTCGCATGAAATAGGATTTGATGGTAATGAATTTGAGTAGTTATGCTTGTTTGTCAATGTGTTAATTGCCTTCCATATGTCCTTACTATTTGTTTTATCCATGACTAAGTTCTTAAAGTAATTTTTCTTTTCTTTCCGTATGGTATATTGAACTTTGTTTCTAAGAGTACGGTATGTGCTGAGATCCCGCTTTTTATGTGCCTTATCTCTGTCTCTCATAATTTCAAGAATTTCCTGGGTGATCCAAGGTGGTTTGACGTGATGTTTTACTCGAACTTCCTTGATTGGCACATGTCTATCAAACACATCAATAAAGATCTTCATCCAGGATTCCAGAGCATCATCCGGGTCTGGAAGTTGATAAACATTGTTTAGAGGTGAACTGAGCAAGTCCTGTAAAAATGCGTTTTGGTTGAAATTTTTGTAGCTTCTATATTTTACAGTTATGTGTTTATGTTTAGGAGTTTTAATTCCTTTTTAGACCATGTGCAGCATATTGGGTAGTGATCGCTCATTGCACAATTGGGCACGGTGCATTCTATGATGTTGTCCGAGCAAGTTACATAAATGTGATCTATAATTGTTGAAGATGAGTTTGTTACTCTAGTATCTTGTTTTACTATTTGTTGGAAGTTGTATGATGCAATTATATTTTCCCAGATTATATGGGATTTGTTGGTGTCAATGCTAAAGTCTCCGAGTAGTATAATTTCCTTGCCGGAAGCGAAAACCACATCCATCATGGTAGTGAAGTTTTCGTACCAAACGTATCCAGCCCTGGATTTTCGATAGAGGTAGCCAATTATCAGGGGTGTGCGGTTTCGAAGTTTTAACTCCAACCAAATAAATTCTATTTCGTAGGTTTCAAAGTCTATCCTACGGTGAACATTTAGTAGATTAGAAACATAGGCTACTATGCCTGTCTCTTGTTTCCTACAGGGATCTCTTCTAAAAACTTTGTACCCTTTAATAGAGATGTCCTCATCTGAAATGTTTTCATTTAGTCTACTTTCACTAAGGCCGATAACATGAAAATTTTGATTAAGAATAGAAGATAACTCTGGCAGCTTGTTGAATAAGTTGCATATGTTTAAGTGTCCAAAAAGTATTCCTGATTTATTGAGTCAATTTTGCCACTTCTCAGACATTTCACCCAAGAAGTAAGTGTAAATTAGTCAAAATTATGTAAAAATACAAGATAACAAAAATACACAACTACATTAATTTACAAAATACCAGTAATAGAAATCGATATGTAAATGACAATATTATAACGATATAATAAATGAGACCAACAAGTATAGTGCAAATACAGAACAAAAAGAATTAAAGCAAATGAACATACAACAATTAATTTGCTCGAACTACTTCGCAAGCTATGTAACCAGCTGCTATCCGAAAGAATGAATAAATGACTATACAAGTCAATGTTCCCGTTTAAAGTTGGGTATCCCACACGGGAGATAAAACGTTAAACAGTAAGCAGTTAAAGTTCAAGGAGGAAGCTCTTTTCCTGGTATATTGCGTATAGGGCTCAGTGTTTAATACATATCCTATCTTACAGGTCTGTATTGTAGAGACATTATAAAAGCTTGATTCCGTGCAGCCGGACTAAATTGCATCAAGTATAGCAGTTCTGGATTCCAATGATGCGGAACCTGTTGTTGTCTGATATGTGACCCATTGTTGGCGTAAAGTTCTGGACCCCAATGATGCGGAACTTCCTGCTGTCTGCTAGGTGGCCCATTTGTGGCGTGAGGGGGCTGTGTCAAAGTGATATTACTGCCGTGTGTGTGTGTGTGTGTGTGTGTGTGTGTGTGTGTGTGTGTGTGTGTGTGTGTGTGTGTGTGTGTGTGTGTGCCGATGTTTGCAACGCAGGTTCCTTGCAGGGGAGGGCAGGAAAACTATTGTGGTAGTTATCTCCTTCCCGTGATAAGATGGGGGTAGGAAGAATGGGTTGGTTTATCCTTGGTAGCATGTGTGATTCTTGAGTGGCCGGAGGTCGGGGGTCAGATTCAGCAGACGTTTACCTGGTGAAATAGGGGAGTTTCGGCTGGCGTGGGTTGGCCTAGGTTCTTGAGAAATCAATGTTTTTCGCATTTGTTTGTTGGTCAGGTTTTGGGTCCTTTCAGGGTATTTAATGTTCTTTGCAAGCAGACTTGTTCCTAATGTGGTTGTGTGTATTTGGTCTCTATACAATCGTTTCTTTGGTGCTCCTGTCTGTGATGTGAAGAAGGGTGTGTTGTTGATTAAGTGTACATGATACCGATTGCAAAAAGTCTCTAGAGTGTTATTGTTTATATCGGCCAATTGACCTTGAGAGCCATAGCTTGGTGGTATGATGGAGGAGAAAAAACACTGTAGAATTTGGGAAAGTGTAATGTAGTAAGTCAAGTAGTGTTCTTAACTGAGAAATTGTTATACTTTGGTTTTTCATAGTGTCTTGTATTCCTATATGAATCGTTGTCTTTTTAATGGCTGTATTAATCTCCAGTTTACGTATACTGTTTGTTAGTCTTTCTAATCCTGCACCTGGAAGCTGAATTTTTGCAGCTTTGTCGGTGTCTGATAAGGACATACGGTCGCTGTAAATTCCCCCTATCAAAGAGTCGCAAATTATCACATGGGTGCAATCAGCCGGTGTTTTCTGTGTATGTTGGGTTCTGACACGTCTTGCACGCTGTTTCTGCCATTGATGACAATCCAGCTGTAGTCTGTCTTCTTGCAGATTATCAGATGTTTATTGAATGTGGGCGTATTTTCTCGGCAATGTTCTGTCGTCCATGCTGTTGTTTGATAGTTGCTCTTGTAATGCTTCAAATCTATTGCTGACCTTTACTTCGATAGGATATGTTGAGTGTTGTTGAGCAACATTTTATATTTGCTGATGTGTTTTGGTTGGCTGAGTAATTGACGCGCCTACGACTGGTTCTGTTACTTCTAGACTATCTGCGTGTGCTGCCAGATCAGTAGTGGGCGAGCGTTGTAACGTCTCAACGGTTAATTTTAGTTTAACATTTTCTTCTCTCATGAGAGTCACCTCTGACTTGAGGTTGTTATAGTCACTAATGATCGTGGCGTTTTTGTTTGTGTTGTCAGAAGCGGCATCTAAAAGTACCTTCGGGTAGGACTCTAACTTTTAAATATGCTGCTGACAGACGCACGAGTGTTGGTTAGTAGCTGGGCTATCATCTAGTGCCGATGGTGCAACCTCTATTTGATTCGAATTTATTTCTTTTGGTTGTATACTTTCTTCTACACACATACTCATCGGGTACTCAATGGCTAGCAACACTGGTCGGTTAGAAGTTTCATTCGTGTTGTTGCTGTGCTGAGTCATGGTTTGTTGGACTATGGTGTCATTATGGCCTGATGCTGTGATGGCTACAGCTTCATATTGTGTAGGTTCGCCAGCCACTAGCATGCTGAGATCGGCAGGTGTGTTTAGTGAGTCACCTATCAATTTCTGTGCCGTCTGTTGAATTTCGACGAAATGAGTCGAGAGCCACTCAGACATGACGGGAACTGCCCCCTGGGAAAGCAAACTGTTTTTCGAGTTGTAGAGATGCAATGTGTGTAACGAAGCTGATACTTTGATTTCGACTTGAGCGCCGTGTCGGTCCACCCTGTACTCAACATGGTCGCCCTGATAATGTTTGATCAGGCATGTTCGAAATGCCTCATAATGCAGAGCATTATCGAAAGTAATGGAAATGCATTTCCCGTCGTTCATAGGCTTGACAGACAGTGATGGCGAGCCAAAGCAATTCTTTAACTTTCTTTTCACTGCTTTCTCTTTGTTTAGTGTGTAGTTCTTAGTTCTCGTAGATCTTAATCTTAACCAACATCGCCCACGTTCTGCAGCTACCCCCAGCACAGAATCTTCCCCCTGTTCAAGCATGGCTACATAGTATTGTATTTTCGCCCGCAGGTGCACAGTTTAGCAGCGCCCGCACTCGGTTTAAATTCCAGTGTTGTGATTGGCTAGTTCAAGCTATCACTGACGCTTCTCCGTTTCGTGAATAGTTTATCCATAGTAGTGAATACAACATTATTAGCATTCATATCCAACACTGCACATTTAGCAACCTTAACACAATTTCAATAGTTGAATGGCATAGTTGTGATCACAATCATATAAAATCCATTGCGCTCTAATGAAGATAGACAGAAAAATAATCCAAAAAGGAGGAGAGCACACAAACACGTGTGTGCTAGTTCAATAAAAAGGGTTAGTGTCTGTTTTGATGTATGTTTGACCCCTAGTCATGCATGGATAAGCGTATAGTTTCATAAATAGCGTGACCGAAAAGTGTTTTTTTTTTGTGGAAACCTTTTACAATAACCCCCACCCCACTCCAAACGCCAAGAGCCAACACAATTTCAATCTTTGGAATCACCTTGACCTTGGACCACGGCAGCTTTCCGGTTTTAAACTTCTCATCCCGCTAACTCAGAATACGTCCTTTGTGATTCATTGTGTGAGACCCCCCCCCCTGCTCTCTCTCTCTCTCTCTCTCTCTCTCTCTCTCTCTCTCTCTCTCTCTCTCTCTGACCCTGTCACACACAAGCACACACATTCCTAGTGAGTCAGTGTTCGTTGTCAATCGAGGTTTTGATCCTTGCTTAGCCGACGCAGGTAAATCCTTTGTACTGACCCCCCGGACCAACGAACGGAAAAATAAATCCTTCGTATCTGTAAACACCAAAGTGTGAAAGGTTTTCTATTAAATGGTTTGGTTTGAATAGAAACGAATGATTACTCAACCACCATATGTAGGTGGTTACACCAAGCCAACACTATAATGCTGTCACACTTGCATAAAATGTACATGCTTAAATTGTTAATGTAAAAGACATTGTTTTTATATACAAGATATATATATATATATATATATATATATATATATATATATATATATATATATATATATATATATATATATATATATATATATATATATATATATATATATATATTGCTACATGCTCTCTTGCTACACATGCGGAGATACTTACCGCTATGCTACTTGAGGACACCTTGAAAATTAAACAAAAATATGTCATATAGTGAAACACATGTCCCGATGACGTCTTGCATGTCACGTGACTAGTCTTTGACCCATTGAGTCCCTGTAAGGGATACTTTTTCACTACAGAGTTATGTCCTCTTTTGGAACCGGTATTCGGAAGAGTGCCAATATATTGAGTACAAATTGATAATTGATATTAATAATAAGATAATAAAAATAGAGTGTGTGTAGCTGTTTGGTGTGATTTGGCGATTCTCCTCTTCTTCTGTGTCAGTGGCGATGAATAATTTTCTTAACGATATGTTGTCGTCTTCCTCTATGGTCTGTCGTTGGTCGTTTGTCTTCCCTGTAGAGATGTCTGGTTTGTTCATTTTCTTTGGTGTAGCTGTGGGAGAATCGTCTTCATAGGTCGACATTTACCGCAGAAACTTGTATAAGTTTATTCCCTTGGGTAAACGCAGATAAGTGACTGGACTATCTCATCTCGATAACACGGCGTACCTGAGTGGAATAGAATCCATTATGAATTTCCCCAAAATTCTTTCAACACAGTATCCTTTAAAATCCATCCATCATGTGCCATCCCGGAAAGCGTAGGCGGTCACGACTCGTCATTTCACTCGATCACCGGAGTCGTGGGTCAGCTCAGTATTCATGTCTCGACAATGCCACATGGCCAAGCCATCCAGGTATTTACTTCTCGGTCTTCCCCTTGGTCTGTTCCCTTTGATCTTGCCAGATGTCACCAAGTTCTCCAATTCATTTCTTCTTATAGCATGCCCAAAACATGTTGACTGTCTACGTCTAATTTCTGTAATCAGTTTACGATTTTCATTTGTTTCTTGTAGTACTTGGTCATTGGCTTTTCTGTCTGTCCCAGGTATTGTTTGCATTCTCCTCAGAAACCACAGTTCCACAGCCATCAGATGTTTTTTAGCTTGACTGCTCATTGTCCAAGCTTCACACAAAAGTACAGGCTCTATATAGCACCTCGACACTCTTTTTCTCGTTGCAATTGGCACATTTTTATTGCTCAGTGTGTGTTTTAATCTTGCAAAAGGCTACCTTCGCAGTTGCTATTCTTGTTCTAATCTCTTCAAGGCACCTCCCATCAGATGTTATGACTATTCCTAGATAATTATACCGATTTAATTGTTTAAGAATATTCCCATTTACCTGTATGTTACATTGTGGTACTTCCTTCTTCCTAGTGAAGACGATAATTTGTACATTCTTACAATGTAATTCTACCCCCAATTGCTCACTGTGTGCAACAACCGCATCTACCAGATGTTGCAGATCCTGCTCATTGTTTGTAATCAATACTGTATCATCTGCACATCTAATGTTATTGATGTTACGTCCCCAAATGATGGCTCCTTTCATATCTTCTACATTCCTGAAACTATTTTCACTATACCGGGAAAAAAGATCTGGAGACATTACACGTGCCTGTCTCACAACTCTCTTAATAGGCTGATATTGACCTACTTCCTTGGCAATCCTTATGGCAGCTTGTTGATTCCAATATATGTATTTTTTTTACAAGTCTAAAGTCTTTCCCCATCAATTTGTAGATCTGCAAGCATCTTTATCATATTGGCATGTCTTACTTCATAGAAAGCCTGTGGGTGGTCAATACAGCATAAATGTGGGTGTTTGTTTCCTTCTACAGAGCGTTCTATTAATGTTCTCAGCATATATACAGCATTTATTGAACCCTTGCCTTTTACAAACCCACATTGTTCTTCTCATATTTCTATAACCATTATAATTGCTACCTCTGGTTGTTTTTCTCTCCACCAGAAAGGATTATTGCTATATTCCTCGGAAGTTGAAGTCCTCTGGTCTCAGATATACCTAACATGTGAATATTCTGCCTTCCCATTTTTTTCTAAATATTATCAAAGTTTGGGAGGTGTGTTGTTAATTTCTTTTAAATTGTATGTGGCCTTAAGAGGCCAGTAAAAAATTTTTTCCCCCTACAGAGGGGGAATGTAATTTTTCATAAACATGTGGGGATACATTGAAAGTATACAATTGAAATGTCATGAATAAATGTGGAACTTCAAAGGTTGATTATAAAATGTAAGTAAGTAAAGATTAAAGACACATTTTATAAGTAATATAAAAGAATTATTCTCTATATTTAATATTAACGTTTGTATTAATTGTCTTTTATATAAAACAAATATAGTAGAGAGATATTTAAGTTAGTTATTTATAATATTATAGTCAAGCAATTGATATTTTTAAATGATAGTTGTTTCCCTTATAATAATATTAGGTGTTTATGTCCCCTACTCACTGCTTTTCAACGTGTTTTTTTCTTTTAGCTATCTGGTTAATTCAGCAGAATGCTTGAACATAGTCGAAGCTCTTACGCGGAGCAAACACGGCAGGGGGGGGGGGGCTTCCGATGATCAAAAGTAAACCCCATTCCCCAAGCATTTCAGACCATTAACTTCTTAATCGAAGTGACTATTCGCAATAGAATTGCGAATAGACAAAAATTAAATTTGCAGTAGAAGTAGGTGACGTGATTATTCCTATGCGTGTAGCTAGAAAACAGTAACAATGGTGATATCAAAGAAAATGGGGGCACCAAAATGTGACTTGGAAATAGAAGGGGAAATTCTCAACCAAGTGGATAGTTTTAAATACCTAGGGGCACTTATGCCGGCTTCGTGGCTTTGAGGTTATGACTTTTCTCCGTAATCGCGTATACTCTCGGTAATGTGATGACGGTGAGAATCAGCAGTGGTTCGAATCGCATCGGTAACTTACGGGATATGTGAGCCGGCCGCTCAGAATCAATGGCAAACTACTGAGCGTAATCTTGCCAAGAAATCAACATACAGCTGAAAGATGCTGGTGTTGACAGCGATACTTATAACATCAGATGGAAAATGTACAACAGAGATTAAGAGCAGAATAGGGCAGGCAAAAGCTGCATTTCAGAAAATGAAGAGTATCTTATGCAATAAATCGCTATCAATGAATGTAAGAAAAAAGAGTGCTAAAATGCTGTATAGAACCAGTTTTGCTGTATGGCAGCGAATCTTGGAATGTAAATGAACAAATTAGGAAGAACTTAGAAGCAACAGAGATGTGGACTTAAGACGAATGTTTCGAATTCCTTGGACTGCCAGAGTAACTAACCACGGTTGCCTGAAAGAGGTTAATGAAACTAGACCACTATATATTGCTATAATTTATATACAATAATAACAAAGAGACAAACAGCTTTCTTCGATCATGTGATGAGAAGAGAGGCATTGGAGAACATCGTGTCAACTGGAAAGGTCGAGGGGAAGAGAGGCAAAGGCAGACCAAGAGAAATGATGCTGGATGGATTGAGACGTTGGCGTGGAGGACTATCATCAGCAGAGTTGACCCTGAACACCAAAGACCGAGATCTGTGGAGAGCCGTGAACGCCGACGCCAGCCGGCCGTAATGATAAGTGGCTCCGCCTGTCACGAGGGATCTCGAGGTTCGATTCCTCGTCGATAAAGTATTTTTTTTTTCCAGCAAATACGTCAAAATATTAAACATTAGGAACTAAAATATAGAACTGAGAAAGTCGAAGCATGTGAATAAAGTGTGATGATCGAAGAATATTACTGTCAGCTTGGACCAGAATTATCAGGACATACAAAGTAGGTCGGTAACGTAAACAAACATGGATGCCTGGTAACAGTAAGAGTAATAATGTTTTGCGTATCCTTTTACAGGACTTAGCTGTCAACAGCAGCATCTTTCAGCTGTCTGTTGATCTCTTGGCAAGATTACGCTCAGTAGTTTGCCATTGCTTTCTGAGCGGCCGGCTCAGTATCCGCAAGTCACGAGCGGGGGTCGAACCACCTCAGTTCTCGCTCCGCTGCGAGACTCTGCGTGATAAACGGGATTACAGAGAGAAAGTGTTGTAACCCCACAGCCAGAGAGACCGGCTAACAGTAAGAGTACAGAAACGAAAGTTGACAATTCTTGAACTCGCCTGGGGACACAATTATTTGTAAGCATCGTTATTTGTATTGGGGATACCTGTTCTGGAAAATTATTCTTGATATTTAAACAGGACTAACGTAATGTAAAAATAAAACGGAATGCCAGAAGAACGGACAGAAGTAAGAAGAAGGGTGATTCATTAAAAATTAGGGAGAATTCGGCAGAATTAAACTCGCAACAGTGAACATTCCTATTTAATTTAAATTAACCACCTTCTTAGACTTCTTCATGGCCCAAACTAAAATTGACTAGTGAGCAGACGCTGTGACATGTTTGTTACTTCCCACAATTCTATTACGAATATAATTTTCCTCTATTCGCAATTCTATTGTCATTGCTAATTAGTAATTGTAATCACTGTGGGCCGGCCTAGGGACTTCGTAACTAGGGAAGGACGCTGTTTTCATAAAGTTCAAGGTCATTGGGTTCACAGACGACTTCCTGTGGCCCGTGAGTGCAGTATATGAAAATTACGTTGTCGTGTTTCCTATTGGATAAATGCGAAACCATTTTTATGAAAATTGCGAATGACAACTTTAACGAGGGTTTAAAGGTCAATCTCACCTAGCGTGGCAAAGAGCACTTGAATGGTTTTCATTCTCGAGAACAGGTTGAACTCTACTGCTCAAGGTAAGAAAGTTTATAGTTTGCCTTGTCTATTAACGAATTCATTGTATTTTATACCACATTTTTGAATTCTGTGCCCATTTTTACATTTAAATGTAGAATTTCAACAAGCTGCGTTATGCTAGTGGTGTAAAATAAAAATGTTTTGTGTGATGGGGTGGCCCACCCAGTGGGTACTTTTCATGACAGGGAGATTATTCAGTGATCCCAATGGCCGAGTTGTGACATATTGGGTGGATTTCTGTTTTTATTAATAAAACAAAGAGATTTAGAATCCTAAATTAAACAGAATATCAATGTACATTTAAATTTTATAAATAAATTATTTTATTGCTTTAATCATGCCAAATGCCTTACAATTTATGGAAGTCAATTCAGTTTTCAAACCCCTTCACAGGTCCATGGATGAATTTAATTGACTTCCTGACAGATCTATTTGTCTCTGTTATTATTTGAATTATCTTCATTGTACTTTTTCTTGCATTTATGAATTCTTTGTCCATTTTTACACATTATATTGAAGTTTTAACAAGATTCATTATTCTAGGGTGTAGAAAAAAAATTATTTTGTGAGACCGCCTGGTTACACTTTTATGATCAGGGAAAATTCACAATGGCGGCATCCCAGCCAGCATATCAGATGAATCCTAAGTAATTTCTTCAGATAATTTATGTTGTTGCTTGATTTATCAGTAGTCATTAGAATTAAATTTTCTAAATCTGCAACCTGTATTATTACATTTGTGCTTTTATTTTCTATTTCTCTTAGATTAATCAATCATGGCAAGGAAGAGGAATCTTGATCATCTAAGATCTCATCTGTCGGTGTTTGAACCTGAATATCCCATTGAGAAAGGCTACGCTGCTCGGCGTTTGATTGCGGATGGTCGTACTGTAACAGATGCGCTTAATGAAGTGAGAGCCATTGTGCAGGCGAATAATCCCAGCAAGGAGTTACATGAGAGAAGTCTTTCAACTCATTTGTATGAATTAAAACAAATTATATTACGTAAAAAATTAAATTTAGCAGCAGAATGGCAGTCACTTATTAGTCTCTTCCTTGAACCACTTCGTATCACATTCAAGAGTCTCCCTGTTGCCCCTGCTTCTTCACAGCCTGAACATACATCGCCCCCAAAACACCCTGAACCCACATCTACACCACTACCACCACCAGAGACACTGATCATGTTTGTTTTCTTAATAGTTTTTATGTGTCTATATGGTTTTCTTTTTCTTTTCTCCTCAGATTTAAAGTTCACAATTAATAATGTATAAATTCTTCATGTTATTTGACAGCATTTTTTTTTCAGATTTAGTAATCTTTTTATTTTCTCTTTTCAGGTTCTGGAAGACAGAAGAGATATTGAATGCCAAGACAGGTCAGTCGCCAACAGAGGTAGTATTTCTCTAATTAAGGACATTTTTCTACGGTGAGTTGAATTTATACCTTTATAGTTTTAATATCTATTTATTATACTGTAAAACAAAGGTTTTTTAATACATATTAAAATTAAAAAAATTGTTGCGTACCCCTTACGAGACGTTGCAGTCAACACCAGCATTTTCAGCTGCTGTTGATGTACTAGGCAAGTGTTACGTTCAGTAGTTTGGCATTGCTTTCTGAACGACCGGCCCCTATACCTTTTTCGAAAAAACCAGCACCACTGTGTTTCGAACCCGGTTATACAGGCTCACAAACCGCGTTCGCAAGCCCTTAGCCACAGAGACCGTTTCTTTTCTCGTCAGATTTAAATTTAATAATTAATAATTTATAACTTCTTCATGTTATCTTTCTTTATAATTTTAAGATCAATTTATTATAATGTAAAACATTTTTAAAATAAATATACCTTTAATTTCTTTTTCTTTTCTACTCAGATTTAAAGTTCACAATTAATAATGTATAAATTCTTCATGTTATTTTACAGCATTTTTTTTTATTTTTTCAGATTTAGTAATCTTTTTATTTTCTCTTTTCAGGTTCTGGAAGACAGAAGAGATATTGAATGCCAAGACAGGTCAGTCGCCAACAGAGGTAGTAGTTCTCTAATTAAGGACATTTTTCTATGGTGAGTTGAATTTACCTTTATAGTTTTAATAACTTTATTATTATGTACAACTTTTTAAAATTAAATATACAGTATCTTTAATTTCTTTTTCATTTCTTCTCAGAGTTAAAGTTCACAGTTAGTTAGTTAGTCGACAAATCATCCTCATTGCACATCGAACAATTCAATGCATAAGTGTTCAGTTTATTAATCTTCTTTGGCTTTCTGCATACTGTTCTTGTTTACTTCCATAATCAGGCTACTTGTGATCGAAGCAAAAGCACCGGAACCTTTCTTTGCAATGACAGTGTCACCTTCTGTCCGTAGTTCCTGACTAGTTAGATGCAAATCTGAAATAATTAATAATGTATAACTTCTTCATGTTATTTTACAGCATTTTATTAATCTTATTTTTCTTCTTTCTTTTCAGGCTCTTTTCAGAATCAACTGATGTCAAGTTGCATATATATTTTAATAATAAAAGTATAAATCAGTTATACATTAATAAAGATTATTAACGGCAAACTATACGAGTACATATTCATCTGTTGACACTTGTGTGCAAATTTACTAATTTTGTTTTAGACGAACCTCATAACAACCATTTGTCCCAATAATATACCCGTGATAACCAATAATAATCAGTCCTCAATGAGTTGATTTTGGTGAGGCCGAGTCAAAGCGAGAGTATTATTTGATTGTATCAATTTTGTTTTTAAACGAACATCTTAGCAACCATACATCGCTGCCAGGCCTAATTGCTCATTTTAATTGCTAATTAGGTCACCACACATCATACTGACACAGCAAAGAGACCATAAGGTCTGTAGCATCATTCTGCATAATACCAAATTCATCTTGTAATTTTTAAAGGTAAAATTAAGAAAACGTAGGCTTATTTGTGAAATAGTAATTAATTAGCGGCCATTTTTAATTGCTAATTAGGTCGCCACACATCATACTGACACAGCGAAGAGACCATAAGGTCTGTAGCATCATTCTGCATAATACCAAATTCATCTTGTAATTTTTAAAGGTAAAATTAAGAAAATGTAGGCTTATTTGTGAAATAGTAATTAATTAGCGGCCATTTTTAATTGCTAATTAGGTCACCACACATCATACTGACACAGCAAAGAGACCATAAGGTCTGTAGCATCATTCTGCATAATACCAAATTCATCTTGTAATTTTTAAAGGTAAAATTAAGAAAACGTAGGCTTATTTGTGAAATAGTAATTAATTAGCGGCCATTTTTAATTGCTAATTAGGTCACCACACATCATACTGACACAGCAAAGAGACCATAAGGTCTGTAGCATCATTCTGCATAATACCAAATTCATCTTGTAATTTTTAAAGGTAAAATTAAGAAAACGTAGGCTTATTTGTGAAATAGTAATTAATTAGCGGCCATTTTTACTTCCTAATTAGGCCACCAGACATCATATCAAAAAATAAATAACATGACCAGTTAGGCCTTGCAACCCCGATCGCAGTGATATATGGTTGCTAAGATGTTCGTTTAAAAACAAAACAGATAGTCTCAAAAAACCAAAATTTTGATAATCTGGGCTCTAATTTTGACCAGGACGCAAAAAATTCCTGTATTGAGCACTCTTTTGTGAAAATTTTAGTCCAAAGGTCACGACACTCAAATTTACATAACTCAGCTTAGAATCGAGATACACAACTCATTGAGGTACCGTTAGATTTGGTTTTTCAAGGCCTATCTATCTGTGGTTCTCCCAATAGTAAATATTCAATTTGAAAATCATGATCAGAAACCCATGTGCGAATCGAAACAGAATTGGAATACGACAAGACAATAGGCAAAATCAGTAACAACAAAAAAAAAAAAAAACAAATAGTGAATTCATGAAAAGAAAAAGAAAAAACATTGCAGAGCTGATGGAATGAGGTTCCTCAACGCTGGCATCAGTCCCATCAGGTGGTGCAGTTGCTTCTACGTCAGCCGCTGCTGCCTCTGATACAACGAATGAGGTTCCTCAACGCTGGCATCAGTCCCATCAGGTGGTGCAGTTGCTTCTACGCCAGCCGCTGCTGCCTCTGATAACGAATGAGCTGCCTCACCTGCTGCCCCAGCTGAAGCAAAGAAAGAGGAAAAGACAAGAGTAAGATAGAGTCTGAAGAACCTGACGATGACATGGGATTTGGATTGTTTCATAAGACACATTTTTATTCATGAAAGTGTATGCTAATGATCTTTGTGAAAAGAAAACAAAATATTTCTTCAAATACAATTTGATAACTGTTTTAAAATGCGACGTATAAAATGTAATACAACAGAATTCACTACAGCAGACACCGACTTTAAAGAATATACAGAAGAAAAAAAACTCAGTCTAATGATGGATAATGAGTATTGATGTGTTAAGAAGCTAAGAAGATCACTCAGAATAGACAGTGGAGATGCAATTTTTGAGAAGAATTAGGAATGTTGAGAGAGTTGTGAAACACTGAGGTATTGAGTGCTGCCGGTGGTAAAAGATCACTGACTGACTCATTATAATAATCTCATCTCACCTCGTTCTTATTGTACCTTGTGGTGTAGAGGTGAAGCATAAACGGGAGAGTGCCCGTTTATGAGTTATCTTTGTATATCGAAATTCTCATAGACTGTTATTCCCTCTAACCATCACTTACATAGTTGGTCTCGCTTTCTGGACTACAAGCTTGTGATAGAGTACAACATGAACGACTAATTACATACCTTAAAGACATACGTTTAGTTTAGTTTAGTTTAGTTTAGTCGGCGGATCAACATCACGGCACACGGGTGTAACCCATAAGTGCTCCATTCTACTCCTAACTCAAGCCTGAGTCTGGAGAATCTCAGCTCTGTGCATGAACTCCGTAGAACCGGCGAGGATCCTGAAATACTTTGGGTAGAATTTTTACTCGATTTCAAGATATAGGAGTAGACGGAAAGGACATCAGACTTATTAGTAACTTGTACTGGGAACAAGTGGCGTCAATTAGATGCGGAAATAATTATTTGTTGCCCATAGAAATAAAAAGGGTACCGCAGGGATGCATGTTGTCCCAAAGCCTCTTCAAACTATACACAGAAAGAAATTTTAAACAAGTGGAAATGGAAGAATAATAAACAATCTTAGATATGCCGATGATACCGTGTTACTAGCAGAAAGCGAGAAAGAGTTACAACACCCAATGGAACATGTAAAAGGCATAGTGCAGAATGTGGCCTGGATATTAACATCCAAAAACGAAAACTATGATTATTAGCAGTGGAAAGGAGGGGTCATCAATGAACATCACAGTAAACAGGGAGATACTAGAACAAGTAACAAGTTTCTCCTTTCTTGGACATGTAATAACAGATGATGGTATTAGTGAAATAGAAATCAAAAAGAGAATAGGAATGGCCAAAAATGCTTTCATTCAGACATCAACAAACACATCAGACGTTTCATCTTTGGCAGCACAATTTACTGCATACAGCATAAGACACTCACACATGACAAGAAACTAGGGGGGGGGGGGGTGGATAACACTGCAAGACATAAACACAAAGATTCAAGCGCTGAGAATCCACCATATAGGACACATCCTTAGTTACCCAGAACAACACCCACTAGCACTCTACTATATAGAAATGAGACTGCAACACCTTAGGAGAATACATCTTAACACACCACACTACTTTGGAACACTACCAGCATTCTATAAGACATGTATACAAGCACTCCGAGGGAGTGAGCACTTACTACACCACACAACACGCCAAATCTACAAATACCTGGTTAAACAACAAGCTTCCCCACTACAAGTTAGAATTAAAAGAGGGAAAACATACTATATACAAGACTACACATGTACATTTACTAATCTCCACAACCCAAACATCACTCCCAAGGCGAGGGAAATTACATATCGTTTGATCTTTAACGTGACACATACTACCGAAAAACAAGCACACAGGTCAAAACGAATAGCATTATGTCAACTCTGTAGACAAAACATACAAGAAACAGAAGACTACATTTTTTTACATGCCCAGCAGTACAGTCCGCACTAGACACTTTAAGACAACTAATTGAGATATTCACCAAAAAGAAGACAGATATGTACAAGGCAATATTTTTAAACACAATACTCAATACCACAGAAAATAATCACACAATATTGTTGACTGCATTAGCAGAGTACAGGTATGTGGTATTGACCTGTAGAAATGCAGCAACATACAGATTCAGAACATACAACAAACATAATACTGCACATGGTCCAAAACAAAATCACAAAATTATTCAAAAACACTTAGACAAAAGGGAATTTACATATTTCAAATGTGTCTGTGGGATTCGGATAAGGTATACAAAAATATAAATACATCTATATCTGTATTGGTTCATGCATGCATAGATATGTCTGTACGTATACATATAAGTGAGTATACGTGTATGTGTGCGTGTGTGGAAACATACAAATAAGGGTGCGTGTATATTTGGTATGTATATATCTTTGTGGTTAGTGTCTGTGTTGATGTATGTTTGACCTATAGTCATGCATGGATAAGCGTATAGTTTCATAAATAGCGTGACCGAAAAGTGTTTTTTTTCTTTCTTTTTTTTTCTTGGAAATCTTTTACAATAACCCCCACCCCACTCCAAACGCCAAGAGCCAACACAATTTCAATCTTTGGAATCACCTTGGACCACGGCAGCTTTCCTATTTTAAACTACTCACCCCGCTAACTCAGAATACATCCTTTGTGATTCATTGTGTGAGACCCCCCTCCTGCTCTCTCTCTCTCTCTCTCTCTCTCTCTCTCTCTCTCTCTCTCTCTCTCTCTCTCTCTCTCTCTCTCTCTTTCTCTTACGCTGTCACACATAAGCACACACATTCTTTGTGAGTCAGTGTTCGTTGTCAATCGAGGTTTTGATCCTTGCTTAGCCGACACAGGTAAATCCTTTGTACTGACCCCACCCCCCCCCCCCACCCCCCGGCACAGTGAACGGAAAAATAAATCCTTCGTATCTGTAAACACCAAAGTGTGAAAGGTTTTCTATTAAATGGTTTGGTTTGAATGGAAACGAATGATCACTCAACCACCATATGTAGGTGGCTACACCAAGCCAAGATTATGATGCTGTCACACTTGCATAAAATGTACATGCTTTAATTGTTAATGTAAAAGACATTGTTGCTGTATACAAGATATATATATATATCAGTAAAAAAAATATTTTCCCCCCACAGAGGGGGAGTCAATCAATCAATCAATAATGTGCCATGCCGGAAAGCGTGGGCGGTCATGACTCGCCATTTCACTCGATCACCAGTGTAGTGGATCAGCTCAGTGTTCCTGTCTCGTCCATGCCATGTGACCAAGCCATCCATGTATTTTCGTCTCGGTCTTCCTCTTGGTCTGTTACCCTCGATCTTGCCAGTTGTCACTAAGTTCTTCAATTCATTTCTTCTCATAAAATGACCAAAAAATGTTGACTGTCTACGTCTAATTTCTCTAATCAGTTTACGATGTTCAGTTGTCTCCTTTAGTACTTGGTTATTGGTTTTTCTGTCTGTCCATGGTATTCTTTGCATTTTCCTCAGAAACCACATTTCTGCAGCCATCAGATGCTTTTCAGCTTGACTGCTCATTGTCCAAGTTTCACATCCATACAAAAGAACGGGCTCTATGTATCCCCTCAACACTTTTTTCCTCGTTTCAATTGACATCTTTTTATTGGTCAGAATGTTTTTCATCTTGTAAAGGCTACTTTCGCCATGGCGATTCTTGTTCTAATCTCTTCAAGGCATCTCCCATCAGATGTTATAACTGTTCCAAGATAATTGTACCGATTCACTTGTTGAAGAATATTTCCATTTACTTGTATATTACATTGTGGCACTTCCTCCTTCCTACTGACGACCATAACCTGAGTCTTTTTACAATTTAATTCTAACCCTAGTTGCTCACTGTGTACAACAACCGCATCTACTAATTGTTGCAGGTCCTGCGCATTGTCTGCAATTAATACTGTATCATCTGCATATCTAATGTTATTGATGTTTCGTCCTCCAAAGCTGATTCCATTTATATCCTCTACATTTCTGAAAATATTTTCACTGTACAGGGAAAAATGATCTGGAGACATCACACATCCCTGCCTAACACCTCTCTTAATTGGCTGATACTGTCCCACTTCAATCCTTATTGCAGCTTGTTGTTTCCAATATATGTTTTTTATAAGTCTAATGTCTTTCCCATCAATTTGTAGATCTGCAAGCATATCCACCATGCTGACATGTCTAACGCTATCAAAAGCCTTTGTATAGTCAATAAAGCAAAGATGTATATCCTTGTTTACTTCTATAGCACGTTAAATAACTGTTCGCAGCATATACACATCATTTACTGTACCCTTTCCTTCTACAAACCCGCATTGTTCTTCCCCTATTTCAGGTTGTATCTTCTTCCTCATTGTTTGCATGATAATTCTTAGCAAAATCTATGTGATGTGACTCATTATACTAATTGTTCTATGTTGATCACATTCCAAGGTTCCTGATTTCTTTGGGATTGCAATAAATATAGAGTTACATAATTCAGGAGGTATATCTCCAGTAACATATAATGTGTTCAGCAGTCTGGTGACTTGATCTAGTCCAAATTCTTCTAAAGCTTTAATCATTTATGTTGTGATGTTATCTGCACCGGGGGGCTTGCCAGCTTTCATATGCTTAAGAACATTTCGAACCTCCATCTCCAAAATTGGCGGTCCTTCATTATTAAATCTAATATCATACTGTTCGTCTCTGTTATCATCATAAAGGTGTTTCACACAATCTGTCCATACCTGTAGAATCTGGTCTTTTTCTATTATGATTTTGCCATCTTCAGTTTTTATACACCCTGTTGATGTACTTGTTCTTTTATTAGTAAGTTCCTGAATTCTTTTGTGCACTAATTTGGTATTTTGAATGTTGTGTTGGCTTTCAATTTCTAAGCACTTTTCCTCAAGCCATGCTTCTTTTGCCTCCTTACATAATGTTCTGACTTGTCTGTGAATTTCTTCATATTTGACAGAATTATTTTTGTTGAGTCTTCTTGTTTCCATGAGGTGTAAAATTTCTTCAGTCATCCATTTCTTACGACCCACCTTCTTTAATTTTGGAATAGTTGTTTCTGCAGCCACATTGATTGAATTCTTCAACGTTTCCCATTGATCATCCACATCCTGGAATAGGATCTCAAGATCAGACAAAATTTTAAATCTGTTCTGTACTTCTATGTTGAATTTGTTTTGTATTTCCTTGTCATTACTCAATGTACACAAATAATATTTAGTGTTTCCTGTTATATATTTGACTTTCTTCAACTTTATCCTCAATCTTCCTGTGAGTAATCTGTGATCACTATAACAACCAGCACTGGGAACTGTTTTTGCTATTGTTAATGCGTTTCTAAATCTTCTGCTAATCAGAATGTAGTCAATCTGGTTTCTAGTCCTGCTATCAGGACTCCTCCATGCCCATAATCTTCTAGGGTGTTGCTTAAACCAGGTGTTTCCTACAATCATTTCCTGTTCTTTTGCCCACTCTGCGAGTCTGTATCCTCTTTCATTTCTCTCTCCTAAACCATAGTTTCCTACTGTGTATCTATCTCCTTGATTTCCTACTTTTGCATTGAAGTCCCCTATTATGATGTTTATTTCTGAATTTTCACATTTCTTTAAGGCAGACTCTATGTCATTATAAAATTCTTCTACACTATCTTCACTGGATTCTTCTGTTGGGGCATATACTTGAATAATATTTATGCTAAAAGGTCTGCCACTTAATTTAACTAGTAGAACTCTGTCCGACACGGCCCAATATCCTTGAATAGATTTTGATGTTTTCCGGTCCAGAATAATTGCCACTCCCCTATGACGATCTTCACCTCCAGAATAAATAATCTTGAAATCTTTTTCTATCTTGATGCCTGCTCCTGTCCATCTCGTTTCGCACATACCTAAAATATTAATTTTTTCCCTTTCAATTTCTTGTTTTATGTTCTCTAATTTTCCGTCGTTGTTTAACGTCCTAACGTTCCAAGTTGCTAATTTTAACGTCTCTGTCCTTGTCTTGCGATGATCGGTCTTTAAGCGAATCATGATTTACTAGGCACTTTTAAAGAGGTAGTTTGCCGTTGCTTTCCTCTATGGCAGTGACCTTACTGGTCGAAGACCGCAGCCATTGACTCAAGACGAGTTCCTCTGCCTGCCGTCGTGTAACTCGAGGCCATGACCCACAAATATCTGTCGGCTGCCCTCAAAATTACATCCACCATCTGCCTTCTGTGGCTTCTTTTGAAAACTTCCAATAAAAGTAACACAATATAACATCACATAATCCACAGGGAAACACTATTCACAGGGAATCCATAGGAAATCACACGAAATCCAATGAAAAACACTAAATAGCGTCCCTCCGAAAAGTAACGCTTCATCTTGTCGCCATTTTATTTTATTTATTTATTTATTTTTTTTTTTTTTTTTGGTAAAAAGTTTATTATGTAAAAAAAAAACAGTGTCTTTTTTACATTAGCAAATACAGCATATACATTCATATATGTGTGACAACATTATATTCTAGGCATGGTGTAACTACATGCATATTACCTGTTGACGATGGTGGTAAAATAACCATTCGCTCCCATGCATTCCAAACCATTTAATAGAAAAACCTTTCACACTTCAGGCTCATTTGCACTTATGTGTCAACAATATTTCCGAATAACGTTTGTTTCCTGTTTGTGGCCTTATGAGGCCAGTAAAAAAATGTTTATTCCCCCATATATATATTTTTTTAAACGTTTATTTCATACAAAGCAATGTATATTTACAAGGTGCAATGCGTGTTTCTTTGTTTGTGTATATTACAGAGCGTTGCCGTTTGTTAGTGTTATGTCACATGCATTAATGAAACAAAAACATACATATACAGTTATGATAATGACGTACGCTTTCAGTCATCCCATTCTAACGTGATTGATGGTAATAGTGATGATAATGGTGATGATAATGATGACGGAGACAACAACGACTATGATGCGGTGATGATTCCTTCCCCTCGTTCATTCTAAACCCATCATTCTCACACGCTTCTAAACCTTCAACACACCACGCGTTCTCTTCCACAGCCACAATATATACATTAAATGAAATGTTGGTGTCAAGGTCGAAACGGCAAAGGCCGCCCCACGCTTTACACTGCAGACAGCCTCATGTAAGTTTAGTTTCCTGTAAGTGAATTCAATATTTTTGCATTTTACCGGAAGAGGGGGAATATCCTGAGCTATTTGGTCTGATTTTACACTGAAAGTATACAGTTGAAACTTTTATCAATAAATGTTGAACTTCAAAGTTGATTATAAAATATAAGTAAGTAAAGATTAAAGACAAATTTTATAAATAATATAAAAGATTTATTCTCCATATTATAATATCCGACGTTTGTATTAATTTTCTTATTTATCAAAAATAGTAAAGAGATATATAATTAGTTAATTAATAATATTATAGCCAAGTAATTGATTTTTTTAAATGCCAGTAGTCTCCCTTACAACAATATTAGATGTTTATGTCCCCTACTCATTGCTCTTCAATGTGTGTTTCGTTTTGCTATCTCGTTAATTCAACAGAATGCTTAAACATAGTCGTAGCTCATACGCGGAGCAAACACGGCAAGTGGGGGGGGGGGGGGGGGGGGCTTCCGATCATCAAAAAAGAAAACCCCCTTTCCCAAGCATTTCGGACCATTAATTTCTTAATCGAAGTGACTATTCGCAATAGAATTGCGAATAGACAAAAATTATATTCGCAGTAGAAGTAGGTCACGTGATTATTCCTATGTGTGTAGCTATATTAATTATGTGGTTGTTTCGGGATTTGAAATTTAAATATTGAGCACAACCCACTACTGGCAACGCCGATCGCATTCTGGTATGAACCTAAGGCCTATCCACGTCAATATGGAAGCACTATACTCGAGTTTCGCCCTCGTTTGAGCTCGTCAGTAGTGCATATCCCTGACCGGATCCGAAAACAGTCCCGGATCACGCGTGTGAAGCGGGTGTGTAACCACGCGGCACACACTGGACACACCAAATTATCACAACAGAATATCACAACGCTACCCATCGTAGGCTATGCTCAAGATTGCCCAATCGCCGCGACCGACGTCCGTCAATCGATGGGACCCGAACGATCAGGACTTCTCACTGGCAATGAACACCAGGCCTCCTAAATCCAGTGAGCAATAATCAATTAATTATGTGGTTGTTTCGGGATTTGAAATTTAAATATTGAGCACAACCCACTACTGACAACGCCGATCGCATTCTGGTATGAACCTAAGGCCTATCCACGTCAATATGGAAGCACTATACTCGAGTTTCGCCCTCGTTTGAGCTCGTCAGTAGTGCATATATTGTAGCTATATTATAAATGTTTGTTGACGAATTAACGTGTCCTCAGAAGTGTAGTGATAGTGTCTCCGCCTGTCACCCGGAATCTCGAGGTTCGGTTCCTCGTCGGTGAAATAATTTTTTTTTTTTTTTTTTTTTTTTAAAGCAAATACGTAAAAATATTAAACATTAGGAACTAAAATATAGAACTGAGAAACTCGAAGCATGTGAATAAAGTGTGATGATCGAAGCATATTACTGACAGCTTGGACCAGAATTATCAGGACATACAAAGTAGGTCGGTAACGTAAACAAACATGGATGCCTGGTAACAGTAAGTGTACAGAAACGAAAGTTGACAATTCTTGAACTCGCATCGGGACACAATTATTTGCAGGGACCGTTATTTGTATTGTAATACCAGTTCTGGAAAATTATTCTTGGCGAAAACTGTGTCGTCTGCATATGCAAGCAACTAGCCCTCTCCTCCCCCTGGTATGAATGTGCCTGTGGTGTTGGTGTCTGTCTTGGCTGATTACTTCTAGAGGTGGTTCTAAGGTCAGAAAATATAGGAGTGGCATCAGAGGACATCTTTGTCTTACCGACTTTGTGGGCCGGCAGCCCGCAGTGAGCGTGTGATTAACTAACACCTTACTCTCAGGATTCCGATACAAGATTACTATGCACCTCCCAAAGTACTGGTCTAAATTACAGTGTGTTAATGTTGTGTGTAGATAAGAGTGGGAAATCCTGCCAAAGGTCTTCTCCTGGTCCAAGGACAAAAGAGAGGCCTGACAGTCTTTCTCCTGTGTGTATTTGATGATGTCTCTAATGAGGTCCTGTATGACATCACACTGATGTTGGACAACAGGATGTCTTCATCCGACATACAGGACTTCACGCTGGAGATCACAGCCAGCGAACACAAGCAAGCAAGCAAGCAAGCAAATGTGTATGATGTTGGATGTTCCTATGTGGTACTCCGCATTGTTGGTCAGGGTGTATGACTTTTCTCCGTAATCTAGTATATTCTCGTCGGTGACGTGATGACGGTGAGAATCAGCAGTGATTCGAATCGCATCGGTAACTTACGGGGTATGTGAGCCGGCCGCTCAGAAAGCAATGGCAAACTACTGAGCGTAATCTTGCCAAGAAATCAACATACAGCTGAAAGATGCTGGTGTTGACAGCGATGTCCTGTAAAGGATATGAAAAAAAAAAGTGCCTTAGTAAGTATTTTATAGTCTGTGTTCAGTAGTGATATGGGTCTGTAATGTTTCCATCTGGGTTTTGTCTGTATTGTCTTTTGGGTATGAGTGTGATGTAAGACATGTTGCAGCTATCTGGTAGTTGTTGTTTGTCATATGTGCCACATAGCGTACAGACGTGATGACGTCATTGAAAGTATCGGGAAATCCGATAAGTGAAACCACACAAAGAAACTAGGGAAACAAGTGGCCAACAACGAGAGCGTCACACTGACGTAGATTGACAACAAACAGACTGACAGGGACATTCATGGATAGAAAGATAATAACCAATGGAAGAATATTATACAAGATGGATAGCGCCATGGCTTTAAGTCATCGTGAGCAGAAACATAGACAAGAATGTATGCAACGGTGAAGACAGACTGGATGAATGCAAGAAGAATGAGTACAGAGATATATGTAGACAATGGCAAATATTATGTACAAATTGGTCGTATGTGTAAATATTTAATTATGTTTGCAATCGTAGTTTAGATACTGACCTGGCAAAAACAGGCCATCTAAAAGATGCAACAGGATATATAATGCAACTAACATTTGTCAGCTGCCAAGTAAACAGCGTTTAACTTGGTTAAGCCAATAGTCTGATTCATTATCGACGTTCATTCATTGCGGCTCCAGTTTCGCTGTCATTTTGCTGTTTGGAGTTGAGCCGAACTTTATTTATACCAGCTGTTGATTTCGTACAGTTATAGATCATGTATACTAGTAAAGAGGAGTCAACAATAATATGGCAATATGCGTCTTGAGATACTTTAAGAAGAAGACCACTTAAGATAGGAAAGAAATGTTGGTAGAATTCTATCGTTAAACCGCCCTGTCCTGGTGCCTTGTCTTTGTTCATTTTGCTGAGTGCATGTGTTATGTCAGCCAGTTTTAGTGTTGTGTCTAGTTTCTCTCTGTCTTCGTCTGACAACTTTTTACTGTGGTGTAGAAAGTTGTTTTGTATCTGTGTGTCTACTTTCTCAGCTGTAAATAAATGTGTGTAGTATTAATTGAATGCTTCTATTATTTGAGCTGGATTTGTTTGCGTGTTGCCTAGCATGTCTATAATTTTGCCTATTTGTCTGCAATGCTGTATGTTTTGTTCAATTGTCAGATATTGTTTACTGGGGGTCTCATGTGTGATTGTGTTGAGCTATGTTCTAAGGAGAGAACCTAGATATATGTGTTGGTGGCGTTGCTCTAATTGTTCCTCTAGTGTGTGTACGTTTGGTGTATTGTTGTCTACCTGTTTTGTCAGTTTTAGGGCTGTTTGTAAAAGTTGTTCCTGTCTTAATCTGTCTTTGTGTATGATGGATGCTAGTTGCTGCGTTCTGCTTTGTATTGCATTTTTGAGTCCCAGTATTGTATGTTATTAGTCGGTATGTGGTCGGTGTATGTGTGTAAAAGTTGTGTCATGTATTTTACGTATTTTGTATGCTTAAGAAGTCTCATCTCATCTCATCATGTTTCTCTTGTACCTTGAGGCGTCGAGGTGAAGTATAAACATCGTGAGAGTGCCCGATTATGGGCTTAATATATCGATATTCCCATGGACTTCTTCTTCTTCTTCTTCGTTCATCCGGAGTTTTTTTTTTCGGATGTGAATGCGTTGTGCCTGTTTTCAGCAGAGCTGCGTTCTTGCGCCGTTAGGCCGACACATCCGACTTCTGCGGGCATTTGTTGACCGGGTTAACCTTCCCGGGGGTTTCTTAGGACGTTTGACTCTCACTGTTGTGGTGTTATCCCCCATCCCAGCTGGTCCATATAGAACAGCCAAAGATCCTGGTCAGCCTTCAAGGAAAGGCAGGGGCAGACCATGGGCATTCCCCGCCATCCAAGGAGGCTTCCATACTTGCAGAGCCGATACATAGCGCTCTGGTACTGGGCTCACCCAAGGAATCATCACGTCCTGCACATGGCTGCTTAGCCTCACTTCCGTATATTGGGCCTTCCGTTCACCATAGGCTGTTCTTCCGGAAACCAGAAGTATGCAGTCTGCAGATGACATCCACACAGTGAGCTTTCGATTCGGACTTTCCATGTAATGGATTTGCTATCCAAGCAATATTCCATTTCGTGCCACTAGGACACTTTTCCACCTTTTATGAAGCCCACACAATGGGCTTTTGATTCGGACTTTCCACGTAATGGATTTGCTATCCAAGCAATATTCCATTTCGTGCCACTAGGACACTTTTCCACCTTTTATGAAGCCCACACAGAGAGCTTTTGATTTGGACTTTCCACATAATGGATTTGCTATCCAAGCAATATTCCATTCCATGCCTCTGGGTCTTCATGCACCTTTAAATGTCAACCTGTATGTAGTTAAAGTAAGCTGCGGTCAACTTTAGCTTGTTGATATCTCCATAGAGCTTGTCCTCAAATGAAGCAGGTGTGGGCCAACATATCTTTCTCTGTTCTGCATACGTTGGGCAATCCTGCAGCAAATGTTTTGCTGTCATTTTTCCAGTTCTACAATTACATTCATCGGTATCTCCTATCTTTAGTTTATTGAACAAGTGGTATTTCAGCCTGTTATGTCCTGTGCGGAGTCTGAAGATTGCTACTTGTTCTCTTCGGTCGAGTTTGTAATATGCATCATCCTTCTGATGGCCTGGATGCTCTGATTCCCATTTGGTTCTATAAGTGCTTTTTATAAACCTCTTTGCCTCATTATAGGTTATGTCTATGTCAGGCTGTGGTAGTCGTCCGCCCTCTTTTGCCAGTCTGTCAGCCTCTTCGTTTCCAGGTATACTGC
Organism: Cepaea hortensis; assembly: GCA_963921405.1. Taxonomy (NCBI): domain Eukaryota; kingdom Metazoa; phylum Mollusca; class Gastropoda; order Stylommatophora; family Helicidae; genus Cepaea; species Cepaea hortensis. Next base: position 4,549,278 of record OY992889.1, on the reverse strand, counting down.
AATGTGATGGGATCCACTGTATTACAACTTTTTTGGATTTCTGGCATAGACCATGGAGTGCTGCTCTTAGGTCAGTTAGTTCTGTGCTGTTATTGCTCTTCAGTATTGAGACAGCTGACTTTGCATCTGTGAAGATAGCTATTTGCTTCTCTTTATTTTCCTCCATCAGGAGCATTTCTGCTGCAGTTTTCAGAGCCTCTACCTCCGCTTTGAAGTTATTTGAAAATTTTCCAGTTGCCATTGAATGTGTTTTTTTCGCTCCATTTTTTAAATTTAGGAGAATTCCTCCTCCTCCATTCTCTACTGAATTTTTGGCTGATCCATCTGTATATGCATGGGTCCAATTCCTGCTTGGGTAATGTTCTTTTATGTAGTTTAGGGTTATTTCTCTTCTTTCGGTTTCATGCTGAGTGTTTTTTTTCTCAATACCAGGAATTTTTTCTATCATCTCAGGCAGTTGCTGCTGTCTCCAAGCTGGGAACTTGTGTGCATTGTATATGGGCTTGACTGTTGATATGTTAAGTATAGGATCTGCCCTAATCCTTCGTTTTGCAGTTTCTACAAAGTTGCTACGCTTCAGTCTTCCCTTTCCAAAACCATTAAATCTGTTGTACATAGGGTGGTCTGTCAATCTTCTAAATTTTTCTGCTTGTTGCTGGGCTCTGCTATCTCTTCTATCCTGCATTGGTTGTAAACAAGTGATCTTTTCGAGTTCATTAATAGGCGTTGTCTTCAGGCTTCCAGTTATGATTCGCATTCCTTGGTTTTGGACTCTGCTTATTTTGTTAAAGTTTGACTTAGCTGCTGTTGCCCAAGCTGCAATGCCATATTCCAGTACTGGCCTCACCCGTCCAGTATATAACTTCTTGAGAACTTTCTCATCTGCTCCCCACGTTGTACCAGCAAGCTTTTTCATGATTGCCATTCTCTGCCTTGCTCTTGTTCGATTTTTCTCAACCTGTGTCTTCCGTGTCAGGCGACGATCAAAGGTGACTCCTAGATAGTTTGGATTTTCTTCATGGGGCAATATTTTTCCATTCAATACCAGCTTAGGTTGCTGAGTTTTATTTGAGAGGGAGAACACTGTGCATGTTGTTTTCTCCTCACTTATCTTCACTAGCCATGATTTTGATCAGTCCTCTAGCGCTAATAAGGCTTGCTGTATTCTGCTGTTAGCTGTACTAATATATTCTTCAGATGTCCATATGGCTAGGTCATCTGCAAAGGAGGATGTGTGTACTCTGGCTGGAAAATTTTCTGTGATGTCATTTATATATGCTAGGAATAATGTTGGTGAAAGAACTCCTCCTTGGGGGACACCTTGCTCCAGCAGCATCATTTTGCTTGTTTGTCCTTGTACTTTTGTCCTGGCAGTTCTGTTCTCAAGGTAGTGGCTGATCCATTTATACATTTTTCCACAAACATGCATGTTTTGCAGTTTTACTTTCAGTCCTTCCTTCCATACTTTATCAAATGCTTTTTCTAAATCTATCCAGACTGCTAGTGTGTGCATTTTCTCTTGGAAGGCATCCTCTATTTCCTGAGCTATATAGGTTATTTGATCTTCAGTGGATCTGTACTTTCTGAATCCTGCTTTGTGTGGTGTTAAGAGTTTGTTTTCTTCCAGATGCCATGTTAGCCTGCCATTGATAATGCGTTCCATTAATTTTCCTACACAGCTAAGTAGACTGATAGGTCGATAGCCATTTGGTTCTTCCAGGTCTTTTCCTTTCTTTGGGACTGGTATTAGTATAGCTTCCTTCCATGCCTGTGGGACTATTCCTCTCTTCCAGCTGTTATTTAGGACTGCTAGTAGTTTCTTCTTTGCCTTGGTGCCTAGTCCTATTAGCATTTCATTTGTGATTCCATCCTTTCCTGGTGATTTCTTCTTTTTTAGGGTATTCATTGCCTGTTCCATTTCTTCCATTGTTAGATTTGCCATCATATATTCTGCTGCTGTCTCTGTATTTCTATGATGTATCTGTTTGTCTTTGATTGCTTTCTTCTTTTCGGTTGTAATATCAATGTGGTTTGCATTTGCATAGTGTTCCATTAATGCATTTGCAGCCTTTTTTCCTGTAAGCAAGGCATTTCCTTGTTTAATTGTTATTTGTTTGTTTCTAGGTCCTTCATTGTTCATGGCTTTCACTAGTTTCCATAGTTTGTTTCCATCCCTGTCAAAATTCAGGTTTTCTGTTTTTTCCCTCCAACAATCTCTTGTTGTTTGATTTACTGTTCTTTTATATTTTGCTGAGATGGCTTTGAGAGAGATATTCGCTTCAATTGTTTGTTCTCTCTCTGCTGTCTTCCTGGCATCTTCAACTTTGTCCTCCAAACTTTGTAGTTCTTCAGTCCAGTATGGTTTGTAATTTTTCCTCGCTCCTCTAGGAATGGACTCAGTGGCTGCCTGTATTATCGCTCTGTTTAGACTTTCCACCATTTGCTTTATGTTGCCATATCGTGTATTTATGTTTTCACAATATTTGTCTGTTAGTATGGCAAATCTGTCCCAATCTGCTCGTTTGTAATTCCAGCGGGGCAAGGGCTTTTGCTCCTGTGGAACATACTCCATATTCATTACAAGCTTGATTGGTCTGTGGTCACTACCTGCTAATTGGTCCAGCACATGGCGATCGATTTTGTGGAGGATATCTCCTGTGCAGAAAGCTAAGTCTGGAGTAGAAGTGGTAAGCCATCTTCTGGAGTAGAAGCTCGGTGTGTCATCCGCTTTGTTGAGTAGATGGAGATTTGAGTCTATTTCCCAGTCCTCCAATTCATCTCCTCTTTTGTCAGTATCTGGGTATCCCCATCTTTCTGAACGGCTATTAAAGTCTCCGACAATAATGCAGTTTGTGTCAGTTATTTTCATGTTTGAGAGTGTAAGGTCCTTATCTGCTGGGCTATACAGATTGTAGATTCTTATTTTCACGTCCTTTATCATTATATCAACACCTATAATTTCCGTTTGGTTGTCAGAGATCACAGATACTTCGCTGCAAGGTATTGTATTTCGTGTAAGTATTAGAACTCCTCCTTTGTGTCCTTCGCGGTCGAAACGTGTGGCCTGATATCCTCTGACTGAGAATTTGTGATTGGCGTTGAGGTGTGTCTCTTGAATGCATGCCACATCTATTCTATCTTTATGAAGACGCTGTGTTAGGGAGTCTTTCTTCTTGTAAACTCCTTCGGCATTCCACTGTAGTATGTTGAGTGTCCGGGGTATTTGGTCAATAGCTCTTAACCTACTCCTCGGTGCCTTGACTCCACAGCACAGGGGAAGGTGACCACCAGTAGTCATGGGTGGACCCCCTCGAGGCAGGGGGCCCGGCACTATCGCCGCCTGATGGGACTTCACGGGATTAGCACCATAACGATTAATTTTGATTTGTGACATCATGAATTAAGTTACGTTGCACTGCTTTGTCAAGCCTGTGGCTCAGTACATCCGATTTCGACAAGCATTTATTCGGGATGCTTTCCCTAGCCTTTGACTGTCCCCAGTCTACCTACAAGGCAGCAGGTTTTACGTTGCACTGCTTTGTCAAGCCTGTGGCTCAGTACATCCGATTTCGACAAGCATGTATTCAGGATGCTTTCCCTAGCCTTTGACTGTCCCCAGTCTACCTACAAGGCAGCAGGTTTGTGTGTCTCTTCGTCTGGTCCCTCTCCCTTGACCTGTCCGACATGGGTGGCCCTACCAGTAGCTGTGCTACCGTCGGCATAGCTCTTGGGGTCATTGGGACGCACAAGCCCCTCTACCTCGTCACGGTGGACACACAGTATAGGGGGTTCCCATGGACTATCTCATCTCGGTAACACGGCGTACCTGAATAGAATAGAATCCATTATGAATTTCCCCAAAATTCTTTCAACACGGTATACTTTAAACTCCTTCACCAGACCGAGTTTTTTTCTGTATTTTCTTTAAAGTTGGTGTCTGCTGTAGTGAATTCTATTGGTCTACATTTTATACGTCACATTTTAAAACATCACTGCACATTGTTAGTTAGTTAGTTTAGTTAGTTAGTTAGTTAGTTAGTTAGTTAGATAGTTAGTTAGTTAGTTAGTTAGTTAGTTAGTTAGTTAGTTAGTTAGTTAGTTAGTTAGTTAGTTAGTTAGTTAGTTAGTTGAGGTTCCAACATTGTTATTTTCATGCGAGATCAGTCTCCCGATGCAACAGCCAACCCAAAGTTTTTCTGCCCACTGTTGCCATGAGTTGGTTATGTCTGGCTCATCTCCTGGCCTCTAAAGTGGCATTGAAGTGCTCGTGTAGTCGGACTATCATCGGAGTCTCGACAGTAACCGTCATCCTAGTCCATATTTGTCTTCTCCTGTTGCCCCTTATCTTCAGCTACCCCACACAGCTCTGTCCATGTCCTTCCTACACATTTCATTTGTTTCTTCTTCTATATGAGTTCCTAGATCTTCCTCTGTTTCTTTTGTTCTGCATTTTCCAGACTAAGACGTGTCTAGTGACACTATTCTCGGGTTGTCTCAATGTATAGATCATCTTGCGACATCGTTGTTTCTTCACGTCTTGGTTTACTGGTATTTGTCTAGTTCTCTCCATGATCTATTGCAGGGGTAACCAAACTTTTTTCACGGCGGGCCGAATAACTGACAAAATGACGAGTGCGGGCAGGATACTTATTCTGTACAGTACTTACGCCGTCTCCGTGGCGAAAGTCTTACCGACGCAGTTCGTAATCCGTATACCCACGTTCAAAACACAGCTGCGCGCGATTTGGCAGCAGACCGCGTTGCACTGGTTTTTTTACGCTATGGTATGGGTGCCGGTCGTTCAGAAAGCAATGGCAAACTACTGAACGTAAACTTGCCAAGACATCAACAATAGCAAAAAATGCTGGTGTTGACTGCAAACGTCCTGTAAAGGATTGTGACAGGTTCGCCTTGGGTATTGAGAGTTAACCAAGTCCAAGGTGTCCTTAGCACTCCCGTGTATTCTAACCCCAGGGGTTGGACAGGTAGATACACTGTTTTCTCTGTGGTTGACCTCAAATGGTTTAAATATGTCTACAAACCCCTCCAGATTCTAGACCCCCACTATCTACCTTCTCCCTTGGGACAATGACCCCTGAGGCATCGTCCGAGACCACACTCAATAACGGTACAAAGAATAAGTCAACATCAACAAAGTTTATTCTACCCTAAAGAAAATAGGTAGGAAATGAACACCCTGATAGCATGAATCTATTTACAATAGTAGAGGATAGGTTAGAGACAGAATCAGAGACAGAGATGCTACTAATATCATCAGTAGGCTGACGTGCAGATTTGAGGCAGATGATCCGTCCAGTCGGTCCGACACTCACCCGGCTCTCTTCCAGAATGATGACTGGAACCTTTGGAGACCACTCCGTCTCCAGAGCTAAGATCAGATGTCAGAGGAACTACCTCTTCGGACCACCGACTGTTGGATGAACTTCTCGTCTGCACTGTCCCAATGAGTAACTGTGACCAACTTTCACAGTTCTCGAAGTACAGCCTGGTTAGGAGACCCTCTTCCTTGAGGCGACCTCAGTTGATCTCTGGACGTACCTAGTAGTAACACATGACCAATCTAATGGCCCCATAGTAGAAGCGTTTACCCCTGATTGGGCAATGAATCAGTTCTGCCACAAGTCAACACAGTCACCAGAAATACACCAAGGTTTCTGTAGAGGATTTCAATACACTACAATGTTACTCCTGTTCAGACTCCCTCGGAGTCAATCACATAAATCTTGAAACCTGGTTGAGCTTGATAACATAACATATTGTCTATATTTCTATATGACTCGGTTGTTCGAATTATTTGGTAAGAACTAGTTCATATTCAGCACATAATGTCTCTGAGGCCAAGGATGAGTTGACCTGTCTACCTTCACGAGTTCGAGTAAGAAAATACGCAGGCTGGTGAGGGTCTAATCATGACCGAACACTAGTGCCGACGTAGTTACAGCCCCTTGGTTTGGGCCAATCTATGCCTTGAGACTCTGACGTTTAGGCGGATACCTTGATTTGGAATTGATGAGCTCCCAGAGCTGCGCCTACCCCACCTTGGTAAGTCTCTCTGGAGTGAGCCTGCCATCTTAATTTCTGTAGTACATCAATCTTCTGAATACCCCGGCAAGATTGCTCCGGTAGCCGCACACTTTGCTGAAACATAGTCTTAAACTTAGTTCGATATTAGAAAACAAACCATCTAGTTCCACTCGTGCTGCTGCAGGGCTCTAGAATCACTTGGTGAGTTTAGTCATTCTTGGTGATTCTCCCTCTTGCAGGTTGTAGCACAGTCAGGCGTGGTAGGTAGGTATAGTGACCCTTCGCCATGGATCACGCAGTGGTTTCCGGCAAACAACTTAGTCATAGGCTGGTTCTAACAGGCAACACCTGAAAGTAAGAGCGATCGGTGAAAGTATTCGGCCCAAACATTGGCTCATGTGCATCAAATCCAGGACTACTCAACCTTCAGTCTAGCTACCTAGTTATTCAACTGAGTAGAGCAACATCTCTAAGTTGTTAGTATTAATGCATACACCTCCGTCCAATGTCAGCTGGCCCTTCAGATAACAGCCCGTCAAACAGATTGAGAATCAAGAATGGCGAGTCTGATCTAACGTTTCACCTATCCCTATTCACATAAAGGTTGTCGCTAACGTCAATCTGTAGTTGTTCAAGAGTGAACTAGAACTAAATATCAAGGTAAGGTGTCCCTGGACCCCCCCCCCCCTTTACATCATACATCAAATCATAAACAAACAACGATCAATGCACTATCACTTGGGATATAGTAACAATACATGACCAGATCACACATATACATAATCCATTTCGCTAGTGGGACCTCCTGCCCACTCTATAGCGAAACTCTTCTTGTTAGACTCTTCCCTAGAGTCAAGAAGTCTTTCTTTCGAAAACATGCTCCCCGCATGTTCAAGGTTCTCTCCAGTTCTGCCTTTCCAAGAGGATTAGCCTTGGCCTTGGCCGAACTTCATGGCTGGCCTGGTTTACCAGTCTCATACAAGAATAATTCACGCAGTCCTCATATCCCATTCGTCTCCAGTCTCATTCGTCCACCATTTGTTCCTCCATACTTTCCTCACATCAGCACTGACGTACCCACGCAAGTATGAATAGGAACAGGACAGGAAAAGAATAGCATGAAGAACGCATGTGTACATCGGCGTTCGGTCCATCCTTCATAGAAGTATTACACAACATGACCTAGTATATACGTGATAACAACATCGTATATTTCTCTAGCACCACTGAAGAACTTACCTTCGTATGAATTTCCAGTTCCTCGAATGAATTCACTATTTAGTTCACACCCAAAATAGCTACATCACTTCTTAGAGTTAATCACTAAGTGCTCTATTTCCCTATCACATCAGTGATCCACTAACTCACTCTTCATCTGCCAACTTACCTGTCTAATTTCAACGCTCTGCTAACTGTAATTACTGACTGACATAATTTAGGTTCATTCTATACAACAGTTTACTGTTTCCTACTACAGTCCAGTAACCATAGTATATGCAACTACTAACTATAATCAATCAATAACATTGGAACACAATTTGCCAATTTAATGCACTTATAGTTCTAAGCAGTTGACAAAACATCAGCGTTTTACGACGGCTTGTAAACACAATTACACAGCTGTGCGCTGCCCTCGTTCTCAACTTGCTTATCGATCGGTCACTTCATTAGCGATGCAAGTCGCCCGCATATTTAATTAGCTCTGAACGATCGCAATCTATGTTCAATTTACAACGTTAAATTAATTAATAAAGTTAGTACCTGAATCGGTGGACTGTCTCCAGTCAGCTTCAATTACTGTCTAACCCGGCAGGCCGTGAGATATCGACAGTCAGCTGCAACTTGGTTGAGTGTGAAGGCATGGTTCAACTGCCACACAAAAGCAGTACCTTCTTGTGGCGAAAGCCTGGCTGCACCCTCTCCTCTTGCTTATTATTCAGTGTATTATAAAGAATAATTAGAAATGTTATATAAATGTTACGATCACATTATATTTACGGTTTATAGAGTAATTTAGTTTGGCCGACTTATCCTGGCCAACTTCAAACCAACTGACAACTGGCCCGGAAACGACCACTTGCGTATCCTAGTTCCATATCCGGTCTCACTCTTCTGCTAGCATTTGCAGACAGCGGTCGGGGCCCATTTGTGGTGTTCAAAAAGCAACGTTTATTTAAATAGTAAATTACTTAAATAAGTAATAAGAAAGAGAAAATTTTATATTGAACAAGGGCCCCGATCCGTAGTGAGAATCTGATTCTGGAACTAGGTAATATCAACCGATTATTATTCCTATATATATTTTTGATGTTCATAACAGTTTTGCAATGAATGTGAGGTTACGACATGATGGCCAGCCAATTCCACAAACGGCATGGTTGCCCATAGAATATATATTAGTTAAGAGAATATTCAATTTACAACTGAGTTCAGTTGTACAAACTTGTTCTTAATAGAACGAAACACGTCACGTTCTACAATATTCGTATAAATCCGGCGTCTAAATCTTGGATAAATTCAGAGAATATTATCGCTGGCAGACAAAGGAGACACTGCAATGTAGTACAAAACCACGCTAGTTTTAAAGTATACTCGGGTTGAGATACTTTGTTAATATATTAAAATAAGGTTAATATTACTGTTACTGCTAAGACTAGAATATACAGTACTGAATGGAAGGGTTTAAATCAAATAGTAGGTATTTCATCAAAATGGCCTCGCTATATCTAAAACCAGCCCCACGCCATGGCATGACCTAGTTATCATGCCCACGCCGCTTGGGCGCCCATACTGTTCTTTTCTAGATTAGCTCAGTTCTTAAGTACGGATAAGATCTCTTCTCTAGTTAATACCTTCTCAAGAGGAAGACTCTTCTTTATATATAGATGGATACGTGGATGACTATCACCAACCTAGGCAGTATTCATTGGAGACTATTCTCAGGCCTCTCGGAATAAATACGTGGATGACTATCACCAACCTAGGCAGTATTCATTGGAGACTATTCTCAGGCCTCTCGGAATGAATATCAGTGGAGAGCATATTCAGACACCGTAGTATCTGGAACAATTTCCTTACTTTACAACACACCCTTGTGTCTCTTGCACACTTAGGAGCATCAGTTGTGATTGTTAGGTTTGTGATCCATGTCTTTTCCTATCACATCATCAGTACTTGTCTTGAATATTTCTTTTCGCTGAAGGGAATTGGATCCATTCACTCATATATATATATATATATATATATAATTCAGGATCAGACTGTACTCTCCTCATGAATAGAGATAGGCACTGTCACGTACGAGTGTAAATCAATCCTTCCCTTTCTACCTTGTCGGTATGTCCAGTCAGAATAACAGTAGGAATGTCCTAATAATTACAGCTGCCTTTGCCTTATGAGAAGATTATAGCTATAGCAAAACGGTTGAATAAAGATGGAAGAGTGATTCCAGACCATAGCTTACCCGATGTCCTGTTTGACTTTATTTGCAGAGTTGTTGTGGTGCACCCTCGAGCGGCACCCTCATCATCAACCAGCCTCAGCGAGTTCACCCAGAACTATTTGTTGCCTGAGTCAAAGTAATACAGTTCCCTTTGCTGTCATCATCAAGTGAGAACTGATGGACCGGAGAGGAAAGCTGCAGACAACTATCGTGGGAGCAATGGATATGAGCTGAGTCACAAACCATCAATCTGACTTCAACCCACCACCGAATGCTTTGCTGTGCTTCTATGATTTCAGAGCACATGAAACTCTGTTTGCTGTATTAGCTAGAACATTAATCCATTTTACTTTTATCTTCCGAGTGGAGACATTTTTTTTTCTTTCATTTATAATTAAACTGTGCGGTCTGATTTGTAGACCATCACACAAAACTTTACCTACTGCCTTTTTCACCTCATAATAATTAATAGTAGTGTAGTGTGTAAGGATAGAAGTTGAGTGAACTAGTTGTGTCTCTCCTGTATGTTATACTTGAGGGCACTGGGGGCTTTTCTTCATCACAGGGTAGCGTGTCACTGCTAACTAAGTCAGCTATCATCTATCGGTGTATAGTGTCCAACTTTACTTGCATTTCCCTGTGCCACTGATAGGAAGGTAGACTCATCTGGGACCAGGATTCATACTATCTAGACCCAATACGAGCTTTTTTTTTGTCTTCTTCTCCTACAGTGGACTGACCTAACCAAGGGTCAGCTTTTCTATCTACATCCTTACCAGAAGGGTTTTCTTATACGGCTGTAGATTACGCGACAGATTGGGGGCTCGTCCGGGATTTAATTTTAACCCAATCCTACAGATTGAGCTGCTCCTCTGCGAGATAATTTTTTTTCAATAAGTTCACTGTCAACTGTATAAATTGCCTGTAACACTATAGGTCTACTAGATGATTGGTAGGTTGGTAGGATTTCCTTTCCACGTAAGATTTCCTTTCCACGTAATTCTCACACTAAGACTAGACGGTTCTAGTATTAGTTGACTGCGAGTAAATATTTCAATTTTTATACGCGAATAAGAAAATATACAGCAAAAGCAAAGTGGGTTGGTGACAGATTGGTAAGTGTGTTTGTTTGTCCTAATTAATTGCTATACATACTATATTAGGGCATTTAATTAAGTTGATTGATAGATAGGGGGTGAGCATTGCTTAAAAGTTTTTTCAGGTATCTCATCTAGGTGCTCAATTATCATGTCATTTGACAAGCAACCCACTACCCAGGAGTTGACGGAGAAAGGGACATTGATGGGATATGAGGGTGATGAGTTGAGGAAGTATATCAGAGAGGCTGAAAGAGAATGGAGGCAAGAACAAAGGGAAGAAAGAATCCGGATGGCGGAAATAGAATCCGAAAAACAGATGAAACAGGCTGAACTGGAGAAGGACAAGGAGTTAAAACTAGCCGAACAGGCGAGACAGCAGGAGATAGAATTAAGAAGACTGGAATTACAACACCCAGATGCTTCAAGATTCAGTAGTGCGAGTTCTCCAGTCTATAGTATAGATACTCCTCCAGCACAGAATGGTTCTCTGGGATCCATGAGTTTTCCTCTGCTGCCATTTGATGAAAAGACTGAGCAGATGGACAACTGGATTGACAAATTTGTTTTGATGGCCGAAGCATATAGCCTGCCCAAGGACAAATGGAATTTAAAAATTTCACAAGGACTCCGCGGCGCAGCGTATGATATATTCTCTAAACTACCTCCTGGACAGGAACGGGATTTCGACTCTCTGAAAAGTGCTCTTCTCAAGAGGTATGAGTTGACTTCATCTGCCTACCGAATGAAGTTCCGAAACGCCAAGCGGTTGCAGGGAGAATCGTATTCCCAGTTTGCCTCACGGTTACATACTTATGTCACCAAGTGGGTGGGACTGAGTGAATACGAGGCAACCTACGCAGGGCTAGAGGAGATGATTTTGGCAGAGCAGATGAGGGAGACAATGCCAAAGCCGATGCAGACTTTTGTGGCAGAAAATGGGGGGACTCGGTTAGCGGAGATAACCTCTCTGGCGGAAAGATACCTAATGGCCCATGGCGAAGCGAATACCACAAAAGCTGGGAGTAGTTCTCATGTTGAAAAACCACAACTCTCTAAGAATTCAAATAACTCCGGTAAAGACAGCAGAGGACAATTGGGGAAAAATGTGGGTCCTCAGCAACATCATGGGTTTCAACCATCAGCAAATAACCCACCCACAAACCATAGCGGATGGGGCAAACCTTATTGCAAGAACTGCAAAAATCATGACCATCACACACGGTTCTGCAAGAATAAACCCCAAACCCACTATGCGGCGTGCCTAGCTACGGGAACCGGAGACCACCCCAACAAGAAATCTGGGAGCAATGCTAGACCTCCTGTGGTTGAGACTATTATGGTAAATGGGAGTCAGGTGCGATGTCTATATGATACGGGACTCCAGTATGATTCAGTTATCGCAAAATACCTAGTCAAACCCGTCCAGCTAACAGAACAGACCGTTACAATAAAGGGGGCCACCATGAGCTCTGAGACAATAGAGGTACATATTGCAAAGGTAGATGTGGAATCTAAATATGTCACTGGGACGATTTCTGCAGCAGTGATGGAGGATCCAGTGTACCCATTCATGTTAGCATGTCGGTATGTCTACTTGGGCGCACCAAAATCACCTATAATTGTTGCAGCAGTGCAGACCAGAAGTCAGACAGCAGTGTCGAGCGAGCCTGATCTTCGTCTTAATAATCCACTACCTCGAGAAATTCGGGCTGCCCAGGCAGAAGACCCAACACTGAAACCCTGCTTTGGTAAACTACCTAAAGCACGGAATCCACCTAAAAGGGGCGATTTTTATATGAAAGAGAAGCTTTTGTACCGGCGGGCGGGAACCAAGGATCACGACCACGGGCAACTTGTTGTTCCATATAAATTCCGGAATCAGATATTACATATGGGTCACACCATATCTTTCAGTGGACATATGGGAGTGGGTGCCACTACTCAGCGTATTACATGCCACTATTTTTGGCCAGGAATGTCCGCCGATATTCAAAGGTATGTCAAGTCCTGTCCAGAATGCCAACGGGTCTCACCTAAACATTGGACCGCCCCAGTAACTTTGGGCGAAATGCCAATTTTGAGTATTCCGTTTGAGCGTGTTGCCGTGGACATTGTTGGTCCTCTGCCACGCTCCAAGAGGAAGAATGCATTTATTCTAACTCTAGTTGATACATGCACTATGTGGTCAGAAGCCATAGCTCTACCTGGAATAGATTCCAAACGAGTAGCGGATGCCCTAGTGACTATCTTCACCAGATTAGGTTTTCCTAATCAGATTTTGACAGACAATGGTTCGCAGTTCCGGGGGAAGTTAATGGAGGAAGTCTTCAATACCTTTCGGACTCGCCATATCCATACAAGTCCCTACCACCCTCAAGCTAATGGGACGGTGGAACGCTTCAATGGAACCCTCATGTCGATCCTACGTAAGCTAGCACAGGAGAAGCCAGAATGTTGGGATGAGTACCTGCCCGCGGCATTATTTGCATACAGGGAAGTACCACATGCCTCGACAGGACTTCCACTTGCTACACTATTATTTGGTCGACCTATAAAAGGACCACTGGAGGCCTTAATGAGGACTTGGACTGAGGAGGGAGCTGATGAAACTGTCATCACTGCTTCCCAGTATGTTGAGGAGTTGAAGCAAAAACTGGAGACAGGCTGGAAATTGGCAAATTCCAACCTGCGTCGTGCCAGAAAGAAACATGCCTCATCCTATAATAAGAAAGCCAAGGACCGTTCTCTGGAGGTAGGAGACAAGGTCTTATTACTTTTACCCCAAGGGAGTAATAAGCTGGAAATTGGATGGCAGGGACCTTTTCCCATCATAGAAAAAGTATCCCATACAAACTACAAGATTGCTATTCGAGGAAAACAGAAAGTATTCCACATCAACTTACTTAGAAAGTATGCTGAGAGGGTAGCAGATCCACCAGTGCATCTGATGGCATTATCGGTGGCAACTGAGGTAGAAGGTGGAGAGGACTCAGGTGTAGAGTATCCGCTAAAACCCCAGGAGACCATGAAGGATGTCGTCATCAACCCTGACTTGGAGACGTCTGAGTTGGAGAAGATAAAGCGAATTCTAATGTCTCACGCCCCGGTGCTAACGGATAGGCCAGGTCGGACTAAGCTTGTAGAGTTTGACATGAAATTAACAAACGCAGATCCAGTCCGCCAAAAGTATTACCCTGTTCCCTATGCAAAACAGGAGGCTTTACAAGCCGAAATAAATTACCTATTAAAAGAAGGAATAATTTCGCCCTCGGAGTCACCCTATAGTGCAAGTGTGGTGCTTTTGAGAAAACCCAGCGGCGAGCATCGATTGTGCATCGACTATCGTCAGCTAAACGGAGTCACAGAATTTCAAGCGGAACCTTTACCGGATCAAGGATTACTGTTCGCAAAACTGAGTAAAGCGAAGTATTTTTCCAAGATAGACCTCAGTAAGGGGTACTACCAGATTCCAGTAAAGAAAGAAGTCCGACCTTATTTGGCTTTCAGCACAGCTGACGGCCATTACGAATTCAACGTGCTCCCATTCGGGCTGAGCAACGCTCCTGGTGTGTTCACCCGAATGATGAGATTATTATTAGATCCATTAAAGGACCCGAGTATCAGTAACTTTATGGATGACATCCTCATCGCCTCGGACACTTACGAGGAACACCTGCAGTCCATCGACAGACTGTTAAGGAGGCTGGCAGAGACAGGGCTCACCGCCAGACCAGCAAAATGCCAGCTCGCTTTCCGGCAGCTGGAATTTTTGGGGCATACAGTGGTTCAAGGACACATGCGCCCAGAACAAAAGAACGTAGATAAACTACTCAAGGCTACCAGGCCCAGGACCAAGAAAGATGTCAGATCCTTCGTATCCCTCTGTGGATTTTATCAGAAGTTTATCAAAAACTTCAACGTTCTAGCTGCGCCATTAACAGATGCCACTAGGAAAGGAGCACCTGAGCAAGTTAAGTGGACGCCAGCGTGTGAAGAGGCTTATACTACGCTGAAGGACAGACTAACAGCGAAGCCTATTTTACAATTACCCGACTTGTCGTGCCCATTCACCTTAAGGACGGACGCGAGCAATGTGGGAATTGGAGCAACTCTTTTACAAAAGGGTCGAGATGATGGAGAGATGCTGTTTCCAGTAGCTTACGCTAGCCGCAAGTTAAATACAGCGGAAAAGAACTACTCCACCATCGAGAAAGAATGTTTGGCTCTGGTATGGGCTATACAGAAGTTCCAGCCGTATCTATATGGAACCAAGTTTATTGTACAAAGCGACCACCAGCCTTTGATGTTCTTAGCCTCATCCAAACAATTAAACACAAGATTGATGAGGTGGTCACGATTACTGCAACCTTATACCTTCACCGTGGAATATATTCCTGGCAAATATAATGTTGGAGCAGATTTCCTAAGTAGACACTGCTCTACAGAAGACGAGGTTGTGGCTACGCTACTCAGTGTTCCCATACACTAGCTTGAAAGCTAGCAAACGAGAGGGCTTAGCCAGATTGTAAAAGTCCGTGTCACGTACTTTTTTTCCCTATGGGGGACATCTGTGGCGAAAGCCTGGCTGCACCCTCTCCTCTTGCTTATTATTCAGTGTATTATAAAGAATAATTAGAAATGTTATATAAATGTTACGATCACATTATATTTACGGTTTATAGAGTAATTTAGTTTGGCCGACTTATCCTGGCCAACTTCAAACCAACTGACAACTGGCCCGGAAACGACCACTTGCGTATCCTAGTTCCATATCCGGTCTCACTCTTCTGCTAGCATTTGCAGACAGCGGTCGGGGCCCATTTGTGGTGTTCAAAAAGCAACGTTTATTTAAATAGTAAATTACTTAAATAAGTAATAAGAAAGAGAAAATTTTATATTGAACAAGGGCCCCGATCCGTAGTGAGAATCTGATTCTGGAACTAGGTAAGATCAACCGATTATTATTCCTATATATATTTTTGATGTTCATAACAGTTTTGCAATGAATGTGAGGTTACGACATGATGGCCAGCCAATTCCACAAACGGCATGGTTGCCCATAGAATATATATTAGTTAAGAGAATATTCAATTTACAACTGAGTTCAGTTGTACAAACTTGTTCTTAATAGAACGAAACACGTCACGTTCTACAATATTCGTATAAATCCGGCGTCTAAATCTTGGATAAATTCAGAGAATATTATCGCTGGCAGACAAAGGAGACACTGCAATGTAGTACAAAACCACGCTAGTTTTAAAGTATACTCGGGTTGAGATACTTTGTTAATATATTAAAATAAGGTTAATATTACTGTTACTGCTAAGACTAGAATATACAGTACTGAATGGAAGGGTTTAAATCAAATAGTAGGTATTTCATCAAAATGGCCTCGCTATATCTAAAACCAGCCCCACGCCATGGCATGACCTAGTTATCATGCCCACGCCGCTTGGGCGCCCATACTGTTCTTTTCTAGATTAGCTCAGTTCTTAAGTACGGATAAGATCTCTTCTCTAGTTAATACCTTCTCAAGAGGAAGACTCTTCTTTATATATAGATGGATACGTGGATGACTATCACCAACCTAGGCAGTATTCATTGGAGACTATTCTCAGGCCTCTCGGAATAAATACGTGGATGACTATCACCAACCTAGGCAGTATTCATTGGAGACTATTCTCAGGCCTCTCGGAATGAATATCAGTGGAGAGCATATTCAGACACCGTAGTATCTGGAACAATTTCCTTACTTTACAACACACCCTTGTGTCTCTTGCACACTTAGGAGCATCAGTTGTGATTATTAGGTTTGTGATCCATGTCTTTTCCTATCACATCATCAGTACTTGTCTTGAATATTTCTTTTCGCTGAAGGGAATTGGATCCATTCACTCATATATATATATATATAATTCAGGATCAGACTGTACTCTCCTCATGAATAGAGATAGGCACTGTCACGTACGAGTGTAAATCAATCCTTCCCTTTCTACCTTGTCGGTATGTCCAGTCAGAATAACAGTAGGAATGTCCTAATAATTACAGCTGCCTTTGCCTTATGAGAAGATTATAGCTATAGCAAAACGGTTGAATAAAGATGGAAGAGTGATTCCAGACCATAGCTTACCCGATGTCCTGTTTGACTTTATTTGCAGAGTTGTTGTGGTGCACCCTCGAGCGGCACCCTCATCATCAACCAGCCTCAGCGAGTTCACCCAGAACTATTTGTTGCCTGAGTCAAAGTAATACAGTTCCCTTTGCTGTCATCATCAAGTGAGAACTGATGGACCGGAGAGGAAAGCTGCAGACAACTATCGTGGGAGCAATGGATATGAGCTGAGTCACAAACCATCAATCTGACTTCAACCCACCACCGAATGCTTTGCTGTGCTTCTATGATTTCAGAGCACATGAAACTCTGTTTGCTGTATTAGCTAGAACATTAATCCATTTTACTTTTATCTTCCGAGTGGAGACATTTTTTTTTCTTTCATTTATAATTAAACTGTGCGGTCTGATTTGTAGACCATCACACAAAACTTTACCTACTGCCTTTTTCACCTCATAATAATTAATAGTAGTGTAGTGTGTAAGGATAGAAGTTGAGTGAACTAGTTGTGTCTCTCCTGTATGTTATACTTGAGGGCACTGGGGGCTTTTCTTCATCACAGGGTAGCGTGTCACTGCTAACTAAGTCAGCTATCATCTATCGGTGTATAGTGTCCAACTTTACTTGCATTTCCCTGTGCCACTGATAGGAAGGTAGACTCATCTGGGACCAGGATTCATACTATCTAGACCCAATACGAGCTTTTTTTTGTCTTCTTCTCCTACAGTGGACTGACCTAACCAAGGGTCAGCTTTTCTATCTACATCCTTACCAGAAGGGTTTTCTTATACGGCTGTAGATTACGCGACAGATTGGGGGCTCGTCCGGGATTTAATTTTAACCCAATCCTACAGATTGAGCTGCTCCTCTGCGAGATAATTTTTTTTCAATAAGTTCACTGTCAACTGTATAAATTGCCTGTAACACTATAGGTCTACTAGATGATTGTGTAGGTTGGTAGGATTTCCTTTCCACGTAAGATTTCCTTTCCACGTAATTCTCACACTAAGACTAGACGGTTCTAGTATTAGTTGACTGCGAGTAAATATTTCAATTTTTATACGCGAATAAGAAAATATACAGCAAAAGCAAAGTGGGTTGGTGACAGATTGGTAAGTGTGTTTGTTTGTCCTAATTAATTGCTATACATACTATATTAGGGCATTTAATTAAGTTGAATGATAGATAGGGGGTGAGCATTGCTTAAAAGTTTTTTCAGGTATCTCATCTAGGTGCTCAATTATCATGTCATTTGACAAGCAACCCACTACCCAGGAGTTGACGGAGAAAGGGACATTGATGGGATATGAGGGTGATGAGTTGAGGAAGTATATCAGAGAGGCTGAAAGAGAATGGAGGCAAGAACAAAGGGAAGAAAGAATCCGGATGGCGGAAATAGAATCCGAAAAACAGATGAAACAGGCTGAACTGGAGAAGGACAAGGAGTTAAAACTAGCCGAACAGGCGAGACAGCAGGAGATAGAATTAAGAAGACTGGAATTACAACACCCAGATGCTTCAAGATTCAGTAGTGCGAGTTCTCCAGTCTATAGTATAGATACTCCTCCAGCACAGAATGGTTCTCTGGGATCCATGAGTTTTCCTCTGCTGCCATTTGATGAAAAGACTGAGCAGATGGACAACTGGATTGACAAATTTGTTTTGATGGCCGAAGCATATAGCCTGCCCAAGGACAAATGGAATTTAAAAATTTCACAAGGACTCCGCGGCGCAGCGTATGATATATTCTCTAAACTACCTCCTGGACAGGAACGGGATTTCGACTCTCTGAAAAGTGCTCTTCTCAAGAGGTATGAGTTGACTTCATCTGCCTACCGAATGAAGTTCCGAAACGCCAAGCGGTTGCAGGGAGAATCGTATTCCCAGTTTGCCTCACGGTTACATACTTATGTCACCAAGTGGGTGGGACTGAGTGAATACGAGGCAACCTACGCAGGGCTAGAGGAGATGATTTTGGCAGAGCAGATGAGGGAGACAATGCCAAAGCCGATGCAGACTTTTGTGGCAGAAAATGGGGGGACTCGGTTAGCGGAGATAACCTCTCTGGCGGAAAGATACCTAATGGCCCATGGCGAGGCGAATACCACAAAAGCTGGGAGTAGTTCTCATGTTGAAAAACCACAACTCTCTAAGAATTCAAATAACCCCGGTAAAGACAGCAGAGGACAATTGGGGAAAAATGTGGGTCCTCAGCAACATCATGGGTTTCAACCATCAGCAAATAACCCACCCACAAACCATAGCGGATGGGGCAAACCTTATTGCAAGAACTGCAAAAATCATGACCATCACACACGGTTCTGCAAGAATAAACCCCAAACCCACTATGCGGCGTGCCTAGCTACGGGAACCGGAGACCACCCCAACAAGAAATCTGGGAGCAATGCTAGACCTCCTGTGGTTGAGACTATTATGGTAAATGGGAGTCAGGTGCGATGTCTATATGATACGGGACTCCAGTATGATTCAGTTATCGCAAAATACCTAGTCAAACCCGGCCAGCTAACAGAACAGACCGTTACAATAAAGGGGGCCACCATGAGCTCTGAGACAATAGAGGTACATATTGCAAAGGTAGATGTGGAATCTAAATATGTCACTGGGACGATTTCTGCAGCAGTGATGGAGGATCCAGTGTACCCATTCATGTTAGGATGTCGGTATGTCTACTTGGGCGAACCAAAATCACCTATAATTGTTGCAGCAGTGCAGACCAGAAGTCAGACAGCAGTGTCGAGCGAGCCTGATCTTCGTCTTAATAATCCACTACCTCGAGAAATTGTGGCTGCCCAGGCAGAAGACCCAACACTGAAACCCTGCTTTGGTAAACTACCTAAAGCACGGAATCCACCTAAAAGGGGCGATTTTTATATGAAAGAGAAGCTTTTGTACCGGCGGGCGGGAACCAAGGATCACGACCACGGGCAACTTGTTGTTCCATATAAATTCCGGAATCAGATATTACATATGGGTCACACCATATCTTTCAGTGGACATATGGGAGTGGGTGCCACTACTCAGCGTATTACATGCCACTATTTTTGGCCAGGAATGTCCGCCGATATTCAAAGGTATGTCAAGTCCTGTCCAGAATGCCAACGGGTCTCACCTAAACATTGGACCGCCCCAGTAACTTTGGGCGAAATGCCAATTTTGAGTATTCCGTTTGAGCGTGTTGCCGTGGACATTGTTGGTCCTCTGCCACGCTCCAAGAGGAAGAATGCATTTATTCTAACTCTAGTTGATACATGCACTATGTGGGCAGAAGCCATAGCTCTACCTGGAATAGATTCCAAACGAGTAGCGGATGCCCTAGTGACTATCTTCACCAGATTAGGTTTTCCTAATCAGATTTTGACAGACAATGGTTCGCAGTTCCGGGGGAAGTTAATGGAGGAAGTCTTCAATACCTTTCGGACTCGCCATATCCATACAAGTCCCTACCACCCTCAAGCTAATGGGACGGTGGAACGCTTCAATGGAACCCTCATGTCGATCCTACGTAAGCTAGCACAGGAGAAGCCAGAATGTTGGGATGAGTACCTGCCCGCGGCATTATTTGCATACAGGGAAGTACCACATGCCTCGACAGGACTTCCACTTGCTACACTATTATTTGGTCGACCTATAAAAGGACCACTGGAGGCCTTAATGAGGACTTGGACTGAGGAGGGAGCTGATGAAACTGTCATCACTGCTTCCCAGTATGTTGAGGAGTTGAAGCAAAAACTGGAGACAGGCTGGAAATTGGCAAATTCCAACCTGCGTCGTGCCAGAAAGAAACATGCCTCATCCTATAATAAGAAAGCCAAGGACCGTTCTCTGGAGGTAGGAGACAAGGTCTTATTACTTTTACCCCAAGGGAGTAATAAGCTGGAAATTGGATGGCAGGGACCTTTTCCCATCATAGAAAAAGTATCCCATACAAACTACAAGATTGCTATTCGAGGAAAACAGAAAGTATTCCACATCAACTTACTTAGAAAGTATGCTGAGAGGGTAGCAGATCCACCGGTGCATCTGATGGCATTATCGGTGGCAACTGAGGTAGAAGGTGGAGAGGACTCAGGTGTAGAGTATCCGCTAAAACCCCAGGAGACCATGAAGGATGTCGTCATCAACCCTGACTTGGAGACGTCTGAGTTGGAGAAGATAAAGCGAATTCTAATGTCTCACGCCCCGGTGCTAACGGATAGGCCAGGTCGGACTAAGCTTGTAGAGTTTGACATGAAATTAACAAACGCAGATCCAGTCCGCCAAAAGTATTACCCTGTTCCCTATGCAAAACAGGAGGCTTTACAAGCCGAAATAAATTACCTATTAAAAGAAGGAATAATTTCGCCCTCGGAGTCACCCTATAGTGCAAGTGTGGTGCTTTTGAGAAAACCCAGCGGCGAGCATCGATTGTGCATCGACTATCGTCAGCTAAACGGAGTCACAGAATTTCAAGCGGAACCTTTACCGGATCAAGGATTACTGTTCGCAAAACTGAGTAAAGCGAAGTATTTTTCCAAGATAGACCTCAGTAAGGGGTACTACCAGATTCCAGTAAAGAAAGAAGTCCGACCTTATTTGGCTTTCAGCACAGCTGACGGCCATTACGAATTCAACGTGCTCCCATTCGGGCTGAGCAACGCTCCTGGTGTGTTCACCCGAATGATGAGATTATTATTAGATCCATTAAAGGACCCGAGTATCAGTAACTTTATGGATGACATCCTCATCGCCTCGGACACTTACGAGGAACACCTGCAGTCCATCGACAGACTGTTAAGGAGGCTGGCAGAGACAGGGCTCACCGCCAGACCAGCAAAATGCCAGCTCGCTTTCCGGCAGCTGGAATTTTTGGGGCATACAGTGGTTCAAGGACACATGCGCCCAGAACAAAAGAACGTAGATAAACTACTCAAGGCTACCAGGCCCAGGACCAAGAAAGATGTCAGATCCTTCGTATCCCTCTGTGGATTTTATCAGAAGTTTATCAAAAACTTCAACGTTCTAGCTGCGCCATTAACAGATGCCACTAGGAAAGGAGCACCTGAGCAAGTTAAGTGGACGCCAGCGTGTGAAGAGGCTTATACTACGCTGAAGGACAGACTAACAGCGAAGCCTATTTTACAATTACCCGACTTGTCGTGCCCATTCACCTTAAGGACGGACGCGAGCAATGTGGGAATTGGAGCAACTCTTTTACAAAAGGGTCGAGATGATGGAGAGATGCTGTTTCCAGTAGCTTACGCTAGCCGCAAGTTAAATACAGCGGAAAAGAACTACTCCACCATCGAGAAAGAATGTTTGGCTCTGGTATGGGCTATACAGAAGTTCCAGCCGTATCTATATGGAACCAAGTTTATTGTACAAAGCGACCACCAGCCTTTGATGTTCTTAGCCTCATCCAAACAATTAAACACAAGATTGATGAGGTGGTCACGATTACTGCAACCTTATACCTTCACCGTGGAATATATTCCTGGCAAATATAATGTTGGAGCAGATTTCCTAAGTAAACACTGCTCTACAGAAGACGAGGTTGTGGCTACGCTACTCAGTGTTCCCATACACTAGCTTGAAAGCTAGCAAACGAGAGGGCTTAGCCAGATTGTAAAAGTCCGTGTCACGTACTTTTTTCCCTATGGGGGACATCTGTGGCGAAAGCCTGGCTGCACCCTCTCCTCTTGCTTATTATTCAGTGTATTATAAAGAATAATTAGAAATGTTATATAAATGTTACGATCACATTATATTTACGGTTTATAGAGTAATTTAGTTTGGCCGACTTATCCTGGCCAACTTCAAACCAACTGACAACTGGCCCGGAAACGACCACTTGCGTATCCTAGTTCCATATCCGGTCTCACTCTTCTGCTAGCATTTGCAGACAGCGGTCGGGGCCCATTTGTGGTGTTCAAAAAGCAACGTTTATTTAAATAGTAAATTACTTAAATAAGTAATAAGAAAGAGAAAATTTTATATTGAACAAGGGCCCCGATCCGTAGTGAGAATCTGATTCTGGAACTAGGTAAGATCAACAGATTATTATTCCTATATATATTTTTGATGTTCATAACAGTTTTGCAATGAATGTGAGGTTACGACATGATGGCCAGCCAATTCCACAAACGGCATGGTTGCCCATAGAATATATATTAGTTAAGAGAATATTCAATTTACAACTGAGTTCAGTTGTACAAACTTGTTCTTAATAGAACGAAACACGTCACGTTCTACAATATTCGTATAAATCCGGCGTCTAAATCTTGGATAAATTCAGAGAATATTATCGCTGGCAGACAAAGGAGACACTGCAATGTAGTACAAAACCACGCTAGTTTTAAAGTATACTCGGGTTGAGATACTTTGTTAATATATTAAAATAAGGTTAATATTACTGTTACTGCTAAGACTAGAATATACAGTACTGAATGGAAGTGTTTAAATCAAATAGTAGGTATTTCATCAAAATGGCCTCGCTATATCTAAAACCAGCCCCACGCCATGGCATGACCTAGTTATCATGCCCACGCCGCTTGGGCGCCCATACTGTTCTTTTCTAGATTAGCTCAGTTCTTAAGTACGGATAAGATCTCTTCTCTAGTTAATACCTTCTCAAGAGGAAGACTCTTCTTTATATATAGATGGATACGTGGATGACTATCACCAACCTAGGCAGTATTCATTGGAGACTATTCTCAGGCCTCTCGGAATAAATACGTGGATGACTATCACCAACCTAGGCAGTATTCATTGGAGACTATTCTCAGGCCTCTCGGAATGAATATCAGTGGAGAGCATATTCAGACACCGTAGTATCTGGAACAATTTCCTTACTTTACAACACACCCTTGTGTCTCTTGCACACTTAGGAGCATCAGTTGTGATTGTTAGGTTTGTGATCCATGTCTTTTCCTATCACATCATCAGTACTTGTCTTGAATATTTCTTTTCGCTGAAGGGAATTGGATCCATTCACTCATATATATATATATATATATATAATTCAGGATCAGACTGTACTCTCCTCATGAATAGAGATAGGCACTGTCACGTACGAGTGTAAATCAATCCTTCCCTTTCTACCTTGTCGGTATGTCCAGTCAGAATAACAGTAGGGATGTCCTAATAATTACAGCTGCCTTTGCCTTATGAGAAGATTATAGCTATAGCAAAACGGTTGAATAAAGATGGAAGAGTGATTCCAGACCATAGCTTACCCGATGTCCTGTTTGACTTTATTTGCAGAGTTGTTGTGGTGCACCCTCGAGCGGCACCCTCATCATCAACCAGCCTCAGCGAGTTCACCCAGAACTATTTGTTGCCTGAGTCAAAGTAATACAGTTCCCTTTGCTGTCATCATCAAGTGAGAACTGATGGACCGGAGAGGAAAGCTGCAGACAACTATCGTGGGAGCAATGGATATGAGCTGAGTCACAAACCATCAATCTGACTTCAACCCACCACCGAATGCTTTGCTGTGCTTCTATGATTTCAGAGCACATGAAACTCTGTTTGCTGTATTAGCTAGAACATTAATCCATTTTACTTTTATCTTCCGAGTGGAGACATTTTTTTTTTTTTTTTTCATTTATAATTAAACTGTGCGGTCTGATTTGTAGACCATCACACAAAACTTTACCTACTGCCTTTTTCACCTCATAATAATTAATAGTAGTGTAGTGTGTAAGGATAGAAGTTGAGTGAACTAGTTGTGTCTCTCCTGTATGTTATACTTGAGGGCACTGGGGGCTTTTCTTCATCACAGGGTAGCGTGTCACTGCTAACTAAGTCAGCTATCATCTATCGGTGTATAGTGTCCAACTTTACTTGCATTTCCCTGTGCCACTGATAGGAAGGTAGACTCATCTGGGACCAGGATTCATACTATCTAGACCCAATACGAGCTTTTTTTTTGTCTTCTTCTCCTACAGTGGACTGACCTAACCAAGGGTCAGCTTTTCTATCTACATCCTTACCAGAAGGGTTTTCTTATACGGCTGTAGATTACGCGACAGATTGGGGGCTCGTCCGGGATTTAATTTTAACCCAATCCTACAGATTGAGCTGCTCCTCTGCGAGATAATTTTTTTTCAATAAGTTCACTGTCAACTGTATAAATTGCCTGTAACACTATAGGTCTACTAGATGATTGTGTAGGTTGGTAGGATTTCCTTTCCACGTAAGATTTCCTTTCCACGTAATTCTCACACTAAGACTAGACGGTTCTAGTATTAGTTGACTGCGAGTAAATATTTCAATTTTTATACGCGAATAAGAAAATATACAGCAAAAGCAAAGTGGGTTGGTGACAGATTGGTAAGTGTGTTTGTTTGTCCTAATTAATTGCTATACATACTATATTAGGGCATTTAATTAAGTTGATTGATAGATAGGGGGTGAGCATTGCTTAAAAGTTTTTTCAGGTATCTCATCTAGGTGCTCAATTATCATGTCATTTGACAAGCAACCCACTACCCAGGAGTTGACGGAGAAAGGGACATTGATGGGATATGAGGGTGATGAGTTGAGGAAGTATATCAGAGAGGCTGAAAGAGAATGGAGGCAAGAACAAAGGGAAGAAAGAATCCGGATGGCGGAAATAGAATCCGAAAAACAGATGAAACAGGCTGAACTGGAGAAGGACAAGGAGTTAAAACTAGCCGAACAGGCGAGACAGCAGGAGATAGAATTAAGAAGACTGGAATTACAACACCCAGATGCTTCAAGATTCAGTAGTGCGAGTTCTCCAGTCTATAGTATAGATACTCCTCCAGCACAGAATGGTTCTCTGGGATCCATGAGTTTTCCTCTGCTGCCATTTGATGAAAAGACTGAGCAGATGGACAACTGGATTGACAAATTTGTTTTGATGGCCGAAGCATATAGCCTGCCCAAGGACAAATGGAATTTAAAAATTTCACAAGGACTCCGCGGCGCAGCGTATGATATATTCTCTAAACTACCTCCTGGACAGGAACGGGATTTCGACTCTCTGAAAAGTGCTCTTCTCAAGAGGTATGAGTTGACTTCATCTGCCTACCGAATGAAGTTCCGAAACGCCAAGCGGTTGCAGGGAGAATCGTATTCCCAGTTTGCCTCACGGTTACATACTTATGTCACCAAGTGGGTGGGACTGAGTGAATACGAGGCAACCTACGCAGGGCTAGAGGAGATGATTTTGGCAGAGCAGATGAGGGAGACAATGCCAAAGCCGATGCAGACTTTTGTGGCAGAAAATGGGGGGACTCGGTTAGCGGAGATAACCTCTCTGGCGGAAAGATACCTAATGGCCCATGGCGAAGCGAATACCACAAAAGCTGGGAGTAGTTCTCATGTTGAAAAACCACAACTCTCTAAGAATTCAAATAACTCCGGTAAAGACAGCAGAGGACAATTGGGGAAAAATGTGGGTCCTCAGCAACATCATGGGTTTCAACCATCAGCAAATAACCCACCCACAAACCATAGCGGATGGGGCAAACCTTATTGCAAGAACTGCAAAAATCATGACCATCACACACGGTTCTGCAAGAATAAACCCCAAACCCACTATGCGGCGTGCCTAGCTACGGGAACCGGAGACCACCCCAACAAGAAATCTGGGAGCAATGCTAGACCTCCTGTGGTTGAGACTATTATGGTAAATGGGAGTCAGGTGCGATGTCTATATGATACGGGACTCCAGTATGATTCAGTTATCGCAAAATACCTAGTCAAACCCGGCCAGCTAACAGAACAGACCGTTACAATAAAGGGGGCCACCATGAGCTCTGAGACAATAGAGGTACATATTGCAAAGGTAGATGTGGAATCTAAATATGTCACTGGGACGATTTCTGCAGCAGTGATGGAGGATCCAGTGTACCCATTCATGTTAGGATGTCGGTATGTCTACTTGGGCGAACCAAAATCACCTATAATTGTTGCAGCAGTGCAGACCAGAAGTCAGACAGCAGTGTCGAGCGAGCCTGATCTTCGTCTTAATAATCCACTACCTCG
The DNA here is from genome assembly GCA_963921405.1 of Cepaea hortensis. Classification (NCBI taxonomy): domain Eukaryota; kingdom Metazoa; phylum Mollusca; class Gastropoda; order Stylommatophora; family Helicidae; genus Cepaea; species Cepaea hortensis. The sequence continues at coordinate 4,522,565 of OY992889.1, read as the reverse complement.
AGACATTCGGGCTGCCCAGGCAGAAGACCCAACACTGAAACCCTGCTTTGGTAAACTACCTAAAGCACGGAATCCACCTAAAAGGGGCGATTTTTATATGAAAGAGAAGCTTTTGTACCGGCGAGCGGGAACCAAGGATCACGACCACGGGCAACTTGTTGTTCCATATAAATTCCGGAATCAGATATTACATATGGGTCACACCATATCTTTCAGTGGACATATGGGAGTGGGTGCCACTACTCAGCGTATTACATGCCACTATTTTTGGCCAGGAATGTCCGCCGATATTCAAAGGTATGTCAAGTCCTGTCCAGAATGCCAACGGGTCTCACCTAAACATTGGACCGCCCCAGTAACTTTGGGCGAAATGCCAATTTTGAGTATTCCGTTTGAGCGTGTTGCCGTGGACATTGTTGGTCCTCTGCCACGCTCCAAGAGGAAGAATGCATTTATTCTAACTCTAGTTGATACATGCACTATGTGGTCAGAAGCCATAGCTCTACCTGGAATAGATTCCAAACGAGTAGCGGATGCCCTAGTGACTATCTTCACCAGATTAGGTTTTCCTAATCAGATTTTGACAGACAATGGTTCGCAGTTCCGGGGGAAGTTAATGGAGGAAGTCTTCAATACCTTTCGGACTCGCCATATCCATACAAGTCCCTACCACCCTCAAGCTAATGGGACGGTGGAACGCTTCAATGGAACCCTCATGTCGATCCTACGTAAGCTAGCACAGGAGAAGCCAGAATGTTGGGATGAGTACCTGCCCGCGGCATTATTTGCATACAGGGAAGTACCACATGCCTCGACAGGACTTCCACTTGCTACACTATTATTTGGTCGACCTATAAAAGGACCACTGGAGGCCTTAATGAGGACTTGGACTGAGGAGGGAGCTGATGAAACTGTCATCACTGCTTCCCAGTATGTTGAGGAGTTGAAGCAAAAACTGGAGACAGGCTGGAAATTGGCAAATTCCAACCTGCGTCGTGCCAGAAAGAAACATGCCTCATCCTATAATAAGAAAGCCAAGGACCGTTCTCTGGAGGTAGGAGACAAGGTCTTATTACTTTTACCCCAAGGGAGTAATAAGCTGGAAATTGGATGGCAGGGACCTTTTCCCATCATAGAAAAAGTATCCCATACAAACTACAAGATTGCTATTCGAGGAAAACAGAAAGTATTCCACATCAACTTACTTAGAAAGTATGCTGAGAGGGTAGCAGATCCACCGGTGCATCTGATGGCATTATCGGTGGCAACTGAGGTAGAAGGTGGAGAGGACTCAGGTGTAGAGTATCCGCTAAAACCCCAGGAGACCATGAAGGATGTCGTCATCAACCCTGACTTGGAGACGTCTGAGTTGGAGAAGATAAAGCGAATTCTAATGTCTCACGCCCCGGTGCTAACGGATAGGCCAGGTCGGACTAAGCTTGTAGAGTTTGACATGAAATTAACAAACGCAGATCCAGTCCGCCAAAAGTATTACCCTGTTCCCTATGCAAAACAGGAGGCTTTACAAGCCGAAATAAATTACCTATTAAAAGAAGGAATAATTTCGCCCTCGGAGTCACCCTATAGTGCAAGTGTGGTGCTTTTGAGAAAACCCAGCGGCGAGCATCGATTGTGCATCGACTATCGTCAGCTAAACGGAGTCACAGAATTTCAAGCGGAACCTTTACCGGATCAAGGATTACTGTTCGCAAAACTGAGTAAAGCGAAGTATTTTTCCAAGATAGACCTCAGTAAGGGGTACTACCAGATTCCAGTAAAGAAAGAAGTCCGACCTTATTTGGCTTTCAGCACAGCTGACGGCCATTACGAATTCAACGTGCTCCCATTCGGGCTGAGCAACGCTCCTGGTGTGTTCACCCGAATGATGAGATTATTATTAGATCCATTAAAGGACCCGAGTATCAGTAACTTTATGGATGACATCCTCATCGCCTCGGACACTTACGAGGAACACCTGCAGTCCATCGACAGACTGTTAAGGAGGCTGGCAGAGACAGGGCTCACCGCCAGACCAGCAAAATGCCAGCTCGCTTTCCGGCAGCTGGAATTTTTGGAGCATACAGTGGTTCAAGGACACATGCGCCCAGAACAAAAGAACGTAGATAAACTACTCAAGGCTACCAGGCCCAGGACCAAGAAAGATGTCAGATCCTTCGTATCCCTCTGTGGATTTTATCAGAAGTTTATCAAAAACTTCAACGTTCTAGCTGCGCCATTAACAGATGCCACTAGGAAAGGAGCACCTGAGCAAGTTAAGTGGACGCCAGCGTGTGAAGAGGCTTATACTACGCTGAAGGACAGACTAACAGCGAAGACTATTTTACAATTACCCGACTTGTCGTGCCCATTCACCTTAAGGACGGACGCGAGCAATGTGGGAATTGGAGCAACTCTTTTACAAAAGGGTCGAGATGATGGAGAGATGCTGTTTCCAGTAGCTTACGCTAGCCGCAAGTTAAATACAGCGGAAAAGAACTACTCCACCATCGAGAAAGAATGTTTGGCTCTGGTATGGGCTATACAGAAGTTCCAGCCGTATCTATATGGAACCAAGTTTATTGTATAAAGCGACCACCAGCCTTTGATGTTCTTAGCCTCATCCAAACAATTAAACACAAGATTGATGAGGTGGTCACGATTACTGCAACCTTATACCTTCACCGTGGAATATATTCCTGGCAAATATAATGTTGGAGCAGATTTCCTAAGTAGACACTGCTCTACAGAAGACGAGGTTGTGGCTACGCTACTCAGTGTTCCCATACACTAGCTTGAAAGCTAGCAAACGAGAGGGCTTAGCCAGATTGTAAAAGTCCGTGTCACGTACTTTTTTCCCTATGGGGGACATCTGTGGCGAAAGCCTGGCTGCACCCTCTCCTCTTGCTTATTATTCAGTGTATTATAAAGAATAATTAGAAATGTTATATAAATGTTACGATCACATTATATTTACGGTTTATAGAGTAATTTAGTTTGGCCGACTTATCCTGGCCAACTTCAAACCAACTGACAACTGGCCCGGAAACGACCACTTGCGTATCCTAGTTCCATATCCGGTCTCACTCTTCTGCTAGCATTTGCAGACAGCGGTCGGGGCCCATTTGTGGTGTTCAAAAAGCAACGTTTATTTAAATAGTAAATTACTTAAATAAGTAATAAGAAAGAGAAAATTTTATATTGAACAAGGGCCCCGATCCGTAGTGAGAATCTGATTCTGGAACTAGGTAAGATCAACAGATTATTATTCCTATATATATTTTTGATGTTCATAACAGTTTTGCAATGAATGTGAGGTTACGACATGATGGCCAGCCAATTCCACAAACGGCATGGTTGCCCATAGAATATATATTAGTTAAGAGAATATTCAATTTACAACTGAGTTCAGTTGTACAAACTTGTTCTTAATAGAACGAAACACGTCACGTTCTACAATATTCGTATAAATCCGGCGTCTAAATCTTGGATAAATTCAGAGAATATTATCGCTGGCAGACAAAGGAGACACTGCAATGTAGTACAAAACCACGCTAGTTTTAAAGTATACTCGGGTTGAGATACTTTGTTAATATATTAAAATAAGGTTAATATTACTGTTACTGCTAAGACTAGAATATACAGTACTGAATGGAAGTGTTTAAATCAAATAGTAGGTATTTCATCAAAATGGCCTCGCTATATCTAAAACCAGCCCCACGCCATGGCATGACCTAGTTATCATGCCCACGCCGCTTGGGCGCCCATACTGTTCTTTTCTAGATTAGCTCAGTTCTTAAGTACGGATAAGATCTCTTCTCTAGTTAATACCTTCTCAAGAGGAAGACTCTTCTTTATATATAGATGGATACGTGGATGACTATCACCAACCTAGGCAGTATTCATTGGAGACTATTCTCAGGCCTCTCGGAATAAATACGTGGATGACTATCACCAACCTAGGCAGTATTCATTGGAGACTATTCTCAGGCCTCTCGGAATGAATATCAGTGGAGAGCATATTCAGACACCGTAGTATCTGGAACAATTTCCTTACTTTACAACACACCCTTGTGTCTCTTGCACACTTAGGAGCATCAGTTGTGATTGTTAGGTTTGTGATCCATGTCTTTTCCTATCACATCATCAGTACTTGTCTTGAATATTTCTTTTCGCTGAAGGGAATTGGATCCATTCACTCATATATATATATATATAATTCAGGATCAGACTGTACTCTCCTCATGAATAGAGATAGGCACTGTCACGTACGAGTGTAAATCAATCCTTCCCTTTCTACCTTGTCGGTATGTCCAGTCAGAATAACAGTAGGAATGTCCTAATAATTACAGCTGCCTTTGCCTTATGAGAAGATTATAGCTATAGCAAAATGGTTGAATAAAGATGGAAGAGTGATTCCAGACCATAGCTTACCAGATGTCCTGTTTGACTTTATTTGCAGAGTTGTTGTGGTGCACCCTCGAGCGGCACCCTCATCATCAACCAGCCTCAGCGAGTTCACCCAGAACTATTTGTTGCCTGAGTCAAAGTAATACAGTTCCCTTTGCTGTCATCATCAAGTGAGAACTGATGGACCGGAGAGGAAAGCTGCAGACAACTATCGTGGGAGCAATGGATATGAGCTGAGTCACAAACCATCAATCTGACTTCAACCCACCACCGAATGCTTTGCTGTGCTTCTATGATTTCAGAGCACATGAAACTCTGTTTGCTGTATTAGCTAGAACATTAATCCATTTTACTTTTATCTTCCGAGTGGAGACATTTTTTTTTTTTCTTTCATTTATAATTAAACTGTGCGGTCTGATTTGTAGACCATCACACAAAACTTTACCTACTGCCTTTTTCACCTCATAATAATTAATAGTAGTGTAGTGTGTAAGGATAGAAGTTGAGTGAACTAGTTGTGTCTCTCCTGTATGTTATACTTGAGGGCACTGGGGGCTTTTCTTCATCACAGGGTAGCGTGTCACTGCTAACTAAGTCAGCTATCATCTATCGGTGTATAGTGTCCAACTTTACTTGCATTTCCCTGTGCCACTGATAGGAAGGTAGACTCATCTGGGACCAGGATTCATACTATCTAGACCCAATACGAGCTTTTTTTTGTCTTCTTCTCCTACAGTGGAATGACCTAACCAAGGGTCAGCTTTTCTATCTACATCCTTACCAGAAGGGTTTTCTTATACGGCTGTAGATTACGCGACACTTCTCACGCGAAAGATAGAAAGTGAATGAGCTGTGACAACAGCCTTTCTCCTTCGTGTGTACTAATGCGCCCAAGAAAAGAGTGCTTCACGAAGTGTTTCAACTCCCCGAGAAACTCTATTTTCCACAGTGGAATTCTAGGTTCTAGCAGCACGTGAAGTTAGTGCTGTGCTAAGCCACCCTGGACATCCGAATCCAGGTGTTTATCGACCCTTCCAGATGGAAAAATCCTACTGGGCTATCCCCGATCTAATTATAACCGGGAAAGTCCCTGATGACACCGAAAAAAGTGTAATCTCGCCCGACGAGGCACAAATAAATTGCCGTTTCGTCACAAGGATATGCAACTAACTTTAACAATACTTGCAAGCCAGAACAAAAGCTCTGGTAACAATGACGAAAAACATGCAATGCACAGTAAACAAAGACAACCAACATATTCAAAAAACAGCGCTCCAGGGCCAGATGGCATAAGATACAACGACACCAATAGGTGTACCGACAACGACCTAGAGGAACTAGCAGACATGTACAACAACAGTATAGAGAGTGCTAGCATTAAGGAAGAGTGGTTACACAGCTATCTGATTCCCTTACCGAAGCCTGGCAAAGACCACACAAAAATTCAGGGATATCGAGTTATAACCATGCAGAATACAATAGGCAAGCTGCTGGAGAAGTTAATTGCCAGGAAAATATCAAGCCAGCTAGAGAGGCAAGGTGTTTTCCAACCTACCCTGGGTGGGTACCGTCCAAAAAGAGAAACCTGGACCAATGCAGCAGTTTTTGCCCATGATGTCTATGAAGGTTTCCACTCAGGCATTGAAACCTTTGCTGTGGCGATTGATCTTGAGGACGCATACAACAGAGTACCATTGGATTTTTTAATGCTTCAGCTTCTTGAACTCAAAATAAGTCCATTCCTCCTTAGTTGGATCGCTGCACCCTCTTCCAAAGGAAAGCAGTTTTTAGATATGGCAGTTGGACGTCGGAACCAACAACAATATATCCTGGCCTACCACAGGGATCACCATTATCTCCGGTACTGTTCAACGCCTACACAGTGAGAATCACCAGTGAGCAGATCACTGGACCTGGCAGGACATTGTCATATGCAGATGATGTTTTAGTGTATCGCCAGGGTAAGGATAGAGATCAGGTTGCTGTGGAACTACAAACCGAACTCAATCGCATAAGTATTTGGTGTGTTGAGGTTGGGGCAATGGCCAACCCAATAAATGCAACAGTGACTTGTTTCTCGTTGAATAATCATATTGTCAACACTCCAACACCAACTGTAAATCTGTGTTCAGAGACGGTGGAAAGAACGCAGGCAATGAATTACCTGAGGATACGGTTTGATCGAAGCCTTGATTATAATGTGCACATAGACCAGGTGATAACAAAGGCCAAGCGGGGGTTGGCTGCGATGCGGGTGATGGCGCCAGAAAACTGTGAGCAGCGCCATCTATGTCTTCTATACGAAGGGCTGGTCATGTCTGTTTTGGAGTATGCGATGGCAATCCTGACTCTCAGCCGTAAGCAGATAGAAAGGATGGAAAGGATACAGGATGAAGCTATGCGCATTATTCTTGGATGTACAAGAGATACAGCATCCAGGGCGATGAGCTACATTCTTGATTTTTCAACCATTGAAGACAGAATGCAAGTCTGCAGAGCTCGCACCTACCTCAGAGTTAACGCAAACACACAACATCCACTGCATAGTGAAATTATGAAGGTGAAAGGCAGCAGGTTAAAAAGAGGACGGTCGTGGATGGGGCAAGTGAAGACATTCTTCAACAGGTGTGTTCACTTCAAGACTTAGAACCTGGCGAGGAGTGGGTACAAGTGCCAACAGATTTCTGCACATCCTTTTCAGTTTGCATCCAACTAGACAGAAAATGCAGACAAGAAAACCCGGCAGCTGTGGAGGCGGAAGTACAAGCGTTGATTTTCGAGAATTCGCTAGACGGTGATGCTGTCATTTACACAGATGGGTCGGTCGTCCGACATGTGAGAAGCTCATGGGCCTTTACTTCTCAGGCCGGAGGGAGAATTGTGGAGGACTCTGGTGCTTTCGCTGAAACCACAAGTAGCCTGACTATGGAAGTCATGGCAGTAAGTAAAGCAATAACATGGCTCAAGACACAGACATTCACTAGGGCATGTTTCCTTAGCGACTCAATTAACATGCTCCAGAGGATAGAGATGGGGGAGATCCAAAGAGAATGGTTGCTGTCTCTGGGGCGGTCTCGGCTGGCAAAGATTAGTTTCATCTTTGTGCCAGGGCATGCGGGAGTACAGGGGAATGAGCGGGCTGACAAGCTCGCAGGTAACGCTACTGTGGAGGGCGGACGCGCCATGGACCAGGCTGACATTCTGAATGCTCTACGAGAAGTAAGACTTTTGCGAGAACCAAGTGATAACTGTGAATCTACAACCATGGCGAGACTGCGAGAACAGCAAATTAAAAGAGGGGTGGCCAAACAAGAACACTATGCAGGAAGCCAAAGAAGACTGATAAACCAACACAGAACTGGTGTCGTCAGTTGCTACACCCTACGGGATTTGCTGAGGAGGGGATCCGAGCACTTAAGGACTGAATTGTTTGATGTGCAATGAGGATGATCTGTCTACTAACTAACTAACTAACTAACCAACATATTTATTTATAATATATATAAGGCAACGTTAGCAAAAAGATAGTTACATCATACCTTGTGTGCACATATCCGAATCTCACAAACTAAGCAGCAAAAGGTGGTTAGTGAGATTTGTGAAACCGATATTTGGCTTTCAAGATATCAATGTCTGGTTTGGAATTTCTGCATCCATTCAATAGAATTGCTTTCAAATGTTCATCGTTCAATCTCGTTATATGTGTTGACTTCACATACTTCATTTTTGAAAACGTTTGCTCACAGCCATAAGTTGTTCCAAACACTGGTGCCATACCAGCGGCAAATTTCTTCAGTTTCAGAAACTCAACATCAGATAAGCAATCGTAAAATTCAACAAGTGTTCCGTCTCTGTGCTTCTCTTTCAACAAGTCATTTGCTTGCAAATCAATGTGCTCCAGCTGTAGTTCAACTGGCACATCATCAAGGTTACTATTGAGCGGATTCTAGAACATAAGAAAGTCACTCTCAGTTCTGTCAAGATCTGAAAATCTCTCCAAACATGTCTTTTCTAGTCATGAATAATGTGCGTTTCTTTTTTTGTTTCTTCAGAAAATCGAGGTTGATATCTTCGGCGATTGTAACGCAAAACTCTTTGAAACTGTGAAAATGAGAACAGTTTTTTCCTTCCAGTTGTGCTTCAAACAATGACAGCTTTCTCAAAATTCCTGTGATGATTCTGTAGAGACCACAGACGAGGGTTGTCTTTCGCTGAAGTTTCAAATTCAGTTTTTTCATGTGAGATGTGATGTCGACCAAACATTACAACTGTGTGACAGCCAGGTAGGATCTGACAGCTGTGGATCAGCTCTATCTTTTTCAGTGAGGAAAACATCTAATTCATTTTGGAGCTTGTAAAAATGAAACAGGACTTTACCGCAGCTGAGCCACCTCACTGATGTGTGATAAGGCAAGTCTCAGAATTCAGAATCAATTTCTTCAATAAAATCCTGCAACTGGTGGTGATTGGGTGCATGTCACCGAATGAAGTTCACAGCAGAAACGACTGATTTCAGTACACAAGATATATCTAAGTCTTTCCCACAGATTGCTTGTTGATGTATGATGCAGTGTATGAACAAAGCGCCCGGAAGTTGCAAATCTTCCAACTGAGTCCCGATCATCCCCATCCGACTTTTCCTCAGTCCAGCCATATATTTTCCTCCATCAACTGTAACACATCGAAGCTGATTCCACTGAAGGTTATAGTCTTGCACAACATTTTTGCACTTCCATGACAATGTCTTTTCCAGTTGTTGTTCCATGCATGCTGCAAACGGATGCCAACTCTTCCGTTATCTGAACATCCAAATTGATACCACGATGAACATGAGAAGTTGTGGCGTACGAGAGAAATCAGTAGACTCATCCAGCGCCAAAGAATACCTCAAAAAGTTCCTAGTTTTCTCGCGGAGCTGTTGCACTATGTTCTTTCCAAGTTCTACTGTTCTTCGCACAACTGAACTTGTCGAAAGGCTGATAGCTCCAAACAAATCGGCTTTCTCAGGACACAAGTCATTTGCTGCTTTCATCATGTACTCTTTGATGAAGTTGTTATCAGTAAACAGGTTCCTCGTTCTGCCATCTTATGCACTATTTTGTAACTTGTACGAGTGACAGATTCATTTTCAGCAAACTTTCTCGTAAAGAGATCTCTTTGCGTTTCTAAACCACGTTTCATGGACTCATATTTCTCAGAACGTAGCTTTCCAGAAACCTGTGAATATATTGATAGATGTTTTGTTTCGTAGTGACGCCGAAGATTGTACTCTTTCAAAACTGCAACACTTTCGCTGCATATCACGCAGTTGGTTTTCTGGTCCTTTGTTTCTACAAAGAAGTACTTTACTCCCCATTCTTAATTGAAAATGCAGCATTCGGCGTCCACTTGTCTTTTCTAGTAGCCATAATGAAGGGTGAAGTACACGGGATCTGAAAATGAATAAGACATTGAATTAGAAACATAATTAAAATCCTATTAAAACACAGGAATAGCAGAGGACAAGGGGTCACTTGTGAAACTACGGCTCACCAACAGTATATATAAAGTTTATAGGTATCTTTGGTAATAGAATATATCACATAATAAGGTTTCCAAAATATATAAATGGAGCCGACCTAACTAGAGCAGAGTTTTTCAACCGGGGTTCTGTGAGTGACAGCCAGGGGTTCCGCAGAAACAGACCGAAATCGCCTAAATGCAACATTTCGGCCCATCTGGTTTATTATGTAAAAGAAAAGAAAGTGTAACCGAGCACAAGGCACTGGGTCTGATCATAGATCAAAATCTAACCTTTAACTCACATGTTCATGCTCTAGTTAAACAAATAGCCAAAAAAAAGTATACCAACTTGCCAAAATAAAAAATTTCCTTGACGAAAACACAAGAAAGATATTCTATACTTTCCATATACAAACACATATTGATTAATGCTCCACAGTCTGGGATGGATGCTCCACATCAATAACAAAACGCCTATATTCACTCTAGAAAAGGGCAGTGCGTTTAATTAATGGTGAAAAGCATACCCAAAATTCTAACCTACATAAACGTCTTCAGTTACTGCCACTCCACAAACGCCTACTTTTTAATAATTTGTGTTGCTTATCTTTTACGGGACGTTGCAATCAACACCAGCATTTTCAGCTGCTGTTGATGTACTAGGCAAGTGTTACGTTCAGTAGTTTGCCATTGCTTTCTGAACGACCGGCCCCTATACCTTTTTCGAAAAAACCAGCATCGCTATGTTTCGAACCCGGGTATACGGGCTCACAAACCGCGTTCGCAAGCCCTAAGCCACGAAGCCGGCTTTTTTAATATTAAAAATAAAATAATATTATTATTATATAATTATAAATAAAATAAAATAAAATAAATAATATACGCTATTTAGTGTTTTTCATTGGATTTCGTGTGATTTCCTATGGATTCCCTGTGAATAGTGTTTCCCTGTGGATTATGTGATGTTATATTGTGTTACTTTTATTGGAAGTTTTCACAAGAAGCCACGGAAGGCAGGTGGTGGATGTAATTTTGAGGGCAGCCGACAGATATTTGTGGGTCATGGCCTCGAGTTACACGACGGCAGGCAGAGGAACTCTTCTTGAGTCAATGGCTGCGGTCACCGACCAGTAAGGTCACTGCCATAGAGGAAAGCAACGGCAAACTACCTCTTTAAAAGTGCCTAGTATATCATGATTCGCTTAAAGACTGATCATCGCAAGACAAGGACAGAGACGTTAAAATTAGCAACTTGGAACGTTAGGACGTTAAACAACGACGAAACATTAGAGAATATAAAACAAGAAATTGAAAGGGGAAACATTAATATTTTAGGTATGTGCGAAACAAGATGGACAGGAGCAGGCATCAAGATAGAAAAAGATTTCAAGATTATTTATTCTGGAGGTGAAGATCATCATAGGGGAGTGGCAATTATTCTGGACCGGAAAACATCAAAATCTATTCAAGGATATTGGGCCGTGTCGGACAGAGTTCTACTAGTTAAATTAAGTGGCAGACCTTTTAGCATAAATATTATTCAAGTATATGCCCCAACAGGAGAATCCAGTGAAGATAGTGTAGAGGAATTTTATAATGACATAGAGTCTGCCTTAAAGAAATGTGAAAATTCAGAAATAAACATCATAATAGGGGACTTCAATGCAAAAGTAGGAAATCAAGGGGATAGATGCACAGTAGGAAATTATGGTTTAGGAGAGAGAAATGAAAGAGGATACAGACTCGTAGAGTGGGCAAAAGGACAGGAAATGATTGAGGAAACACCTGGTTCAAACAACACCCTAGAAGATTATGGACATGGAGGAGTCCTGATAGCAGGATTAGAAACCAGATTGACTACATTCTGATTAGCAGAAGATTTAGAAACGCATTAACAATAGCAAAAACAGTTCCCAGTGCTGATTGTTATAGTGACCACAGATTACTCACAGGAAAATTGAGGATAAAGTTGAAGAAAGTCAAGTATATAACAGGAAACACTAAATATGATTTGTGTACATTGAGTAATGACAAGGAAATACAAAACAAATTCAACATAGAAGTACAGAACAGATTTGAAATTTTGTCTGATCTAGAGATCCTATTCCAGGATGTGGATGATCAATGGGAAACGTTGAAGAATTCAATCAATGTGGCTGCAAAAACAACTATTCCAAAATTAAAGAAGGTGGGTCGTAAGAAATGGATGACTGAAGAAATTTTACACCTCATGGAAACAAGAAGACTCAACAAAAATAATTCTGTCAAATATGAAGAAATTCACAGACAAGTCAGAACATTATGTAAGGAGGCAAAAGAAGCATGGCTTGAGGAAAAGTGCTTAGAAATTGAAAACCAACACAACAGTCAAAATACCAAATTAGTGCACAAAAGAATTCAGGAACTTACTAATAAAAGAACAAGTACATCAACAGGGTGTCTAAAAACTGAAGATGGCAAAATCATAATAGAAAAAGACCAGATTCTACAGGTATGGACAGATTATGTGAAACACCTTTATGATGGTAACAGAGACGAACAGTATGATATTAGATTTAATAATGAAGGACCGCCAATTTTGGAGATGGAGGTTCGAAATGTTCTTAAGCATATGAAAGCTGGCAAGCCCCCCGGTGCAGATAACATCACAACAGAAATGATTAAAGCTTTAGAAGAATTTGGACTAGATCAAGTCACCAGACTGCTGAACACATTATATGATACTGGAGATATACCTCCTGAATTATGTAACTCTACATTTATTGCAATCCCAAAGAAATCAGGAACCTTGGAATGTGATCAACAAAAAACAATTAGTATAATGAGTCACATCACAAAGATTTTGCATGCAAAGAGTGAGGAAGAAGATACAACCTGAAATAGGGGAAGAACAATGCGGGTTTGTAGAACGAAAGGGTACAGTAAATGCTGTGTATATGCTGCGAATAGTTATTGAATGTATTATAGAAGTAAACAAGGATATACATCTTTGCTTTATTGACTATACAAAGGCTTTTGATAGAGTTAGACATGTCAACATGGTGAATATGCTTGCAGATCTATAAATTGATGGGAAAGACATTAGACTTATAAAAAACATATATTGGAAACAACAAGCTGCAATAAGGATTGATAATGAAGTGGGACAGTATCAGCCAATTAAGAGAGGTGTTAGGCAGGGATGTGTGATGTCTCCAGATCTTTTTTCACTATACAGTGAAAATATTTTCAGAAATGTAGAGGATATAAATGGAATCAGCATTGGAGGACGAAACATCAATAACATTAGATATGCAGATGATACAGTATTAATTGCAGACAATGCGCAGGACCTGCAACAATTAGTAGATGCGGTTGTTGTACACAGTGAGCAACTAGGGTTAGAATTAAATTGTAAAATGACTCAGGTTATGGTCGTCACTAGGAAGGAAGAAGTGCCACAATGTAATATACAAGTAAATGGAAATATTCTTCAACAAGTGAATCGGTACAATTATCTTGGAACAGTCATAACATCTGATGGGAGATGCCTTGAAGAGATTAGAACAAGAATCGCCATAGCGAAAGTAGCCTTTAGCAAGATGAAAAACATTCTGACCAATAAAAAGATGTCAATTGAAACGAGAAAAAGAGTGTTGAGGGGATACATAGAGCCTGTTCTTTTGTATGGTTGTGAAACTTGGACAATGAGCAGTCAAGCTGAAAAGCATCTGATGGCTGCAGAAATGTGGTTTCTGAGGAAAATGCAAAGAATACCATGGACAGACAGAAAAACCAATTACCAAGTACTACAGGAGACAAATGAACATCGTAAACTGATTAGAGAAATTAGACGTAGACAGTCAAAATTTTTTGGACATGTTATGAGAAGAAATGGATTGGAGAACTTAGTGACAACTGGCAAGATCGAGGGGAACAGACCAAGAGGAAGACCGAGAGGAAAATACCTGGATGGCTTGGCCACATGGCATGGACGAGATAGGAACACTGAGCTGATCCACGACACTGGTGATCGAGTGAAATGGCGAGTCATGACCGCCTACGCTTTCCGGCATGGCACATGATTGATTGATTGATTGAGACTGCTGGACCGATCGATGGATGTTTTTGTTTTAGTTTTTGAGCCCGTAGGGCCCTCACTGTCGACGACAGTCGACGACAGTGAGGGCCCTAAACTAACAAAACATCCATCGATCGGTCCAGCAGTCCACCAAACACTAAACCAGAAAGTGATTGCCGGACAGATGCAAATGAGGCTCTGTAAGGGATGCTTGTTGGCATCCATCATGAGCCATGCCGGTAAGCGTGGGCGGTCATGTTCTGCCATCTCACTGGATCACCAGAATCGTTTGTTTGTTTGAGGTGAATTATTAAGGCAAAAGTACCCGGTTTTTACCTTATGCAGAAATGCGTGGCTGCTGGGCTTCTGGTTGACTGCCACTGCCATCGACGATGAACTGTATTTCGTGGACTGTGTGGGTGAACATCTAGGAAACATCCAGATGGGAAAATAATAAATATGACTGCCGATTCCATCAGAGATTAACTGGATGTTTCGTGGGGGACTATTGTCTGTATTGTGTTGACATTCTGACGGCGGCATTATGCACAGTGTATCTGTGCGGGCTGTTGTTTGTCGAGACTCCTGTCTTTTCCACTTTTGACATTGGGCAGTTGGGAGCATTTTGTGTGATATTCACTGGCACAGGAACGGAGCATAATGGGGACGACCCGTTGCTGTGAAGTTGGGACTGCGTCTTGATTGCTCCCTCCCGTGTATGAGGTGACGTTCAAAACAAAACATGGCGTCACTGAAGCTGATGAGAACAGTCGTTGCCCGACAAGTTGGTAAGATTTGTTCAGTGAGTTGTGTTTGTTCCAAGCTGTCTTAACACCATCTCAGAATGTGTTATACGTCGCTGCCTACCTCCTCCTAGTGGCCCTAGCCTCCCTTTGCGTAAAAGCTTTACCATCTGCAGATGATTTGGAGAACGGATTCTCGGCAATGTGCGAATCGAAGCAGAGTTCATCACCATCATCAAGTGCCGTGCCGGCTGGCGTAGGCGTTCATGGCTCTCCACAGATCTCGGTCTTTGGTGTTCTGGATCAACTCTGCTGATGATATTCCTCCATGCCACCGTCTCAGTCCGTCCAGCATCATTTCTCTTGGTCTGCCTCTGCCTCTCTTATCCTCTATCTTTCCAGTTGTCACGATGTTCTCCAATGCCTCTCTTCTCATCACATGACCAAAGAAAGCTGTTTGTCTCTGTCTTATTGTTGTATATAATGTTCTAGTTTCATTAGCCTCTTTCAGGCAATCGTTGTTAGTTACTCTGGCAGTCCAAGGAATTCGCAACATTCGTCTTAAAAACCACATCTCTGTTGCTTCTAAGTTCTTCCTAATTTGTTCATTTACATTCCAAGATTCGCTGCCATACAGCAAAACTGGTTCTATATAGCATTTTAGTACTCTCTTTCTTACATTCATTGATAGCGACTTATTGCATAAGATACTCTTCATTTTCTGAAATGCTGTCTTTGCCTGCCCTATTCTGCTCTTAATCTCTGTTGTACATCTTCCATCCGATGTTATAAGTGCCCCTAGGTATTTAAAATTATCCACTTGGTTGAGAATTTCCCCTTCTATTTCTATGTCACATTTTGGCGTCCCCATTTTCTTTGATATCACCATTGTTACTGTTTTCCTGATATTCAAGGACAGTCCTTTCTGTGCACTCTCTGTTACTACACTGTCCAACAATTGTTGTAGGTCTGTTGCATTATCCGCTACCAATACTGTGTCATCTGCATAGCGTATATTGTTTATATTATATCCTCCGATTAGTATTCCTGGCTTCTCTTTGATCTCTCTCATTATTACTTCGCTATACAGGGAGAAGAGATCGGGTGACAAGACACACCCCTGTCGTACTCCTAGCTTTATCTGTTCGTAACTACCCTCTTTATTTCCCTTTTTAATTGCTGCTACTTGGTTCCAGTATATATTCTTTATTATTCTTAAATCTTTCCCATCAATGTTGATATCTTCCAACATTTTAATCAGCTCATCATGTTTTACTTTACAAATGCCTTAGTATAATCTATGAAGCATAAATATATGTCTCTTTGTTTCTCTATTGATCTTTCTATTAGTGTTCGTAATATATATATATTGCATTGTTTGTACCCTTTCCTTCCATAAAACCATACTGTTCTTCACTAATTTCCATTTTTATTTTCTTTCTTGTTCTTCTCATTATAATTCTGAGTAGAAGCTTAGTGACATGGTTTATGAGGTTAATTGTACGAAAATCTTCACAATCAATTGCTCCTGGTATTTTTGGTATAGCTATAAATACAGATTTCAGCATATCACTGGGTAAATATCCACTACTGTAAATATCATTCAACATTTTGGTTAATATATCTACTCCAAATTCTCCCAACACTTCTAATTCTTCTATTGTGATTTCATCTGGCCCAGCTGTTTTTCCTTTCTTCATATGTTTCATAGCATCAGCGACTTCTTCTTTTAGAATAGGTGGGCCTTCTAAGTTACTTTCTTCTGTTAATTCTTCCCTTTCTCCATTATATAATTCTCTTATATACTCATTCCACCTCTTCATTATAGCACCTTCCTCCAATAAAGTCTGTCCTGTTTTTGATTTCAAACACCCTGTATTTATTCTTATTTTTCTTCCTGTGAGCTCGCTGATTTGTCTGTACATACTTTTTTGATCTTTAATGGACTTTAATTCAATTTTTCTGCATTGCTCATTTAACCAACTTTCTTTTGCCTTCACACATTTATCTCTTATTTCTTTATTTATCTTAGCATACTCTTGTTTGTCATTTTTATTCTGTTTCCTTTTGTCCATCAACCTTAAGATTTCTTCATTCATCCATTTTTTCTTAGCTTTTTGGCTTCTCTCCGGTAATATTTCTTTGCTAGTTTGATGAATGGAGTCCCTTAACATTTCCCATTGTTCATCTATACTCTGTATTTTAGCTATTGCATTGTACCTATTTTTCACAGTCACTCTGTATTGTTCTTGAATTTCTTTATCTACTTTCAGAACCTCTTTATTAAGTGTCAAGTTTTTAACCATTTTTTCCCCTCTCTTTAATCTTACTTTTATTTGTCCACATAGTGGTACATGATCACTGTTACCGTCAGCACCAGGCATTGTCTTTACATTAATTAATGCATTTCTAAATCTTTTATAAGTATGTAGTCAATTTGGTTGCGTATTTTCATATCAGGGCTTTTCCATATGTATAGTCGTCTTTTATGGTGTTTAAACCATGTGTTTCCAATTATCATATCATTAATATTTGCCCATTCTATTAGTTTCTCTCCTCTTTCATTTCTTGTACCTAAACCGTAATTCCCCACTATATCCTCTATTTTACTAGTTAGTATTAGTAGCAATTTTGGTCAATATTTAAAAATTGGGTTTTTACTTACGAAATCATATCAGTTAAATACAGCATGGCAAGACGAGTCCAATGGTATCTCAACGAAGAATGTCCGATAATTCTAAGTGGAGTTATGAATTTTTGTGTGGGGTAATTTAATACCAGGAAGTGTAAGTGTAATGGTGACCTAAGAGATAAGGGAGATTTTATCGCGGCCCATTAAATTGGAAGCTGAGAAATTCTGCCTTCGGTACTTCAATTTTAATTCACCGCAAACACCGCAAACAAAGAAAAATCCCTTCGAGCATCATTTGCAATGGTCCGACAATCGTTTTCCGGTTAAGTGTTTGGTGGACTGCTGGACCGATCGATGAAAGTTTTTAAGTTTTTGGGCCCGTAAGGCCCTCACTGTCGACGACAGTGAGGCCCTTACGGGCCCAAAACTAAAAAAAAAAAATCCATCGATCGGTCCAGCAGTCCACCAAACACTTAACCGGAAAACGATTGTCGGACCGATGCAAATGAGGCTCGAAGGGATCCTTCATTGTTGCGGTGAATTAAAATTGAAGTACCCTGCCTTCTATTACTGTGGCTTATTTATTTTTAAACGGACAACATAGTGCCATATATCATTGCGTCTGGGGCGGCGAGGCCTAACTTGACATATTATTTATTTTTCGATAGGATGTGTCGTGACCTAATTAACAATTTAAAATGGCCACCATTTGTTTAATATTCATTAAAAGTCTGTCACATTGCTAACAAACCTGATAAGATGTATATTTTATTGTGCGTTTTGGTAACAGGAAAGTAAAGGTCACATTCCTCTTTTGATAGAATGTCGAGAGGATCAACTTCATTGCACCAAGTGTTACCCCATATGGCTCAGTCTCTTTCCGCACGGCGGCCTGCTGAAAGCATCGTACAAAGCACGAAGAGTCTCAGAGTCTCTGACTAAAGTGCACTCGACTTTTAAGACTTTTCGATAGGATGTGCTGTGACCTAATTAATAGTTAAAAATAGCTGCCCATTTATATTAATTAAATGTCATGTGAAATGTTCATCGTTAGTGAAAGAACAATTCGTGAAAATGTACTCATATTGTCTTAATGTACCAACTGCATTGCAACAGCTTTCTTTTGTTGATTAAAAATCATGCATTAATGTAAGTAAATAAGTTTGTAACCGTTGCATAAATTATGCAGTAGTTAATTAATTATTAAAATATTAAATTTTTAAAAAAAATTAGTAAATAAAAAAATATTTGCTAATAATGGATTTCTACTTCTGCTCAATAATTACATTGTTCTGTATCTAGAAGTGAGCAGTTAATAATTAAAAACTAACTTAAAAAAAAAAAAACATAACTTATTTCACAGTATTTTATTTAAATTTAAATAATTATGTACTGATGCTCTGCTAAGAAATAAGTTAAGTACTCCTTACACTTACAAGTTTACAGAGACGGGTCTGAAAACTGGCTTTCAAAATTATTTTCAGTCATGTCAAATGCTGAAATATTATACAAGTACACAGATACATTACTTCTACAAATGACACTTGTATTCTGTTTAATTTTAGTAGTTAAATTACCAGTTATAATTATAAATAAATATAGGTCCGCTAAAGTTTAGCACTATTGTATTGTATGGGCGGCGCCATCTTGAATTTTGTGTTATGACGGCCATGTCACAAAATATTTTGTCCTGAACTCCAGCAAACACCAGCTGTGTTGAAACTCTTCACATTTATGTAAAATTGGACGAGGGATTCAAAAGTCTTCTTTTTACTTCAGGAGTTATAAGACAGATTAGCTTACTGTTCGTGAATAGACTCAAAAAAATTCCAGAAAAAACACTTTGTCGGCCTCAAACTTTTGGCGCATAACAGAAAGTCCAATACTGCAAAGATCAGAGTAGATTCCCCTTTTGTCGTACCACGCTGCTTTCGAAGAATTAAATTCTTGCAAGACATGGTATCAACCGGAAGTGAATTGTTGGCCTCAAGAAATTGAGCGCAAAATTAAGATCGAGTTTCCCCACCCAGCCGGGAAAGTTTGATAATTCTGACATTGCTATTAGTAGAGTGTCCCATCATCATTTTAAATTTGTGTATTTACTCATGAGACCGCCACAGTAGATGGGCCTTGAAAAACAAAATCTAATGGTATCTCATTGATGCCTGTAATGTCACTTCTAAGTGAAGATATTCACATTTTTGTGAAGGTGAGACGAGTTGTGATTTCTCATGTTCCTCATATGGTTTTGGAGCTCTCCAGTGCGTCCCTTACCTCCACTAGCGATCTGTGCATGTCTGTGTGTGCGAGATAGTCTCGACCGGATATGACAACTGACTTCAAAAATATGTTCCGTCAAGTTAAATGATCAAAATATAGCACAAGTATACAACTATATTATTATTAATCTTTAAAATTGTATTCACTTTAACTTTAGTAGTTCAAATTGCACGTTTTGAGTCTATATGCGTGGCCGTCATGACCCGAGGGTTTCCAATTCATAAAGTCGCATCTTCGCAGAAAATATGTTTTTCAACCACAATTTGAGCAAGTTTAGCGATGGAACTATACTGATTCAGGGACGCTATTTTATATGGCAATTAAAATTCACATTAAACAAAGACATCTATTTGATCCATCGATTCTGATATGCGATCATTCCCCTCCCTCTGTGGGATGTGCTCCCCGGCAGTCGGCAGCTTGCACAGATCCATAGAGCACACTTTATTCAAAAACTTCCAGTTTCTTAGTTCTATATAATATTTTAGTTCGTAATGTTTAATATTTTCTATTATATCGTCTAATAAATTTCTGAAAAATAAAAATAAAAAGTACCCAGCAGGAATAGAACCACGATCTCCTGCGTGACAGGCGGAATATTTACCACTACGCAAATGAGGACACAATGATTGTTCCACAAAGATTAATAATATAGTCAAGCCGCCATTTTGGGTTTCCCCATTCACAAAGGCACTCATCATGGTCCTAACATCTTCACTCTTTTTCAACCACATGTAAAGCAAGTTTAGCGATGAAACTTTCCAACTTCTGTAAAATTGGAAACAGAATTCGAAGATCCATCTACAATTGATGGTTTTCTATTGAAAGCACCAGAAAAAAAAAAATTAATTACGGTTCAGTGTGCCATTTTCATTTTTTCTCCACGTGCGAGGTTGGTCTCAACCAATGGGTCATGGTGGGATTATGAAAACTGACTTCAGAAATATGTTCCATCACATTAAATGATTAAAAAATAGTACAAGTATACAAATAAATTATTATTAATCTTTAAACTTGTATTTTCTTTAACTTTAGTAGTTCAAATTGCACGTTTTGTGTGTTGTGAGTGTTACAAAGTGAAAGTATACATGCCAGTCCGATAGCTAAGCGCATGCGCATCCACCATGGCCCATGGCCATGCGTTTCCCCTTTCACAAAAACACTTCTTCGCAGAAAATTTTGTTTTCATCCACAAGGGGAGCAAGTTTCACGATGAAACTTTCCAAATAATTGAAATTTTGTTTGCAGAATTCGAAAATCCATCTGCACTTGATTCATTTCTATACACAATGCCAAAAAAAAATAAATTAATTAAGTATGAAATAGATCTTCATTTATATAAAAGGTCACAGTGATTTCAACCATTCGCCGTGCACGGAATATTAGTCAAACCTTTCCTGGAAAACCCAGGATGACGTGTGTTCTTGTCACGTGATATTTGAATGAATGAATGACATTGAAAGAATGCATAGTCTATACAGAGCGATTTCTGGAGACAAGGTGAATCATTGTGGGGTGGCTCCGTATATCACTTTTTTTCATTTCCGGTAATGGCATGATGGAACCCTCTAATAGTATACGTAGCAGGTTCAATTGTGATTTTAAAATTTAGTATTTACTAATGTGACCACCACAGATAATAGATAGGCCTTTAAAAACTAAAGCTAATGGTACATCAGTGATGTCTGTATGTCAATTCTAAGTGGAGATATTCACATTTGAGTGTCGGTATCTCCGTAAAAAAAATGTGTCATTATTCCAGTAATGTTTTAGCTATTCAGTGTGTCTCATCTCTGCTTCCGGTCCAGCGAGATTGTATCGAACAGGTCACAGACAGATATCAAAACTGACTTCAAAACCATGTTCAGTCATGTTAAATGATAAAAACAAGTAAAAGTATACAAATAGATTATTAATAATCTTTAATCTAGTATTTTCTTTAACTTTAGTAGTTCAAATTGCACGTTTTGAGCTGGTCCGATCGATTTTCACGTTTGTCACCATTTTGGCTTTCAATTCACAAAGTTGAAACATCCCTGCAGATATATTTTTTTTTTATACCACAGGTGGAAGACGGTTGGCATAAAACTCCTAATATATGTAAAAATGGGTGCAGAATTCAAAAATCCATCTAAACATCAATACATATTAATTTATACAAGCTCTAGAAAATAAAATTACTTTGCATGTGTCAAATAAAGGTATTTATTTAAAAGCCAAGATAATTTCAACCAATTGCTAGGCAAAGAATATTAGACTGACCTATCCTGTTGAAACTAAGATGGCGTCTGTTATTGTCACGTGATATTTGAATGAATGATGTCAGAAGCATGCATGATCTTTACAGCAACCATTTTTGAGGATACAATGGAAAATTCCAGGGTGGCTGTGAGGTTTTTTTTGTGGGTTTATAGAGAATTACAGAAGTTCCAATGAGTGAAGTTCTATAAAGTATATCTCTCTATAAAAGATACAGGTTAGTAACAGCAAGTATTGTCTAGAGGTATTGATAGTCATTCTCGCATAACCCTTGTAGAGAAACCATTCAGAATTTTGGCTCACCGAGTACCCCCACTGTGAGAAATTAGACCTAAGTTAAGTTCTACACAGAATTATTTATAGATGATTTCTCTTCTAGGCCATATATATATATATATATATAGATCTTGGCAGTTAGCCACAGTAACCAATGAAAGCAGTTCTCTCATCTTCCAGCTGACTGTGCTCTGATCGCCAACCTCATTTTTGATCTCATTACTTATTTCAAGTAACACAAGACACTTGGACAAATGATCACATTGACAATTGTACCATTGTAGTGAACATAAACAACAACAACTGTATTTTACACTGGTTGAACAAGACAACATGAGAAGATCTTGACAACAACCACACAGACTTTCACAATCTCTGTAACCAACCACAACAGTAGAGTAACAGTCACCATGAAGATGCTTGACACCAGTTGGACATTTCATTCTCAACAATGTACAAGACAATCACAGAGACATGTACCTCAAAAACTGTTTTCTTACTACTAATACTTTATTAATGTCTGATGAGGTCAAGTGAAGACTCAGGCTTCATATTCTGCCAACAATTTACATCTCAAATATGTTTATATGCAAATTATAGTGACATTTCTATGAAAACCCAAACACATCACTCAATATCCCCACTGAAACATCAATCTAAATAAACCCTCCTCCTTCACATATCTACTCCATAAGTTATCCTACACCACACTTTAGACTTAAATCCTTTCTTCGACTGTTACTGAGGGAAACACAAGATAAGCCATAAATTGGGGCAAGCATAGGGACTTTCTGCTCCACTGGTCTGTTTCATCCTTTTAGCACCTATGATGGTGTTGGACAGCTCAGGTTACAGTACTCCCCATGATGGTTTTCCAATTCAGGCTATTCCCTGCTGTCACAATCTTGAAAGAAATTTTAAAGCTCTATCTTTTCACTGGTGAGTTCATGAAGTTGACACTTAGGACTGTTCTTTACTTTTCCAGTAGAGGAAGATCTAAAAAGAAACAATATGTCCTAGCATTCTTCCTTCTGTCTATCTCACCTAAATTTGACTGTTCATGAAGTTGACACCCAAGACTGTTCTTTTGCTTTTCCAGTGGAGGAAGATCTAAAAAGAAACAATATGTCCCAGCTGTCTTTCTTCACAGTCTATCACTCCTAAGATTTCTGATGGAACTGAATCACCACACCGACTTAACACCAATCCATTTTGTGAATTTGCTCTATTTATTAACTTCTGCTCCTTCAGCTTTCAGCCATTATTAATATTAAGCTGTGATAGGGTCAGCTCCAAGTGCACCTTTAATGTCCACTCTTAGCCAGTAGTGACATGCTGAAGACCAGGTGATCTCTCCTCTTAAGGTTTCTTCTTGAAGTTATCTTGAAGATATAGCCTGGAGCTTTTACAAAATTGGAGAGTATCCCTGTTTTAGGCTTTGGATAAAGACTTTTTCTTCAGTGCCATCTGTATAGGCCAGAATTAGTGGATTCAGGCTGAATCTTTGCAACCTGTTGTTCATTTTGGTCTTTTTGGAGTCTGACTTTTCAGCTGGAGTTGAAGACTAGAGCTCAGGACTTCCCTGGAGTTGTCCTGGTAATTGAAAAGGGCCTCCTCCATCTCTCTCATTCTCTGTTAATAAACAAAGGCACAACATGTGTTTTACATCTATTGAACCATTGTCACAGTTATACAGTACTATCACAGATTTAGAGAGGAATGGGAGGGGAAAGGGGAGTGTGATATTCGAACACCCGCCTCTCACTGATGATGAAGTGCAATTTTATTTGGGGGTTTGGGGTGATATCCTTTCTCCAGGTTCATCCCCAAAACCGTGAAGTCATAGGCACATACTCCTAATCAGAGGCAGCTTCACACAATTATCTTGTAAATTCTCACAATGAGTAGATCACAGGGACCGGTGTACCATGAGAACAGACAGTGTGATTAAGCACCAAGAAGTAGGCATTGTATGGCAGAAATCATGCACTAGAAATGCTTTCACATGTGGAATACACATAATGAAAGAAAACATGAATTTTCCCTGACAAATAGCATGAGCCTTCCCATGTATTCATCTGACAGACACTGTAGGTTAATTTCCACAGTGCAATGCAGTCCTGCAAACATGGATATAATAAGTGTCTTTACTTTTACAAATATGAGAAGTTAATTATATAATTACCATCTCATTCATTCAAACATTCTCAGCCATTATAAGGGAGAAATTACATGCAGTATATAGCATCACACATTCTGAAACATAACTGCCAAAGGTAACTCTCAAGAGCGATGTACAGTTTGGTTAAGAATGGTCATGATAGGCACTCAACGAATGTTCAGAATGCACAAAGGTTTTGCCATATGCATTGAGCGTGGTTTACAGTCATAAGCATATGCAAATCATCAAATCAGACAGACAATAGACATGGTAAGAATGTTTCACTGCGGTAGACATGACAGGTTTTGAGCGGCAGTTTTAGAGTCACTGTACCGAAGTCCTGTCTTCTTTTTACATTTTCTCAAGAAAATACTCGGCCATTCGTCTCTCTCTCACTTCATCAGGTTTACACATAACATATTAAATGATTTAGGTACCTGGAGTGCAGATGATCACATCCTAAAGAATGCTTTTGGGCAAATTTTACCACTGAATCTTGAACACGTCCTTACGGGATGGAATCAAGGCTTCGACTGGCGGGCTAATTATGTATTAAGGAGCGTTACCAGCCCAAGGGTTACCCAATGAAATTGAGACCCCACCATTCATCTACCCTCTCTCGATCTAGAATCTACGATTCTATTTTTAGTTAGGGTATCACGACGGCTTACGTGGTTAACTACTGAGTATTGAGAAATGTAAATGGACTGGGGATGGGAACATCTGAAGACATCATGCCACAGTGGCGCAGGATATCACTTCCGGTTTCATTTCGGGTCATGGCATGGATGAACTCTCTACTATAACGTCTACAAGACCGGCTTACTGCAGCAGTAGGCCGAACATTCTGTGCTGCAACCCCGGTTATTAGGTATAGAACCACACTGATTCCCACACCAGCAGTGAAAGAGCCTGTTCCTCTGTACGCCAAAAACAATTGTATTTACTAATTCACATGTAGGTGCCCGGCTTTCTACATCGGCAGAACAGAGGCTGCTGAAGAAAAGAGTGTAAGAACACATACCTCAGTGGGTCGACAAGATATGACACACAGGTTATGCGAACCTAGTGGGGCCGATACACCAGAAGCCTCCAGCGTCATCAATTGCTAAGCACATTCTCAAAAGCGGCCATGTGATTTACAGAGACATTGCCTTTCGCATGTTGTTTAAAACAAAAAATACTCGCATGTTAAAGTTTGCAGAAGTAATAATGATCAATCAACGCAAGCCAGATTTGTGCAAATAGAAAGACATGTTAGTCAGCTTAAAATTACCGTGGTAGACAATTGACATTACTGTGCGAACATGTATATATTTCAGCTTGGTAGATTTATCTAATTAATTTAATTTACGTTGTGTGAATTCTGCAGTATATACCTGACGAGATGCTGCGAAATATGCCAGGCAATAAATCGTGCAATCTATTGTCTGTGTCTTCGTTATTAAAATTCTGTACTATATTTTATATGTCCATTAGGAAGTAGCAGTTTCGATCATGATTTACTAATGAGACCACAACAGATAGATAGGCCTTAAAAAAAAACAAATCTAATGGTACCTCAATGATGCCTGTATGTAAATTGTAATCGGAGATATTTACATTTGAGTGTTGGGATCTGTGACAACAAATTTTTCATGATTCCCATATATTCGGAGCTCTCCTATGTGTCCCAGTATCTCTGCTGCCAGTCCATGCGAGATTGACTCAAACGAGTCATAGATGGGTGTCTTCTTCTTCTGCGTTCATCCAGAGAGTGTTTTTGGATGTGATTGCGTTGTGCCTGTTTACAACAGAGCTGTGTTCTTGCGCCGTTAGGCCGACACATCCGACTTCTGCAGGCATTTGTTGACCTGGTTAACCTTCCTGCATAGACGGATATGAAAACTGACTTCAAAAATATGTTCCGTCCTCTTAAATGATTAGGGGGGGGGGGGGGGAAACATTAGTAATAGTATACATATCAATTATTAATAATTTTAAAAATTGTATTATCTTTAATTTTAGTAGTTCAAATACATTTCTACCACATATAAAAATGGGTGCAAAATTCAAATACTCATCTAGAAATATCTTACAATTAAATAAACAAACTCAAGAAAATAAAATTACTTGTGTTTTGCAAAATAATTGAATTTATTTAAGCGTCACAATAATTTCAACCAATCACTATACATAGAATGTTATATTAACCTTTTCTGCAGTATCTAAGATGGCGTTTGTTATTGTCACTTGATATTTGAATGAATGATGTCAAAAACATGAATGGTCTGTACAAAGCCATTTTTGTGAACACAATGGATCATTTCAGAGTGGCGCGGTATGTCATTTCTGGTTTCAGATTGGGTCTTGCCACTACTAGTATACCTAGAGGATGTCCATTTTCATCCAGAGGGGCATGTCTGCATTGATTAATTGATTGATTGATGTAGGAACCGACATAACAGCATTCGGGGCATTCCCATAAGCGCTCTGTCCCCATCCTCAGCAGCCAGTGAAGAGTTCCAACACCAATAGTACCAGTAGCCATCTGATTATATGTCTTATCTCGTCTTTCCTCTGAGCGTCGAGCGTCAGCCAGATCCCCTCGTCACTCCTCCTGTCTCATTCTTGCCAAACCATGGTGATCCATTTACTCCTCCGAGGTGTACACATGCTCCCACAAGGCCACAACCACATCTGCCTTGTCATGCATCAATACTCTACCAAGTTTTGCAGAGCCAGCCAATCTGTCCGCCTGTTCATTCCCCAGCACACCAGCATGCCCCGGAGAAAAGATCCAGGCGATGCTTGCCACCCGTGACCTCCGAAGCGAAGTAAGCCACTCTGCCCGAAGCTTGCCTGTCCTCACCTTCCTCAGCATGCTTTCTGAGTCAGTTACAGTCACAATGTGTGTGTGTATCATATTATCCATCCAGCGGAAAACTGCACTGACCGCTTCCACCTCCATTCTTAAGCTAGATGTTGTATCATATGCCAGGTTCTCCTGCACCAAACGTTGGCCATTAGCCTTTGCTAACAACCCCTAGGCATTTCTCCTACCTCTCAACACCAACCCATCTGTGTAGATAATCACATCACCCGAGCGAGCATTATCCTGAAATAGTTGCTGGATTTCCACTTCCGTGGCCCCTGCTAGCCACTCCCTGCACTCCCGGCTCAATGTGATAACTCTGCACAAGTCTGACTGCTCCGCTGGCACTCTGACCCACTCCTCTCCTCACTTAATGTTCTCCAAGAGGCACACCTGTCTGATTGTATCCTCCACCTGAGCCATCCATGATTTCCCTCTTATCAGTTGCTGACCCTTAACTGCTTCCATCGCTTCATGCAAAGGGTGATCTGTGTCTGCAGCTACTGTGAGGTATGTCTTCACCTGCATCACCTTGAGCCTCCTTGCAACAGTCGGCAAACCAAGGATGTAACGCATACACACTACTGGGGTGTCTCTGGTGCATCCCAGAATGACCCGCATAGCTTCATTCTGTATGCGTTCTGCTTCACCAGCTGACTCTTTGAGACAGTGAGCAGTCCTAGTCCATAATCAATTACTTAGAGGATCAAATGTTGGTATAGTGTGAAAAGCATTCTCTGCTCTGTGTCCATTGCAGCCATAGTTTTAAGTGCATTGAGTCCCTTTTGAGATCTTGTCACAACCATCTCCAAATAGTCCTTGAAGGACCGGCTCCTGTCAAATGGGATTCCCAGATTCTTCAGTTTGTTCTCTCTGTTGACGCTTCTACCATCTATCGCGAGGCTTGGGACATCAGCTCTCACAATCCTGTTGTCCAGAGAGTTCCACAAAACAGCCGCCTTTTCCAGGTGAATGACAGCACTCATTTCAGTGCACCAGTCAATCTGTGTCTACTGTCGCCTGTGGCTCCTAGGCTGTTTGCTCCCTATCTCTCCCCTGCCTATATGCAAGAATATCATCTGCAAATATTAGTATCCTTCCAACCCCTGGTGCTTCTAGGTTTGCAATCTTGCTCGTATACACGTTAAAGAGCACCGGTGAGATTGCAGACCCCTGTGGCAGTCGCAGGGTTAAAATATGTGGCTCCAGAATTTTCACATTGTTTTATCACCTCCAATCTCCTTCATGAAACATTCCCATTTTGCGTTTTTGGCCTCTGCAGCACAGTGCTTGAAGACCTCCACCTTGTCTTTCTTGACCTTTTCCGCGGTGTCCACTTCCTCTCGTGAGCTTCGGGGTGTCTGTTGCACTTTCGTTAGCTGCTTCACTACAGCTCTCTTTGCTTTCCAAGCCTGTCTACTTCTAGGGTTACCATGGGGCTGCAAAAAAGGAGTTTTAACATTCCTGTTGCAAGCTCCCTGTCTGAGGCGTCCAAGAAGGCTATCGGTCCACTCATACCGGAAGGTCTTGCGCGCTCTCCCAGCTTAAACTTTCCTGGGTTTAGAGATCAGGACTGAGCATGGCATGTGATCACTCCCATGGTCATTCAAAACAGTCTACTTTACATCAAGGACTGATGACTGGGAGACAAGTGCCAAGTCAATAGCTGTGTCTGCATCGCCAGGCCTCATTGCCATTCTAGTCGGCCTACCACCATTTATGCAGACCACATCAGATTCCACCATGGCATCCACAAGGGCAATTCCCTGTCGGTTTTCTCCACTACTGTCCCAATCTCTGTTCCTTGCATTGAAGTCTCCACATATGAGCAGCCTATCACCTGGTAATTCCTCCAGTTCCTTAAGCCAGTCCCAATGTTCCTTTCTGACAAAACAGTCCACTGTGGCATATACATTTATGATGTTCCAACTTAAGCCACCATCTCAATTTGTATACCCTGGACCTCTCTTGCACTGTGATTCCACTGGCTCAAGTCGAGCACCACATGCTTCACTCCTTCCTTCACCAGCAGACCTTGTCCATGTCTCTTCTACCCAGTAGGGTTTATATAACTGGCGTACCCAGGGCAATGGCATTTTTCTGTATTTAGCTCCTGGAGCATGAGGACATCAAAATCATATATTCGCCTCTCCAATACAGGACCTCTCTGCCTGGCACTACGACAATTCCAGTATCCCACTCTCATATGGTTGAAATCTAGTCTCTCCACTTTTAATCTTGTTCTCCTGGCTCCTGCCCTCCCATTTTTATGCCTTCTTCTCACACCATTTCATCGTCTTCTCCTACTCACTCTCTCTTTGCTAGCCTCTGAAATATGTGTCAAGTTCAGAGTATGTGCTCCGTAGCTCCGGGGACGATTCCCATGTTTAATTAAATCCATAATCAAAGTTTGGGTATTGCTGGAAATAACCGGTCACCCTAGCATTGCCTGCTTGTTAGGAAAGAGGCAGGGGATGTCCTACAGGAGTCCATACACATGGTCAGACGCCTGTCAGACGTCCAACGTTCACGAGCAGTTAACCCATAGCCATCCAGTTCCTCAGCACGCTGGTCCACCTTGATCTTGGGGGTTTATATTTGGAGTTTTCCGTCTCCTAGATGGACTGCTGTCCAAAGCTAACGGGTTCTACCTACCCAGGGGAGGGGCTAGAGCACCCCTGACTAGCTTGGCAGGCACGCCTCCGAACATATGAGGTATTTTCTGAGGAACTCAGACCCCACCCTGAGATCCCGCCTCACCCTCTGTGCCCACCGCCAGTTGGTCCGCGGCTGCTTATTGGGTATTCGCAGCTAACCTCTATATTTAGAGGCCGTTCTACGAACCGCCACCTGTGGACACGCTGGCTTGGGGATGGTCGTCCCATACCTGCCTTTTAGTTGGCATATAAACAAACAGGAGCTCACTGAATGTGTGAAATATGTTGTATGTCCTTTATGTAAGATACATGTTGCATGTCCTTTATGTAAGATACATATTTCATGTCCTTTATGTAAGATAATGTTGCATGTCCTTTATGTAAGATACATGTTGCATGTCCTTTATGTATGATACATGTTGCATGTCATCTATGTCTGATACATGTTGCATGTCCTTTATGTAAGATACATGTTGCGTGTCCTTTATGTATTATACATGTTGCATGTCCTTTATGTAAGATAATGTTGCATGTCCTTTATGTATGATACATGTTGCATGTCCTTTATGTAAGATAATGTTCCATGTCCTTTATGTATGATACATGTTGCATGTCATTTATGCATGATACAAGTTGCATGTCCTTTATGTATGATACATGTTGCATGTCCTTTATGTAAGATACATGTTGCATGCCCTTTATGTAAGATACATGATGCATGTCCTTTATGTAAGATACATGTTGCATGTCCTTTATGTATGATACATGTTGCATGTCTTTATGTAAGATAATGTTGCATATCCTTTATGTATGATACATGTTGCATGTCATCTATGTCTGATACATGTTCCATGTCCTTTATGTAAGATACATGTTGTGTGTCCTTTATGTATGATACATGTTGCATGTCCTTTATATAAGATGCATGTTGTGTGTCCTTTATGTATGATACATGTTGCATGTCCTTTATGTAAGATACATGTTACATGTCCTTTATGTATGATACATGTTGCATGTCATTTATGTATGATACATGTTGCATGTCCTATGTGTAAGATACATGTTGCATGTCATTTATGTATGATGCATGTTGCATGTCCTTTGTGTAAGATACATGTTGCATGTCCTTTGTGTAAGATACATGTTGCATGTCCTTTATGTAAGATAATGTTGCATGTCCTTTGTGTAGGATGCATGTTGTGTGTCCTTTATGTAAGATACATGTTCCATGTCCTTTATGTAAGATACATGTTGTGTGTCCTTTATGTAAGATACATGTTGCATGTCATTTATGTAAGATACATGTTGTGTGTCCTTTATGTCAGATACATGTTGCATGTCATTTATGTAAGATACATGTTCCATGTCCTTTATGTAAGATAATGTTCCATGTCCTTTATGTAAGATACATGTTGCATGTCCTTTATGTAAGATACATGTTGCATGTCATTTATGTAAGATACATGTTGCACGTCCTTTATGTAAGATACATGTTGTGTGTCCTATATGTATGATACATGTTGCATGTCCTTTATGTATGATACATGTTGCATGTCCTTTATGTAAGATACATGTTGTGTGTCCTTTATGTATGATACATGTTCCATGTCCTTTATGTGTGATACATGTTGCATGTCCTTTATGTAAGATACATGTTGTGTGTCCTTTATGTATGATACATGTTCCATGTCCTTTATGTAAGATACATGTTGTGTGTCCTTTATGTATGATACATGTTGCATGTCCTTTATGTATGATACATGTTGCATGTGCTTTATGTATGATACATGTTGCATGTCATTTATGTATGATACATGTTGCATGTCCTATGTGTAAGATACATGTTGCTTGTCATTTATGTATGATGCATGTTGCATGTCCTTTGTGTAAGATACATGTTGCATGTCCTTTGTGTAAGATACATGTTGCATGTCCTTTATGTAAGATAATGTTGCATGTCCTTTATGTAGGATGCATGTTGCACATCCTTTATGTAAGATAATGTTCCATGTCCTTTATGTAAGATACATGTTGTGTGTCCTTTATGTAAGATACATGTTGCATGTCATTTATGTAAGATACATGTTGCACGTCCTTTATGTAATAAACATGTTGCATGTCATTTATGTCAGATACATGTTCTGTGTCCATTATGTAGGATAATGTTCCATGTCCTTTATGTAAGATACATGTTGTGTGTCCTTTATGTAAGATAAATGTTGTGTGTCCTTTATGTAGGATAATGTTCCATGTCCTTTATGTAAGATACATGTTGCATGTCCTATGTGTAAGATATATGTTGCATGTCCTATGTGTAAGATACATGTTGTGTGTCCTTTATGTAAGATAATGTTCCATGTCCTTTATGTAAGATACATGTTGCATGTCCTTTATGTAAGATAATGTTGCATGTCCTTTATGTAAGATAATGTTGCATGTCCTTTGTGTAAGATACATGTTGCATGTCCTTTATGTAAGATACATGTTGCATGTCCTTTGTGTAAGATAATGTTGCATGTCCTTTATGTAGGATGCATGTTGCACGTCCTTTATGTATGATACATTTTGCATGTCCTTTATGTAGGATGCATGTTGCACGTCCTTTATGTATGATACATGTTACATGTCCTTGATGTAAGATACATGTTGCATGTCCTTTATGTAAGATAATGTTGCATGTCCTTTATGTATAATAATATTGCATGTCCTTTATGTAAGATAATGTTGCATGTCCTTTATGTAAGATAATGTTGCATGTCCTTTATGTATGATACATGTTGCATGTCCTTTATGTATGATACATGTTGCATGTCCTTTATGTATGATACATGTTGCATGTCCTTTATGTATGATACATGTTCCATGTCATTTATGTAAGATAATGTTGCACGTCCTATATGTATGATACATGTTGTGTGTCCTTTATGTAAGATAATGTTGCACGTCCTTTATGTATGATTAATGTTCCATGTCCTTTATGTATGATACATGTTGTGTGTCCTTTATGTAAGATAATGTTCCATGTCCTTTATGTATGATACATGTTGTGTGTCCTTTATGTAAGATAATGTTGCACATCCTTTATGTAAGATATTGTTCCATGTCCTTTATGTATGATACATGTTCCATGTCCTTTATGTAAGATAATGTTGCACGTCCTTTATGTATGATACATGTTGTTTGTCCTTTATGTAAGATAATGTTGCAAGTCTTTATGTATGATACATGTTGTGTGTCCTTTATGTAAGATAATGTTCCATGTCCTTTATGTATGATACATGTTGTGTGTCCTTTATGTAAGATAATGTTGCACGTCCTTTATGTAAGATAATGTTCCATGTCCTTTATGTATGATACATGTTGCATGTCCTTTATGTAAGAATGTTCCATGTCCTTTATGTATGATACATGTTGCACATCCTTTATGTAAGATACATGTTGCATGTCATTTATGTAAGATACATGTTCCGTGTCCTTTATGTAGGATAATGATCCATGTCCTTTATGTAAGATACATGTTGTGTGTCCTTTATGTAAGATACATGTTGTGTGTCCTTTATGTAGGATAATGTTCCATGTCCTTTATGTAAGATACATGTTGCATGTCCTATGTGTAAGATAATGTTCCATGTCCTTTATGTAAGATACATGTTGCATGTCCTTTATGTAAGATAATGTTGCATGTCCTTTATGTAAGATAATGTTGCATGTCCTTTATGTAAGATAATGTTGCATGTCCTTTATGTAAGATACATGTTGCATGTCCTTTATGTATGATACATGTTCCATGTCCTTTATGTATGATACATGTTGCATGTCCTTTATGTATGATACATGTTGCATGTCCTTTGTGTAATATACATGTTGCATGTCCTTTATGTAAGATACATGTTGCATGTCCTTTGTGTAAGATAATGTTGCATGTCCTTTATGTAGGATGCATGTTGCACGTCCTTTATGTATGATACATGTTGCATGTCCTTGATGTAAGATACATGTTGCATGTCCTTTATGTAAGATAATGTTGCATGTCCTTTATGTATAATAATGTTGCATATCCTTTATGTAAGATAATGTTGCATGTCCTTTATGTAAGATAATGTTGCATGTCCTTTATGTATGATATATGTTGCATGTCCTTTATGTATGATACATGTTGCATGTCCTTTATGTATGATACATGTTCCATGTCATTTATGTAAGATAATGTTGCACGTCCTTTATGTATGATACATGTTGTGTGTCCTTTATGTAAGATAATGTTGCACGTCCTTTATGTATGATACATGTTGTGTGTCCTTTATGTAAGATAATGTTCCATGTCCTTTATGTATGATACATGTTGTGTGTCCTTTATGTAAGATAATGTTCCATGTCCTTTATGTATGATACATGTTGTGTGTCCTTTATGTAAGATAATGTTGCACGTCCTTTATGTAAGATAATGTTACATGTCCTTTATGTATGATACATGTTCCATGTCCTTTATGTAAGATAATGCTGCACGTCCTTTATGTATGATACATGTTGTGTGTCCTTTATGTAAGATAATGTTGCAAGTCCTTTATGTATGATACATGTTGTGTGTTCTTTATGTAAGATAATTTTCCATGTCCTTTATGTAAAATGCATGTTGTGTGTCCTTTATGTAAGATAATTTTCCATGTCCTTTATGTATGATACATGTTGCATGTCCTTTATGTATGATACATGTTCCATGTCATTTATGTAAGATAATGTTGCACGTCCTTTATGTAAGATAATGTTGCACGTCCTTTATGTAAGATAATGTTCCATGTCCTTTATGTATGATACATGTTCCATGTCCTTTATGTAAGATAATGTTGCACGTCCTTTATGTAAGATAATGGTGCACGTCCTTTATGTAAGATAATGTTGCATGTCCTTTATGTAAGATAATGTTGCACGTCCTTTATGTAAGATAATGTTGCACGTCCTTTATGTAAGATAATGTTGCACGTCCTTTATTTAAGATACATGTTGTGTGTCCTTTATGTAAGATAATGTTCCATGTCCTTTATGTATGATACATGTTGCATGTCCTTTATGTATGATACGTGTTGCATGTCCTTTATGTATGATACGTGTTGCATGTCCATTGCAGGACATTGTGGTCAAGCCTAACATGTGGTTGAGTAACTTGGCAATTTTGTGTTGAGTAGTTTGCCATTGCATTCATAATGAGAACTGACCGGTGTGTGGAATGAATACAATACCCCACCATCAGCACACAGGAAGTCCTCAGTGCAAGCACATTATACCCTCGGCCATGATAACTTTGTATGATACTTACATTCAATGAATAATTATACAGGATACCACTTTTCTTCACAAATATATCACAAACACTGCTATTAGCACCATCATATTATATTTGCGACATATTTTGAAGTATGTCATCTTGACACAAAATGGGGGACCATTTTGACAGATATTTTAGAACCTGTGTGTGTGTGTGTGTTCTTGCATGCATATATGTGTCTACCTTTGGTAAGGATGACTCTCATGTCCTTTTCAGGACCCATCCCCCACTGGTCCAAGCCTGACACCCAGCTCGCGCCTGTGGCTCCTAGTAGCTGTCAGCATGCGACTGCGGCCACCCCCCCCCCCCCCGGGCAACAGCTGTGAGAGGCTGGCTAAACCAGGCGCGGGTAGCCGATTTGGTGTCAAACCAAGCGGTAAACAAGGTTATGCCTACCCAGCATGTGAAGACAAGATTCGGCAGACTGCGTGGAAGAAATCATTCCCGATTCAACGGGCAAGATGGCGTTTACCTGCAAAGCATTGTGGAACGTAATGAGCACAGCAAGGCACGTAGAGCACCCTGGTCATCCACTGCACCTGTATTCGTCTCCAGTCGTCTTGAGTTGTCCTGCCACTGGATTCAGATGGACTCAGGCGAGAGAGTGAGGTCGACGAATTGCGCAACTCTTCCTCACTTTAATCCAAGTCATTGCGCAAGTCATTCTTCATCCAACGTCATTTCGTGGCGTGCATCGTTACACAAGGATGCAGTCATGTGTAAGGCAACCAGGACTGCAAGAGCTGTAAAGAAAAGGCAGGACAGAAAGACCACTGCAGGAAATCCTCCTCAAAAATCGTCAAGCATTCTTTGTCCACATTGTCAAAGAACATTTCGAGCCAAAATAGGCCTTATCAGCCATCTTAGAACTCACGGCTCCATACTTTCAACCCCACTGGATGAAATGAATGGTCATCATCATTCTTGATGAACAAACAACATATGTGTCTATCTATATATAAAAGCAGACACACATCGATGCATCCATCATGTGCCATGCCGGTAAGCGTGGGCGGTCATGTTCTGCCATCTCACTCGATCACCAGAGTTGTGGATCAGCTCAGTGTTCTTGTCTCAACCATGCCACATGGCCAAGCCATCCAGGTATTTAATTCTTGGTCTTCCCCTTGGTCTGTTCCCTTCAATCTTGCCAGTTGTCACCAAGTTCTCCAATTCATTTCTTCTCATAACATGCCCAACAAATTTCATGCCCAACAAATGTTGACTGTCTACGTCTAATGTCTCTAATCAGTTTACACTCTTCATTTGTTTCTTGAAGGACCTGTTCATTGGTTTTTTTCTGTTTGTCCATGGTATTCTTTGCATTTTCCTCAGAAACCACATTTCCACTGCCATCAAGCCATCAGATGTTTTTCACATTGTCTGCTCATTGTCCATGCTTCACATCCATACAAAAGTACAGGTTCTATGTAGCACTTCAACACTCTTTTTCTCGTTTCAATTGACATCTTTTTATTGGTCAGTATGTTTGTCATCTTGCAAAACACACATACACATGCCATTTACTATTTGCATTATTTATGATTAAATACAACACAGCTCAACTTATTTTTGATAAGAGAAGTCATGGCTGCAGCAGGATATAACAATAAGAAATACAATCAGGTATGTGCAGCTCCTGTGAATATGTGAGAGAAACTAAACACACAGTGTAATACCTTACAATGATTAACGTTTACAGAGGTGGAGTTTGCTGTAAGGCATGTACATACATGACACACTTCAAGTTAGTTGCATATTCTTTACAGGACTTCCCAGTCAACATCACCATGTTTAGCTGCTGTGATCTCTTGGTAAGTTCTTACATTCAGTAGTTTGCCATTGCTTTCTGTGTTTTGAATGCGGGTATGCAGGATTACAAACTGCATCCATAACCTTTTCACCATGGAACCAGCATAATGAATGTTTTACTTAGACTGCCACACTTCATACCACAGATATGGCAGTAGCAAAAGCATCCCAGGGACATGAAATGGAATATTGCTTGGATAGTAAATCCATTACGTGGAATGTCCAAATCAAAAACTCATTGTGTGGACTTCATCGAAGGTGGAAAAAGTGTCTTGGTGACACGAAATGGAATATCACTTGGATAGCAAATCCATTACGTGGAAAGTCTGAATTGAAAGCTCACTGTGTGGATGTCATCTGCAGACTGCATTCTTCTGGTTTCTGGAGAAACAGCCTGTGGTGAACAGAAGGCTCAATATACGGAAGTGAGGCTAAGCAGCCATGTGCAGGACGTGACGATTCCGGCCAAGAATAGACCCCTGAGGCACTCCAATATTAATGGTAATGGCTTGAGATAAAGCTTTATTGTGTGATACTACTTGCTTTTTGTCTAATAAAAATGATTTTATTAATGTCACTATATTAAAGCTTACTTTAATTGTTTCTTGTTTTTTAATTAGAATAGTATGATCTATCATTTTGAATGCTTTTCTAAAGTCTATAAACACCGCTCCACATAGAGTATTGTTAATAATATTATGATGCCAGTTTTCTATCGTGTTTGTTAGTGCCATATGGCAAGAACATTTTGGCCGAAATCCTGACTGACTATCAACTAGCAGTTTATGGCGAACTAAGTGATCTAGTGTTGTTTTGTGGATGTGCTTTTCTAGCGGTTTGGATAATGAGGATAATATGGAAATTGGCCTATAATTACTCATGAGACGATCGTCTAGAGGACCAGCTTTTAAATGAGGATACACTTTAGCGATTTTAAGGGCTGATGGGAAGTGACCTTTGGTGAGACATTGATTATGTATGAAAGTTATTGACTCGCAGATCGCTGGTGCAGCATGGCGAAGGATCCGATTACTGATTCCATCTAGTCCTGATGAGTTATTGTTTTTTAGATTACTGAGATGAGTAAATACTTCAGTGGTAGTCATTAGCGGCATGTTGGAGGGAATGTCTCCATAGCATTTGTTCTCACAGAATGATGATAATAAAGATATGTCATGAGGCGCATCTGGTATTGCAGCCTTCAGTTGGTTTATGTCGGACTGAAAGTATCTACTGAATTGATCACATGTATGTAACCTGATTTGATGGTAATGATTGTGATGATTTGTGTTTGTTTGTCAAGGTATTAATTGCTTTCCATATATCTTTAGTGTTGGTTTTATCTATTAT
Organism: Cepaea hortensis; assembly: GCA_963921405.1. Classification (NCBI taxonomy): domain Eukaryota; kingdom Metazoa; phylum Mollusca; class Gastropoda; order Stylommatophora; family Helicidae; genus Cepaea; species Cepaea hortensis. Next base: position 4,484,249 of record OY992889.1, on the reverse strand, counting down.
TAAGTTCTTAAAATAGTTTTTCTTTTCCTTCCGAATAACATATTGAACTTTTGTTTCTCAGACTACGGTACATAGTTAGATCTCTATTTTTATGTGCCCTGTCCCAGTCTCTCATAAGTTCAACTACATCCTGTGTGATCCACGGGGGCTTTGTGTGATGTTTAACACGAACTTCCTTAAATGGAACATGCTTATCAAATATACTTAGAAAGGTTTTTAGCCAGTGGTCCAGAGCATCGTCTGGGTCAGGAAGCTGGTAAACATAGTCCAGAGATGAGTTGAGCAAATCTTGTAAGAAGACGTCTCAATTGAAATGTTTGTAATTTCTATATTTTATACTTATATGTTTGTGTGTTGGAGTGTTGGTGCCTCTTTTCGACCACGTGCAACATACTGGGTAGTGATCGCTCATTGCATTAATAGGTACAGTACATTCTGTGATGTTGTCAGCACACATAGTATAAATATGATCTATAAGTGTTGCAGATGATTTAGTTAGTTCTAGTGGCTTGTTTGACTACTGTTGGAAGTTTTATGACTATTATGTTTTCACATGTTTTGTTTGATTTGTTAGTGTCTATGTTGAAGTCACCTAGCAATATTATTTCCCTAGCATTACTAAAGACTACATCCATCATAGTGGTGAATTTTTCATACCAGATATTTCCTGCACTAGGGTTTCGATAAAGATAGCCAACTACTAGTGGTATGTGATTTTGAGGGCTTAACCTCAAGCCATACACACTCAATCTCACAGGTTTCAAAATCTAGCCTGCGGTGGGCGTTAAGCGAGTTGGAAATATAAACTGCAATACCCGTCTCTTTTTTCTGATAGGGATCTCTTCTAATGGTTTTAAAACCTCTGATAGCGATGTCATCATCTGAGATGTTAACCATTTAATCGACTTTCGCTAACTCCGAACATGTGAAAATTTTGATTAAGTATAAGTGATAGTTCGGGCAGCTTCCCTAATAGATGGCATATGTTTGAATGCCCGATTCTGAGCCCATTATTCCTGAGCCAGAGTTCATACTTATTAGACATTTCAACAATGTGTAATCACAAGTTTAAAAGCAAAACACACACACACACACACACAAAGTGAATACAAATTATGTCCCTTATTACAATACACACTCTAAAGTACAGAGAAACAGTAATATCTCTGTCAATATATAAAAATACGTACGCAGATCCGTAAGGAAGTAAAAACACAATTAAAAGTATTATAAAAACTATACAGCTAAGTACTATCAATTAATATAAAGTCAAAACAAGTCAATGTTTGTAGTTATAACCTAATACTTTGCTAGATCAAGTAATAACCAAATATGCAGATAAACGTTCTAGGAGAGACTCTTTCTTGAACCGAGATCCGGTGTAGCTTTGTGCTAAGTTGCAAGTAAATACCAGGTTGTGTTGGTTGTTGGTATAGCGACATTATAAGTGCTTGACGAAGTGTAGCTGGGCTATACCATGTGAGGTGCAACCATTCTGGGTTACAATGAAATGGGTACTGATGATGTCTCATGGGTATGTAATGACTACCAACTAGAGCATCTGGTTGGTAGCTGACAGGAGGTTGTGGTGGCACGTCGTTGTTCCTGAGAGCTGGTTCCTTTCTGGGGAGAATAGGACAAATATCTTTGTAATTATTACCCTCCTGTGTGAAAGACGACGTATTTAACGGACTTGGTGTGGTGGTAGTGTTCCATCTGGCTTGGATTTCAGGTGCAGTGGTTATGAGTGGTCTGCACACTTCTGGCCTATTGGTACTTGATGTGACGGGAGTATGTCGTCTGGCTTTAGTTTCCGGAGTAGCTAAAAGTGTCCGACATGATCCCATATTGGATGTATGGTGTGTCCGTTCTGGATATTTGATATTCTTGGCAAGCAAACCCAATGTTGCCCAATGTAGACAAATGTATTTGATCCTTATAAAGACTCTTTTTTCTTTTGCACCAGCCTGTGAAGTGAATGATGCTGTGTTGTTGATGAATTGTATCTTGTTTTGAGAACAGAACCTCTGCAAAATGTTGTTATTTATGTCAGCTAGATGGCGCTGGTGTCCATAACTCGGTGATATGATGGAGGAGAAGAAAATGAGTTAGGAAAAGTGTGAGGGCAAACCTGGGTAGTTCAGCTTCTCAGGTGTGTTGAGCCATTCATATGGCAGCCACGTCTTGGTCGCCGTGCAGCCATAGGCTCGCACCCATGCATCGTACATGGTGCTGGGGGCCAGATAGTTGTGAATATAAAGGAACTTGAACTTGGGCATGACGAGGAACATTGTCTTTGTCCCTTGTGTGGCCATGTTGATCTTCCGACAGGTGCCTGTAAGCTCCACTACGAAGTGTTCCTTGATTAGGTTTAGGTCGTACTGGCCTAAGTTGAAGCCCAACACTGGGACTTGCCCACACCACTCACGCATTTTCTTCTGCAGTTGTGGGTGCAGTTTGTCCAGGTCTTCAGGAAGGTAACGCGCTTTCATCTTGGCTTGTTTCGCGGTTGCGTGCCGATGCAGGTCCGCCATGAAGTCGGCTATCAAGGCTTTTGGGTCTGCATTGCTCAGGTGGGTCAGCTGCTCCTCTATGGTGTCCCCCACCGAAACGGATATCAGAATCTGGTGGCTCTCATAGGTGAGGTCGGGGGTGGGGTGCTGGGCTTGAGCCTTGTCACGCCAGGCCTCAAAGTCATAAAAGATCACGTGAAGGTAGACCACCATCTGCACCTGAGGCATTGGGGCCCTGCTTGGGGCCCCTTAGGGGTGCGAATTGGGGTTGGTTTGGAGGGTGCAAATCGGGGTCAGTTCGAACTCCTATTCGAGCCCCCTTAGGGGTGCGATTAGGGGGTCGGTCTGAACCCCTAAGGGGGGTGCGAATCAGCCCAGCGAGCGAGTGTGGTGTGGTGGTGACAGGCTAATCCCTGATATACTACTACAGTAGCTGTTCATCTATTAGATTATGCTAACAGTAACTTTTAATCTGTTAATTTATAGTCACACTAACTGTTCATCTGTTAGTGTGACGAAACGCGTTTATCTGTCTTGGGTCGTCAAGTTCCCGCACTATTTTGGCGCGTCATCGGGGACTTTCCCAGCTAAAAATAGACTGAGGGAAGCCGATGGAGGACTTATTATATAGAATCGTCTCGAAACACTGGAATTCGAGTAACCCGTGATGTTGGGTATCGCTCTAAATTCCCGTGCAGAGAGATCTAGAAACTCTAGGCGGGGAATGACGTTTTCCCGAGAAAGTATCTTTTCTCAAGAAGCACTCGCTTCTTGTGCGCATCGAGTTGGCACGAAGCGGGAAATTGGCTAAACCAGCCATTCACTTACTTTTGTTCGAAGAGAACAGACGCTGGCCTGAATGTGAGCCATTTTTGTGTTGCGTCTCACCTCAACCATGATTCGGCTGACTGTTATGAAAAGGAAGCTGAGAAGCCCTTGAACAGTTCGGAAGCTGACTGGAGAGCTGGTTTCACCATCCAGGTAGATATTTGGTTAAATCATTTAACTTTGTACGTGTGTTCCACACGCCATTGTTCTAACCTCATTACCTATGCGGATGTCCTTGCATACTAATTAGCAAACCGATCGATAACGCAGGTGACAATTAATCGTGGGTTTGTTTACCGTGTGCTCGCGAATCAGCTGTTAGGAACGCCGTAATGTGATGTGGGCGATTTGGGTTCCAAATATATGTACCATATATTGCCAATCGTTGCATCTATTAGGTTGCTGTGTTAGAATAAAACCTAGTTACTTGTGCCGGATGGAAACTTAGATTATGTCAGTCAGTTGCTGAAGCCAGAAGAACGGTTAGAAAACCAGGTAAGTTGGTAGGTGGAGATTCAGACAAAATTGTGCTTAGTTACTAAGTAAAGGAAGAACTTAGTTCTGTGCCACCAGGAATGATGTCACTATTGTGTAATAACTTAATAGTGAATTCATTGTGTGGACCAGCGGATTTCTGTGGAAAGGTAAGTGGCTTTGGTGCTATATCTATATATATATGATGTGACATTGTGTATATATATTAGGTCATAGCATGTGATACTTCCTGGGGTAATTCCGAACACCGAATAGCTGGACGCGTGATAACACTGCGTGCCGTCGCGATGTAAATATGCGTTCTGAAATCTTGTCTAAGCTATCCTGTTTCTTTCATACTGGCGCTAGTGCGAGTGAATGCTAAGGTGCTGGAAGTATGGAAGGATGCAGGAGGCTGTATGAGACTGGGGAAATATAGAATATGGGGATGTGAAAGCAAGTTATGAAAGTATGTGTTGGTAGACCAAACCAACGATGAAGTTCAGTCCAGGCCAAGGCTAAACCACTTGGGAGGACAGAACTGGAACAGTACCCTTGGAACATGTGGGGAACATGTATTCTCAAGAAGGCTTCTTGACTCTAAGGTAGAGTCTGATAAGAAGAGTTTGCTGTGGCGTGGGCAGGTGGTCCCACCAGCAAACAGGCTTGTGTACATATTGGATGTGATCATGTACTATTCCTATATCCCGAGGGATGGTATATTGATCAAGTTTATGTTTCTTAATGTACATTGATGATGTTAGGAACGAGTCTAGGGACTCTTTACCTATTTGTTTAGTTCGATTAAATTAGAACAATAACAGCCTTGTATCATTACTGACGTTAGCGACGACTGGTAGATGATTAGGGATAGGTGAGACCAATGATCAGACTCGTCATTCTGATGTCTAGCTCTGTTTGACGGGCTGTTCTGTGAGGCCAGCTGACATTTGTGAACCCATGCTTGACTACTCTCCATATAGAGATAATGCTTTGGTTATATGAATAACTAACTAGCAGGACTGAGAATTGAGTAGTTTTGGTAGGATGCATGTGAACTAATGTTTGGGCCAGTGTACTCTCACCGGTCGCTCTTCCTTTTCAGGAGTTTGCCTGTTGAGGAACCAGTCAACTATAATTGTTGTTGGCAGAAAACCACTTCGTGTGACAGAGCGAAGGGTTCAGTTCTTTACTTATCACGCCAGACTCCATCACACCAGGTACCCAATGTGATTCACCATGCGTGAAGGTTGCTGCAAGACATACAACTGCCCTGAAGGTGCACGTGTGGGAAGTGATGGTTTGTGATCGTTTAAAATAGAAGATACTCTGGTTTTGCCAGGAACATTTCAGCATGTTGAGTAATCATGCTCGACAGGGAACACCGGTCCGTCTGGTTTGACGGGGGTTCTGCCTAAACGCAGAAGTAACTAATCTTCAGACACTTGAATGGTTCTTTGGACAGCTCGAGTGGCAGGTCTTGAGAAGAACTACACCAGTATGGACGTGTGTCAAGTGTAACCCGGTGGAAGGGACTAGGGATTATAGTCCAACCTGAATTGTTTCCGTAAAATAGATGTCTGATTCTATTCATGTACTGTTTCCGTATCCAGATTATCAACTGTGTTCTAGAAGGACTCAGTAACTTTTCAGTAGCCATATCTGATCCTACAAAGTGTGACTGTAAGAGACCATTGAATTGGTCAATGCCATATCGGTTCTGCAGTGGGACTGTGCTATGAGTGACAGACCATTCGGTTGGTCAGTGACTATTTAGTTCATCGAAGTAACCAATACTTGGAGCCAAGTCCAGGAAGATTGTCTCCAACTCGGTTGTGTTCGAGAACTGTATTACCAGTGACTCCGTGGGAGTGTTATAGATGCAGTTGGTCCAGTGAAGTGTGGTCCAGCAGTGACTCTATTGTTGTGGTTCCACGTTCGGGAGACGGAGTGGTCTCCAAGGTTCTAGTCATCTCACTGGAAGGAAGCCGGGTGAGTGGCGGACCGACTGGACGGGACATCTGCATCCACTCTACTTCTCAACTCGATGAAGACACCTACATCTCTAAGTCTTTCTCTACTCTATCTTCTATTTGTGTAAATAGATTCTTCTATCAGGATGTTCATTTCAGTTCTATATTCTCAAGGGTAGAATAAACTTTATGTAAGTTGACTTGCTCTTGGTATAATGATTGAGTGTGGTCTCGGACGATGCCTAAGTGTTCATTGTTCAACAGGTGTAGGTAGTTAGTGGGGGTCTAGAATCTGGAGGGGTGTGTAGACGTAACTAAATAACCTGAGATCAACCACAGAGAAAAAAAAGTGTATCTGCTCGTCCAACCCCTGGGGCTAGAATACACGGGAGTGCTAGAGACACCTCGGGTGTGGTTCACTCTCACTACCCAAGGTGAACCAGAAACACTCCGTTACAGAGTGGGGGCTCGTCCGGGATTATTCCAAGATCTTTGTGTGTTGTAGACCTCTCACATAGGGATAGGGACTTTGTCTTTATCCTCTACTACAGTCTACATAAGATTCTACTACTTCTACCTATTTCCTAACTGTCTGACGGACATTTGTGTTGTGGTGATTAGTTAGTACTATTGATTATTGATTCATTGTATTGCTTCACCCACACATACTTGAGTACCCACCTATCATAGTCAACATGTCTACCCAAGAGTTAGACTTGGACAAAGTTCAGGAAACTGGACGTAAGTCTGGTCTTGAAGGAGATGCTTTGAAATCCTATGTCCAAGAGGTGGAAAGAAATTTTCGCCAAGAGGAAAGAGAGAGGAGGAGAGCAGAAAGAGAACTGGAAGCCAGTAAAGTGGCTCTTGAGGAAAAGAGGATAGCGGCTGATACTGAAATGAAACGGCTTGAGTTGGAAGCCGAGAAAGAAAAACGTGACCATGAGTATCGAATGAAGCTACTTGAGGCACAAGTGCCTGCTACAGGTGTAACTGATGGAGCTATGGGAGGAGGTGTACCTCCTGGCTCAGAGTCAACCAGTAGACGTGACTACCAGGCTATGAAATGGCCTTTACAGCCGTTCGAACCCGAGAAGGAACGGATAGACCAATACTTAGAGAAGTATGAAGCCATGTCTATTGCAATGGGTCTAGACAAACAGAAATGGTGTTTGAAACTCTCCCAGGGACTCCGTGCAGAAGGTTATGAGGTGTATGCACGCTTACCACCGGGGTTACAGAATGATTACCCGGCATTGAAAGCGGCTCTCTTGAAGAGATTCGAGATCACAGCGCACTCATACCGAAGGAAGTTTCGAACGGCGAAGCGAGAACCTGGTGAACTGTTTTCAGCATACAGTGTGAGATTGAACTCATACCTTCTTAAATGGATGGCCTTGGCCGGATTTAAGGAGGAGTATGAAAGTTTGCGTGAGTTGATGGTTGTAGATCAGATGCGAATGCAAATGTCTATACCCTTGCGAAACTTCTTAGGTGAGAATGGGGCTGAGAGATTGGATATAGTCACCAAGTTAGCCGAAAGATACGTTGAAGTCTATGGCGAGACTGGGGACACCAGTCCAACAGAGCCGAGATCGAAAGATCCGGATCAAGGTAAGTCAAAGAAGAAGTCAAAGAAGACCCAAGGTTCTGATGAACCAAAGAAACAGGTAGGCTCTTTAGAGAAGATCTCTAACGTCAACCAAGGTAAGAATAGCCCACCTAGTTCTCCAAAGAGGAAGTGGAGTGAACGATGGTGCAAATTCTGCAAGTCCAGCACTCACAATACGAGTGAGTGTAAGAGTAAGCCCAAGGACTTTCACTTTGCTTGTCTTGCAGAGGTTAGGGATAGATCTTGCAGGAAAGTGAAGTCGGTTGATGGGAATGGAGAAACTAGACGACCTCCAGTGGTTGAGAGAGTAGAAGTGAATGGGCAACAGGTGTCGTGCCTCTACGACACAGGATTGCAATTTTCAGCTGTAATTGCATCCCACCTGACAGGCCCAGAGCAACTCACCGGAGAGATGACGGAGATACAGCCAGCCAGTAGGAGTGCTGTGGCGTTACGTTGCCCGATTGCCAATGTGGAGATTCGGAGCAAGTACGTTACTGGACGCATTCAGGCGGCAGTCGTACCGGATCCTCTCTATCCCCTAATTCTAGGCCGGAAGTACGTGTTTCTGGGCGAACCAGAACACCCTAGCATCCATAAGTCTAGGCAGGTCAGAGATACAGAGGAAGAGGGTCTCGAAAAGGTAAGTCTCCGAAATACTCACCCGGATAGAATGAGTAATGCTCGGAGCAAGGATGCGACGGAGTGTCCTTGTTCGGAATGGTTGCCCAACAATGAAAACCCGTTAACTCAGGGTAAGTTCAACTCTGATAACCAGTCACCGGTAATTCAGACTGGACCAGAGAAAAGGCAGAGGGAACGTAAGTTGGTTCCTGAGAGCTTCAGAGCTAATCTGCTGCGAACGGTACATGTCAGGTCCCCAACCGGACATCTGACTGTAGGGACAACCAGTAAATGTCTATCCCGGTACTATTGGTGGCCGGGAATGACAGGCGACGTGCGCAGGTATATTAGGTCTTGTCCGGAGTGCCGTAAATGCACACCTGAGAAACGGACGAAGACGAAGATATCCTTAGAGGTTGGAGACCGAGTTCTAGTACTCCTCCCAATCGAGGGGAACGAATTCGAAATCGGGTGGCAGGGCCCATTCCTAGTGGATAAAGTGGGGCTCCACAAGCACTATGGAGTGGTGATCCTGGGAAAGTCTACTACTTTCCATTCCAGTCTCCTCATGCGCTATGAGGGGAAGCCCGATGATAAGTCCACCAGCCCAAGGGCGCAGAGATTCGCTGAAATAACGGTTCGGGGTTCAGGTCAGGTAGCGGAAAGCCTGTCACACCATAGGAAGTCCTATATGTATGTGCAGGTACCTTCTTCGGTTCAGCCCGGTGCTCGGGGGAACATGACCGGCCAAAGGAACACCCGCAGTGCTAGCTACACTGAGAACCGAGGTAGGAAGAGGTGGGTTGTGTCGGAACGGACACATACCCTTGGTCCCTCAATCCGACCGACTGCAGTCCAGCTGGGTCCTCGAAAGGGGAAGCTGGAGTTGCAGAAGTCCAGTAAACTCTGGCAGGAACGATCGTTAAATCAGGTCGAGACGGGAGCTCTGGTCCGCAAGATACTGCGAGATGCCCGATCGCAGTAGCGGAGTAGGCGTTGAACACCCGTGATACTGAATAGCTTGCCACCCCACCGAATGTGGTAAAAGTATTCTATACAATATTGACGGGTTAGACTTCCTCACCCGCCATCCGGTCTCTTAGAAAGAGGAACGAACGACATAGACAGCTTCTGCGTAGAAGTGGAACGACGGGGTCGATCCTCTTAAAGTGGGGGCCTATGTGACGAAACGCGTTTATCTGTCTTGGGTCGTCAAGTTCCCGCACTATTTTGGCGCGTCATCGGGGACTTTCCCAGCTAAAAATAGACTGAGGGAAGCCGATGGAGGACTTATTATATAGAATCGTCTCGAAACACTGGAATTCGAGTAACCCGTGATGTTGGGTATCGCTCTAAATTCCCGTGCAGAGAGATCTAGAAACTCTAGGCGGGGAATGACGTTTTCCCGAGAAAGTATCTTTTCTCAAGAAGCACTCGCTTCTTGTGCGCATCGAGTTGGCACGAAGCGGGAAATTGGCTAAACCAGCCATTCACTTACTTTTGTTCGAAGAGAACAGACGCTGGCCTGAATGTGAGCCATTTTTGTGTTGCGTCTCACCTCAACCATGATTCGGCTGACTGTTATGAAAAGGAAGCTGAGAAGCCCTTGAACAGTTCGGAAGCTGACTGGAGAGCTGGTTTCACCATCCAGGTAGATATTTGGTTAAATCATTTAACTTTGTACGTGTGTTCCACACGCCATTGTTCTAACCTCATTACCTATGCGGATGTCCTTGCATACTAATTAGCAAACCGATCGATAACGCAGGTGACAATTAATCGTGGGTTTGTTTACCGTGTGCTCGCGAATCAGCTGTTAGGAACGCCGTAATGTGATGTGGGCGATTTGGGTTCCAAATATATGTACCATATATTGCCAATCGTTGCATCTATTAGGTTGCTGTGTTAGAATAAAACCTAGTTACTTGTGCCGGATGGAAACTTAGATTATGTCAGTCAGTTGCTGAAGCCAGAAGAACGGTTAGAAAACCAGGTAAGTTGGTAGGTGGAGATTCAGACAAAATTGTGCTTAGTTACTAAGTAAAGGAAGAACTTAGTTCTGTGCCACCAGGAATGATGTCACTATTGTGTAATAACTTAATAGTGAATTCATTGTGTGGACCAGCGGATTTCTGTGGAAAGGTAAGTGGCTTTGGTGCTATATCTATATATATATGATGTGACATTGTGTATATATATTAGGTCATAGCATGTGATACTTCCTGGGGTAATTCCGAACACCGAATAGCTGGACGCGTGATAACACTGCGTGCCGTCGCGATGTAAATATGCGTTCTGAAATCTTGTCTAAGCTATCCTGTTTCTTTCATACTGGCGCTAGTGCGAGTGAATGCTAAGGTGCTGGAAGTATGGAAGGATGCAGGAGGCTGTATGAGACTGGGGAAATATAGAATATGGGGATGTGAAAGCAAGTTATGAAAGTATGTGTTGGTAGACCAAACCAACGATGAAGTTCAGTCCAGGCCAAGGCTAAACCACTTGGGAGGACAGAACTGGAACAGTACCCTTGGAACATGTGGGGAACATGTATTCTCAAGAAGGCTTCTTGACTCTAAGGTAGAGTCTGATAAGAAGAGTTTGCTGTGGCGTGGGCAGGTGGTCCCACCAGCAAACAGGCTTGTGTACATATTGGATGTGATCATGTACTATTCCTATATCCCGAGGGATGGTATATTGATCAAGTTTATGTTTCTTAATGTACATTGATGATGTTAGGAACGAGTCTAGGGACTCTTTACCTATTTGTTTAGTTCGATTAAATTAGAACAATAACAGCCTTGTATCATTACTGACGTTAGCGACGACTGGTAGATGATTAGGGATAGGTGAGACCAATGATCAGACTCGTCATTCTGATGTCTAGCTCTGTTTGACGGGCTGTTCTGTGAGGCCAGCTGACATTTGTGAACCCATGCTTGACTACTCTCCATATAGAGATAATGCTTTGGTTATATGAATAACTAACTAGCAGGACTGAGAATTGAGTAGTTTTGGTAGGATGCATGTGAACTAATGTTTGGGCCAGTGTACTCTCACCGGTCGCTCTTCCTTTTCAGGAGTTTGCCTGTTGAGGAACCAGTCAACTATAATTGTTGTTGGCAGAAAACCACTTCGTGTGACAGAGCGAAGGGTTCAGTTCTTTACTTATCACGCCAGACTCCATCACACCAGGTACCCAATGTGATTCACCATGCGTGAAGGTTGCTGCAAGACATACAACTGCCCTGAAGGTGCACGTGTGGGAAGTGATGGTTTGTGATCGTTTAAAATAGAAGATACTCTGGTTTTGCCAGGAACATTTCAGCATGTTGAGTAATCATGCTCGACAGGGAACACCGGTCCGTCTGGTTTGACGGGGGTTCTGCCTAAACGCAGAAGTAACTAATCTTCAGACACTTGAATGGTTCTTTGGACAGCTCGAGTGGCAGGTCTTGAGAAGAACTACACCAGTATGGACGTGTGTCAAGTGTAACCCGGTGGAAGGGACTAGGGATTATAGTCCAACCTGAATTGTTTCCGTAAAATAGATGTCTGATTCTATTCATGTACTGTTTCCGTATCCAGATTATCAACTGTGTTCTAGAAGGACTCAGTAACTTTTCAGTAGCCATATCTGATCCTACAAAGTGTGACTGTAAGAGACCATTGAATTGGTCAATGCCATATCGGTTCTGCAGTGGGACTGTGCTATGAGTGACAGACCATTCGGTTGGTCAGTGACTATTTAGTTCATCGAAGTAACCAATACTTGGAGCCAAGTCCAGGAAGATTGTCTCCAACTCGGTTGTGTTCGAGAACTGTATTACCAGTGACTCCGTGGGAGTGTTATAGATGCAGTTGGTCCAGTGAAGTGTGGTCCAGCAGTGACTCTATTGTTGTGGTTCCACGTTCGGGAGACGGAGTGGTCTCCAAGGTTCTAGTCATCTCACTGGAAGGAAGCCGGGTGAGTGGCGGACCGACTGGACGGGACATCTGCATCCACTCTACTTCTCAACTCGATGAAGACACCTACATCTCTAAGTCTTTCTCTACTCTATCTTCTATTTGTGTAAATAGATTCTTCTATCAGGATGTTCATTTCAGTTCTATATTCTCAAGGGTAGAATAAACTTTATGTAAGTTGACTTGCTCTTTGTATAATGATTGAGTGTGGTCTCGGACGATGCCTAAGTGTTCATTGTTCAACAGGTGTAGGTAGTTAGTGGGGGTCTAGAATCTGGAGGGGTGTGTAGACGTAACTAAATAACCTGAGATCAACCACAGAGAAAAAAAAGTGTATCTGCTCGTCCAACCCCTGGGGCTAGAATACACGGGAGTGCTAGAGACACCTCGGGTGTGGTTCACTCTCACTACCCAAGGTGAACCCGAAACACTCCGTGACAGTTAGATTACATCATATTAGCTGTTCATCTGTTAGATTATGCTCACAGTAACTGTTTAACTGTTAGATTATGCTCACAGTAACTGTTTATCTGTTAGATTACACTCAGTGTAGCTGTTCATATGTTACATTACATTCACATAAATGTATGCTACTTCAGATTACTTACACATCTGCTTATTTTACCTTACATTCCTAAGAACTGTTTATTCTCTTTATGTTTCAGAAACACATCCTAGTTTCCAGAGTTGTTGATCCCTCATCACACAAGAACAGACATTAATAAATGGAGAATAAGATGGCATGTGGTAACATAGATGTGAAATTCAAGCTGTCAGATGAACTGTGGGAGTACCAGAGTCAGGAATCCAGCACAGTGTTGGACAAGGCAGATTGTTGTAGCATTCAAGAAATGGCTGTGAACAGTAACATAGAATCAGCAATGGCTGTGAACAGTAACATAGAATCAGCAATGGCTGTGAACACAGGTAAAAGATCTTACAAGTGTGATGATTGTGGCAATTCATTCAGGCAGTTTGGCATTTTGAAATATCACATGGGAACACACACAGGAGAGAAACCATACAAGTGTGATGATTGTGGCGCTTCATTTTCTAGAGTGAATAGTATGCTGTACCACACGAGAACACATACAGGAGAGAAACCTTACAAGTGTGATGATTGTTGTGCTGCTTTTGGTAGACTTTATGAGCTGAAATACCACAGCAGAACACATACAGGAGAGGAACTGTACAAGTGTGATGTCTGTGGTGTTGCTTTTGCTAGACTTCACAAGCTAAAATACCACAAGAGAACACATACAGAAGAGAAATTTTACAAGTGTGATGATTGCGGTGCTGCTTTTTCTAAAGCTCTCAGTCTGAAATGCCACAAGAGAACACATACAAGAGAGAAATCTTTCAAGTGTGATGATTGTGGCGCTGTATTTTCTAAAGCTGATAATATGCTGTACCACAAGAAAACACAACATACAGGAGAGAAACCTTACAAGTGTAATGATTGTTGTGCTACTTTTGGTAGACCTTGCGAGCTTAAATACCACAAGAGAACACATACAGGAGAGAAACCTTACCAGTGTGATGTCTGTGGTGCTTCATTTACTGTAGCTAGCAGTCTAACACCCCACAAGAGAACACATACACAAGAGAAACCTTACACGTGTGATGATTGTGGTATTGCTTTTGCTAGATATGGTGATCTAAAATACCACAAGAGAACACATACAGGAGAGAAACCTTACAAGTGTGATGATTGTGGGGCTGCTTTTGCTAGACCTGGCAACCTGAAACTCCACAAGAGAAAACATATAGGAGAGAAACCTTATAAGTGTGATGATTGTGGCGCTGTGTATTCAAGTCACACTAGTCTGTGGTACCACAAGAGAAAACATACAGGAGAGAAACCTTACAAATGTGATGATTGTGGCGCTGTATTTTCTATTGCCGGTGCTCTAAAGTGCCACAAGAGAACACACACAGGAGAGAAACCTTACAAATGTGATGATTGTGGTACTGTATGTTCTAGTTCCAGTGGTCTGAAGTACCATAAAAGAACACATACAGGAGAGAAACCTTATAAGTGTGATGATTGTGGTGCTGCTTTTGCTAGACCTGACAGACTGAAGTGCCACAAGAGAACACATACAGGGGAGAAACCACACTTGTGTGGTATCTGTGGTGTTTCGTTTACAGCAGCTGTCCATTTAAGGTACCACAAGAGGACACATACAGGTGAGAAACCTTACATGTGTAATGATTGTGGTGCAGCTTTTGTTAGACCTGTCGAGCTAAAATACCACAAGAGAACACATACAGGAGAGAAACCTTACAAGTGTGATGATTGTGGGGCTGTATTTTCTAGATCTGATAATCTGCTGTACCACAAGAGAACACATACAGGAGAGAAACCTTACAAGTGTGATGATTGTGGGGCTGTATTTTCTAGAACTGATTATCTGCTGTACCATAAGAGATCACATACAGGAGAGAAACCTTGCAAGTGTGATTATTGTGGTGCTGCTTTTGCCAGACCTGACATGCTGAAACACCACAAAAGAACACACACTGTAGAGAAACCTTACAAGTGTGATGATTGTGGGGCTGCTTTTGCTAGACTTAACAATCTGAAGTGCCACATGAAAATGCATACAGGACAGAAGTGATACATGTTTGGTGATTGTATTGCATGTTTAACGCAATGATTCCGTCTAAGGAACCTGAAAATAAATCAATCACATGAGAAGAATCTTCCCTTTGAAAGAAACTCATGAGATCTCATTCAGGAAAAAACCTTACTATTGTGGTCATTATTGTTCAGGAAAACTAAGTAAAAGGCCCTGTTTACATTCCTGGGGACCTGTCAGGCATAAGGGTCCAGCCGATATATTTATAGACCAAACAGGGCATTCCCACGGTGACTCTGGATAACTTTGTGCTGATCACAGCCCTTATGTGCCGGCGCCGCATCTGTCAAATTTCTGCCCTATCAAATGTTGATGGTACGTGACATGCCTACTATGATTGTAACGGGTAACGGGGAATCAGGGTTCGATTCCAGAGAGGGAGCATGAGAAACGGCATTTGTTAAGAGTGTTTTCATTAATCAAGAATGAAAGCCAGAGGCGTGAAGTCGATCAGACACCATCGTAGTTCTGACCATGAACGATGCTGACTAGCCATCCCAGTGGCAAAGTGAAGCAAAATGGAATGGAATATACCTATACCTTGGCAAAGCAAATCCATTGCACTCAAAAATCCAAATCATTCACATGGTGCCACTACATTCTTGGTCCAGACACTTGTTCTACGGCTCATCTGGCTTATGATAGAACAGTGGTTCTCAACCGGTGGGGAATTCCCCCCCAGGGGGGAATTTCAGGGTTTCCAGGGGGGAATTTCAGGGTTTCCAGGGGGGAATGAAGACCATTTCAAGATCGTGTTAATACAAGAACCGATTACTTGACATTGTTTTTCCCTTCATACTTTACAGTTATGTATGTCTCGTCCTTCTAAAATTCATTTTATAAAGTAAGTAGACCCACAAATCATGTTTTATGTGGATGTCTAGACTTGTTTTAGTATATGCTACTACATTTGCCTTCCACTTTTACGTATACTGTGTAGGGGTGAGGGGATTTTTAGATAGGAAATATGTATGAAAGGGGGGGGGGGGGAATGACGTTCTGAAAATACGGTGAAGGGGGGAACGGGCCAAATTTTTGATAGGAAGGGGGGAAATGGCGTTCTGAAAATATGGTGAAGGGGGGAATGGGCCAAAAAAGGTTGAGAACCACTGTGATAGAAAGACATTTCAGACTTATAGGGGAAAAGTTATGCATACCCCAAGCCACTGGAAGACGAGGAACTTCTTGTATTGTAGAACAAGAACAATACACAACCCAGGCTGTGGATTTGACATTTATCATGATAACTGGATACATAATTGAAGCCACACACAGACTCGCTTGCCTGTAGGTTCACTATTCATAGGTTCATATTTGTCCTCCCCTGTCAGGTTTTTGACAACATACTACACCTGATCACAACATACATAAACTCATTCATTCGTTCATTCAGTAGCATATCCTTTGCAGAACCTCGCTCCCATAACAACCTGGAAAACCTCTCGATCATAAGGAACATTTCCCATATCCGAAACACCCATCTGGAGATCATCTGCCATATCCTGCACCCATCTTCTTTTTGGCCTTCCTCTTCCTCTCTTCCCAGGCATATACCCCTCCATTATTGTTCTTTCCAAACTTTCACGACGTTTCAAGTGACCAATATATTTCAATTTTCTTTGTTTTATCACCTTTAATAGCCAACCTTCTTCAATATTCAGCTCTTGAAGCATGGATGCATTTGTTCTGTTCTTAATCCAAGATATTCTTAGAACTCGTCTATAACATATACATACAAAGTCATTTATGCACTTGTTTAGTAGTTTCCAGGTCTCACAGGCATATATTGTCATAGGAAAGATGCATACTCTTAAATATCTGATGTTTGTAATTCTATCTGTCCTTCTCCACAATCTATTCAGTTGTTTTAGTCTTTAAAGAGCAATAGATATTCGTCTTTTAACTTCTTTTATTGTGTCACCATTGTTGGTAGTCAATGACCTATATATTCAAAATTTTCCACAACCTCCAATTGTTCCTCATTAACATATATTTCTGTCTCTATAGTAGTTTTATCTGTATGCATTATCTTTGTTTTTGCTATGTTAAGATATAAGTTGTGATTTTCACTATTTAATTGGGTTGAGGCTATTGGGTTTTCTATACCAGTCTGTGTTGTGGATAGCAATACTGTATCATCAACATACCGAATCTCTGGTATGTCATGACCACCGATATTTAAGGCATCATATAGCTCCCTGTTTATATCAACTCTTACATTTCTCATTATATTTTCAGCGTACAGGTTAAACAAATAGGGTGACAGCACGCAGCCCTGACGGACTCCTTGCTTGATGTCAAACCAATCTGATGTCTCGCCATCTATTCTAACCGCTGCTTGTTGGTCTAGATAGAGCATTTTTATGAGTTGTATTACATGTGATGGAAAGCCCATATTCCTCATGATTTCCCAAAGTATCTAATATTGTACACAATCAAATGCCTTTGAATAATCTGCAAAACATGAGAATATGTTTACATTAAATTCTCTGCACTTCTCTATTATTAAACACATGTTGAGTATGTGATCTCTTGCAGTGGCGTCACTGGGGTTGGTGTCACCCAGTGCGGTAAACTCTTGGTGTCACCCCTCTAGACTTTCACCATGGTCTTCTTCCGAGTGTTCCTGTACCATATATAATCGCATATAGTAATGTTTGTAAAATAAGTCAAAAAGTTAATAAGGACATAAGAAAGAAAACAAATTGAACAATATAACTTCAATACTTCAGGTAAAACATAAATAAAGAACTTCGACAAACTCGGACAAAGTTAAATCTTTGTTATTTAACATTAAAATTTCTAAAATTAACAATGAACGGTTATGGAGCTATGTCTGCTTTGTCAAATTTGCAATTTTTTTATTTTGGTGTCACCCCTTGATGGTGTCACCCGGTGCGGCCCGCACCCCCCTAGTGACGCCCCTGATCTCTTGTTCCTCTTCCTTGTCTAAATCCAGATTGAACCACGTTAATTTCTTCTTCAATTTTCTTAGTCTTCCCATTATGATTTTTAGTAGAATTGTACTTGCATGACTGATCATTCATTGTTTTATTAATTCTAACGTGGCTGATGTAATCCTAAGTAATTGGAAATATAACAACTGATTTTATTTGCATACCAATGGCATATTTTGTTTGAATATTTAGCTTAAATCAATAACCGTCATGGGTCTAATGTGGGGATTGAGGCTGTGTGACTGCGGGAGTTGACAGAAGATGGAGTTTTCAGTCCGAAGTACATGGTTTACGAGAGTCGGGATCCACGAGTGACTCAGAATTGCTGAGTGAGTGAACTAGTGAGCTCACGTATTCTTCCCCAGGACATGAGCCAGTATACTTGGGGGGGGGGGGGGGTGAGATGAGTTTCCTGGCAGGCACAAAGAGCAGTGGTCCAGCCTTTGTGTTTGATTATTATCGATGTTCTTGTCATGTGTTCTCAACGATGTTTAGTCAGTTATAGATTAAAACATGTGTGTACCTTTGATGTATATCATCGAGGGATAAAAGAATCAGCATTTGGGTTAGATAAAACAGCATTGTTGTGTTGTGAATTGCTCGGAGCAGTCTGTGATGTCATGTGTCAGCTGTATGTGTTATATGTTGTATGTTACTGCCTAGTGTAGATATGAAGCCACAATGATGTGTCCCAGGAATGGGTGGAGTAGTCTCTGTTGACATGTCAGCTGTATGCGTTGTATGTTGTGTATTAAAAGCCCAGTGTAAACTTAGCCACAGTAAAGTGACCAAGGAATGGGAGAAGAGTGGAGCCAACAAGTCTACATGTAGCCACAGTAAAGTGACCAAGGAATGGGAGAGGAGTGGAGCCAACAAGTCTACATGTAGCCACAGTAAAGTGACCAAGGAATGGGAGAAGAGTGGAGCCAACAAGTCTACATGTAGCCACAGTAAAGTGACCAAGGAATGGGAGAAGAGTGGAGCCAACAAGTCTACATGTAGCCACAGTAAAGTGACCAAGGAATGGGAGAGGAGTGGAGCCAACAAGTCTACATGTAGCCACAGTAAAGTGACCAAGGAATGGGAGAGGAGTGGAGCCAACAAGTCTACATGTAGCCACAGTAAAGTGACCAAGGAATGGGAGAAGAGTGGAGCCAACAAGTCTACATGTAGCCACAGTAAAGTGACCAAGGAATGGGAGAAGAGTGGAGCCAACAAGTCTACATGTAGCCACAGTAAAGTGACCAAGGAATGGGAGAAGAGTGGAGCCAACAAGTCTACATGTAGCCACAGTAAAGTGACCAAGGAATGGGAGAAGAGGGGAGCCAACAAGTCTACATGTAGCCACAGTAAAGTGACCAAGGAATGGGAGAAGAGGGGAGCCAACAAGTCTACATGTAGCCACAGTAAAGTGACCAAGGAATGAGAGAAGAGTGGAGTCAACAAGTCTACATGTAGCCACAGTAAAATGACCAAAGAATGGGAGAAGAGTGGAGCCAGCAAGTCTACATGTAGCCACAGTAAAGTGACCAAGGAATGGGAGAAGAGGGGAGCCAACAAGTCTACATGTAGCCACAGTAAAGTGACCAAGGAATGAGAGAAGAGTGGAGCCAACAAGTCTACATGTAGCCACAGTAAAATGACCAAGGAATGGGAGAAGAGTGGAGCCAACACGTCTACATGTAGCCACAGTAAAGTGACCAAGAAATGGGAGAAGAGTGGAGCCAACAAGTCTACATGTAGCCACAGTAAAGTGGCCAAGGAATGGGA
This sequence comes from Cepaea hortensis, assembly GCA_963921405.1. Lineage (NCBI taxonomy): Eukaryota > Metazoa > Mollusca > Gastropoda > Stylommatophora > Helicidae > Cepaea > Cepaea hortensis. Next base: position 4,464,896 of record OY992889.1, on the reverse strand, counting down.
GAAGAGTGGAGCCAACAAGTCTACATGTAGCCACAGTAAAGTGACCAAGGAATGGGAGAAGAGTGGAGCCAACAAGTCTACATGTAGCCACAGTACAGTGACCAAGGAATGGGAACGAACGAACAGACTTTATTTTCAAAGGGTAACAAATTGGGCACGCAGGCCCGTCTTACATTCGGCCCTTCCAATCATTCATCTTTCTTTCATCAACAGTGCATAGGAAAAAAACATTGTCACGTGAATTTTGTAAACATAAACAATGCATATTACTATGTTATGAGACACATCCACCACCCACCCACACATCCCCCATTCACTCCAACTTCCCCACCCAATCACACACACATACAATACATTCCCCCACCCATCCACCACATCCCTACACCTACACATCTCCCCACCCACACACACCTCTCACCCACCACACATCCCATCCACCCACACCCCAAGCTCACATACATTCAATAACCCACACATCCCCCACCTACACACATCTCCCCACCCACTCACATATCCTCTACCCGTCCCATTTCCCACCAACAATCACTCACCCAATATCCTCCTCCACCCACACACCTCCAACCATCCAACCAAACACACATTCCTCAGCCACACACATGTCTCCCCGTCAACTCACATATTCCGCACCTACCAACACACAAATTCCGCACTCACCCACATAATCTCCCATCTCCCCCAGCCCACTCACAGATCCCGAGCCCGCACCTACAAACATCCCCCACCATCTCCTAACCTGCACACACTCACCCACCCACATATCCTCTACCCACCCACACATCCTCTACCCACCCATCCCCCAACCAAACATCCCTTAACCACACACCCTTACTCATATACAATCACCCACCCACACATCCTCTACCCAACCACACATCATCCACCCAACCACACATCCTCCATCCACCCATTCCCCCAGCCACACATCCCTTAACCACACACCCCTACCCATATACACACACATCCCCACCCACGCACAATCTCCCCACCCATACAAACATCCCTCACACACATCCCCACCCACCAACACATTCCCCATTCACAAACTCACAACTCATACATTCATCCCCTCACACATCCCTAGACACACGTACTTATCCCTCAACCACTAACACCCACACATCCCTTACCCACTCATCAACACATACATCTCCTATCTACCCAGCCACACTCACACATCCCAACCACCCATCTAAGCACACAGCCCCCACCCTCACACACATCCTTCACCCACCCACAAACCCAACCACACCTTCACCCACCCACACAAACATCATTTAACCACACCCAGCTCCCCTCCTACACAATACCACACCCACACAAATCCCAAAGACACATCCCTCACCCACACACACATCTATCCACACATCTCCTACCCATCCACACATCCCCCAACTACAATCACCCTCACTACCCACACATACATCCTTCATTCAGCCACACACACCCCCACCAAGCCAGACATATCCCCCACACACACATCTCCAAATCCATCACCCATACCCATCACGCACCCCTCCCCCAACCCACACACATCCCCCACACACATTCACCCACACACATTCACCCTGGGAGAAGAGTGGAGCCAACTAGTCTACATGTAGCCACAGTAAAGTGACCAAGGAATGGGAGAAGAGTGGAGCCAACTAGTCTACATGTAGCCACAGTACAGTGACCAAGGAATGGGAGAAGAGTGGAGCCAACTAGTCTACATGTAGCCAGAGTAAAGTGACCAAGGAATGGGAGAAGAGTGGCGCCAACAAGTCTACATGTAGCCACAGTAAAGTGACCAAGGAATGGGAGAAGAGTGGAGCCAACTAGTCTACATGTAGCCACAGTACAGTGACCAAGGAATGGGAGAAGAGTGGCGCCAACAAGTCTACATGTAGCCACAGTAAAGTGACTAAGGAATGGGAGAAGAGTGGAGCCATTAAGTCTACATGGAGGGAAATCCCCAGGCATGAGTCATCCCTCACAATGTAGGTCAGCATGACCGAACAATAGAGCTGTCGTTCTTAAACAAAAAGTAGGCTTTGACCAAACAAAAATGGATGGTGGAAAATGCGAAGTAGAGCTATGACACTGTTATGACTTAAAAGTTGTTAATATGGAAGCAAATATTCTATTTTATACCAAAGTAAAGGAGATTACATAGGGAAAACTACTGTATGTAAGCCCATCTCAGACACTGGAAAACATTTGAGACGAGTAATCATCCCATGGTATTTAATCAGTGTGCTGATTCCGCGGTAGTGGGTTCAACTCCTACACTGCTCAGATGGACTAAAATGTTGACTTCTCGTCCTTGACGTGGTGACGTAAATTACAAGTACCTCGGACGTCTGAGTGGGTTCACCTGATTGCGAGGGACACTGGTAATAGGGAAAGCTCATTCATACACAAAGGTCAGTCCTAGAAGTAGTTGCATGTGGATGGACTACGCTTGTGTTCAAAGCGAACGAACGAACGAACACCAAAATACAAATAAATCTCATCTATTTGTGCTGGCAATAAATCTCATCTATTTGTGCTGGCAATAAATCTCATCTATTTGTGCTGGCAATAAATCTCATCTATTTGTGCTGGCAATAAATCTCATCTATTTGTGCTGGCAATAAATCTCATCTATTTGTGCTGGCAATAAATCTCATCTATTTGTGCTGGCAATAAATCTCATCTATTTGTGCTGACAATAAATCTAATCTATTTGTGCTGGCAATAAATCTCATCTATTTGTGCTGGCAATAAATCTCATCTATTTGTGCTGGCAATAAATCTCATCTATTTGTGCTGGCAATAAATCTCATCTATTTGTGCTGGCAATAAATCTCATCTATTTGTGCTGGCAATAAATCTCATCTATTTGTGCTGGCAATAAATCTCATCTATTTGTGCTGGCAATAAATCTCATCTATTTGTGCTGGCAATAAATCTCATCTATTTGTGCTGGCAATAAATCTCATCTATTTGTGCTGACAATAAATCTCAACTATTTGTGCTGGCAATAAATCTCATCTATTTGTGCTGGCAATAAATCTCATCTATTTGTGCTGGCAATAAATCTCATCTATTTGTGCTGGCAATAAATCTCATCTATTTGTGCTGGCAATAAATCTCATCTATTTGTGCTGGCAATAAATCTCATCTATTTGTGCTGGCAATAAATCTCATCTATTTGTGCTGGCAATAAATCTCATCTATTTGTGCTGGCAATAAATCTCATCTATTTGTGCTGGCAATAAATCTCATCTATTTGTGCTGGCAATAAATCTCATCTATTTGTGCTGGCAATAAATCTCATCTATTTGTGCTGGCAATAAATCTCATCTATTTGTGCTGGCAATAAATCTCATCTATTTGTGCTGGCAATAAATCTCATCTATTTGTGCTGGCAATAAATCTCATCTATTTGTGCTGGCAATAAATCTCATCTATTTGTGCTGGCAATAAATCTCATCTATTTGTGCTGGCAATAAATCTCATCTATTTGTGCTGGCAATACATCTAATCTATTTGTGCTGGCAATAAATCTCATCTATTTGTGCTGGCAATAAATCTCATCTATTTGTGCTGGCAATAAATCTCATCTATTTGTGCTGGCAATAAATCTCATCTATTTGTGCTGGCAATAAATCTCATCTATTTGTGCTGGCAATAAATGTCATCTATTTGTGCTGGCAATAAATCTCATCTATTTGTGCTGGCAATAAATCTCATCTATTTGTGCTGGCAATAAATCTCATCTATTTGTGCTGGCAATAAATCTCATCTATTTGTGCTGGCAATAAATCTCATCTATTTGTGCTGGCAATAAATATCATCTATTTGTGCTGACAATAAATCTAATCTATTTGTGCTGGCAATAAATCTCATCTATTTGTGCTGGCAATAAATCTCATCTATTTGTGCTGGCAATAAATCTCATCTATTTGTGCTGGCAATAAATCTCATCTATTTGTGCTGGCAATAAATCTCATCTATTTGTGCTGGCAATAAATCTCATCTATTTGTGCTGGCAATAAATCTCATCTATTTGTGCTGGCAATAAATCTCATCTATTTGTGCTGGCAATAAATCTCATCTATTTGTGCTGGCAATAAATCTCATCTATTTGTGCTGACAATAAATCTCAACTATTTGTGCTGGCAATAAATCTCATCTATTTGTGCTGGCAATAAATCTCATCTATTTGTGCTGGCAATAAATCTCATCTATTTGTGCTGGCAATAAATCTCATCTATTTGTGCTGGCAATAAATCTCATCTATTTGTGCTGGCAATAAATCTCATCTATTTGTGCTGGCAATAAATCTCATCTATTTGTGCTGGCAATAAATCTCATCTATTTGTGCTGGCAATAAATCTCATCTATTTGTGCTGGCAATAAATCTCATCTATTTGTGCTGGCAATAAATCTCATCTATTTGTGCTGGCAATAAATCTCATCTATTTGTGCTGGCAATAAATCTCATCTATTTGTGCTGGCAATAAATCTCATCTATTTGTGCTGGCAATAAATCTCATCTATTTGTGCTGGCAATAAATCTCATCTATTTGTGCTGGCAATAAATCTCATCTATTTGTGCTGGCAATAAATCTCATCTATTTGTGCTGGCAATAAATCTCATCTATTTGTGCTGGCAATACATCTAATCTATTTGTGCTGGCAATAAATCTCATCTATTTGTGCTGGCAATAAATCTCATCTATTTGTGCTGGCAATAAATCTCATCTATTTGTGCTGGCAATAAATCTCATCTATTTGTGCTGGCAATAAATCTCATCTATTTGTGCTGGCAATAAATGTCATCTATTTGTGCTGGCAATAAATCTCATCTATTTGTGCTGGCAATAAATCTCATCTATTTGTGCTGGCAATAAATCTCATCTATTTGTGCTGGCAATAAATCTCATCTATTTGTGCTGGCAATAAATCTCATCTATTTGTGCTGGCAATAAATCTCATCTATTTGTGCTGGCAATAAATCTCATCTATTTGTGCTGGCAATAAATCTCATCTATTTGTGCTGGCAATAAATCTCATCTATTTGTGCTGGCAATAAATCTCATCTATTTGTGCTGGCAATAAATCTCATCTATTTGTGCTGGCAATAAATCTCATCTATTTGTGCTGGCAATAAATCTCATCTATTTGTGCTGACAATAAATCTAATCTATTTGTGCTGGCAATAAATCTCATCTATTTGTGCTGGCAATAAATCTCATCTATTTGTGCTGGCAATAAATCTCATCTATTTGTGCTGGCAATAAATCTCATCTATTTGTGCTGGCAATAAATCTCATCTATTTGTGCTGGCAATAAATCTCATCTATTTGTGCTGGCAATAAATCTCATCTATTTGTGCTGGCAATAAATCTCATCTATTTGTGCTGGCAATAAATCTCATCTATTTGTGCTGGCAATAAATCTCATCTATTTGTGCTGACAATAAATCTCAACTATTTGTGCTGGCAATAAATCTCATCTATTTGTGCTGGCAATAAATCTCATCTATTTGTGCTGGCAATAAATCTCATCTATTTGTGCTGGCAATAAATCTCATCTATTTGTGCTGGCAATAAATCTCATCTATTTGTGCTGGCAATAAATCTCATCTATTTGTGCTGGCAATAAATCTCATCTATTTGTGCTGGCAATAAATCTCATCTATTTGTGCTGGCAATAAATCTCATCTATTTGTGCTGGCAATAAATCTCATCTATTTGTGCTGGCAATAAATCTCATCTATTTGTGCTGGCAATAAATCTCATCTATTTGTGCTGGCAATAAATCTCATCTATTTGTGCTGGCAATAAATCTCATCTATTTGTGCTGGCAATAAATCTCATCTATTTGTGCTGGCAATAAATCTAATCTATTTGTGCTGGCAATAAATCTAATCTATTTGTGCTGGCAATAAATCTCATCTATTTGTGCTGGCAATAAATCTCATCTATTTGTGCTGGCAATAAATCTCATCTATTTGTGCTGGCAATAAATCTCATCTATTTGTGCTGGCAATAAATCTCATCTATTTGTGCTGGCAATAAATCTCATCTATTTGTGCTAGCAATAAATCGCATCTATTTGTGCTGGCAATAAATCTCATCTATTTGTGCTGGCAATAAATCTCATCTATTTGTGCTGGCAATAAATCTAATCTATTTGTGCTGGCAATAAATCTCATCTATTTGTGCTGGCAATAGGAGATTCTTCCTTCTCATTCATCATGAAATGGTGAAGTAAACATGTATTTACCAACTAAACATGCATATTGAAGATCCATTCCACCCTAACTAAAGATGTATACTGATGATACACTCCACACTAAAGATTATAATGATGAGGCACTCCACCCCAACTAAAGTTGTATACTACTAATACACTTGACCCTCTCAATATCTGTATATTTGACTAGTACTCACAATATATGTGTGTGTGTGTGTGTGTGTGTGTGTGTGTGTGTGTGTGTGTGTGTCGGCCTAACACTAACAGCGCAAGAACGCAGGTCTGCTGTACACAGGCACAACGCAGTCATGTCCAAAACTCTCTGGATGAACGCAGCAGAAGAAGAAGGTCTGGTCCCGGCACAAGGGACATTTCACTCTGACGTTTTTACGTTGTGCCAATTTATTTGCACCCTTAGGCCGGCACATCCGACTTCTGCGGGCATTTTTTAAATTAGGTTGGCCTTCCTGGGGGTTTCAAGGGACATTCTATTGTGGTGTCATCCACATCCCAGGTGGTCAAGCTAGAAGGGCCAGGGACTTTATGGTCAGCCCTCAATGGAATTCAGGGACAGTCCAAGGGCATTTTCCGCCATCCATGGAGACTTCCATAATTGCAGAGCCGGCACATAGTGCCCTATGAGTGGGCTCACCCAAGTAATCGTCACTTCCTGCACATGGCTGCTCTCACACGTCGTTCTTGCTGATAATATCACGAAGTTCTTACGATGATATGTTCATGATATTGTCGTGTGATGGTCGTTGTCTAGGTAACGATACTCATGGTGTGTCAATGGAGATATCTAACTGTCTTGCAATATAACTCACCTCCGCAGTGCATATTCACCAGTCATTAAACAAGATTCAGTTGGCGCACATAATCCTTTATTACAGAAATAACACAGACTCACGGAACATATGTATATATCCAGAAACAATGTAATCCATAGACTATAAATATCCTCCTCACAATTTAACCAGCACACATCAATGCCTTCTCAAGCCTGCTTCATATCAAATCCACAAGACAGGTAATCCAGCTACTATCCACGGCTGGATCTCCTACAATACAACCCACACATTGGGTCGGAGCCACTGCTCAACTATGCAACCCACTCTGGGTTTTGGCCCTCACTCCCTATAGAACCCACTCTGGTTCAGGCCTGTCTTCATAACTAGGAGAACAACACAACACGGAGATCTCTAACTCCGCTTCTCCTTAGAATACTGACCAGTTCGGCATCTACACATTGACTGTCCTGAAGTCCCTTGACTTCACACAAAAATAAACTGTCCTTACCCCATCCCCTGGGGTCCACACTCACCCTTCCCATTATTTCTCAAGACTGGCTGTTTTCTCATAGCCAGGTCAGTCACTTTACTGTCTCCCACTTTCATCTCCATTCTTTTTCATGCCCGGTCACTCAACTCAATGTCAATGACCCAGGCTTATGTCATCACCCCCCTCTTAAAAGAAAACTTCGTTTTCAAATATTGGGAGACTAAAACTTACTAAACATGTGACCCAGACATATAGCCTGGGTAGCCCTAAGTATGGCTCCACCTCAATTCAGCTACCACCCTAAATAATACATCAAATGCTCATAGTACACTCCTATATTCATCACACATAAATACAACCATCTTTCTATCTTGTGTATCAATGCATGAACTAATACATCACATAATAATAATACATCATAGGAAAGCATTATACTTATGTACCCACAGGTCTCTTACTACTTCACGACCACACAATACTATTTGTGTACCGACCCTATATCCGGTGGTTCTGTTCTTGCATTAACCCTCCTCTGATTCCTGTCGATGCTGTGTCTCCCTTTCACGTCCCCAAGACTCATGGTACCTCTACAATTACAACATCTGTTTGCTATCCCTAGCCCTGGGTCAGTAATGTCGCGAACACTCTTTTGACCTGACTCAACTTTCCTATCTGCATATTGCACCATTACACTTGAGTCTCTGTTTAGTCTGAACTCTTTATTCAATCTTGGCCCATATACCTGGCACCTTGCTTTCTGCTGCATACGCCTTATGCCTATGTGCCCTGCACATGCACTATCCTGAGCTGTTCTAGTATATCGGTCTCTGTGTGCTAAAGGTACTGCTACTTGTCAACGCTCAGTTCTGCTATCTGAAAACCTGCGAGTGAGAACATTGTTCTTCCTCTTGAAGCACCATCTACCCTTCATTGACCGCCTATGTTCTACTCTCCTACACCCTTGGGAACATTTGTTCAGGGTAGTATCTTGTCTCTGGGATTCACTAGCACTATAGTTGGGATCCATTCTCATCTGCTCAGCTGTACTATCCTTGTCCTAAGTTCCTGTGTCTACTTCAAGTGCCTCTTCTACCTCAGCTATACTCTCTAATTTAGGTTCTCTTGTGGTAACTACCTCATTACTGCTTACACTATATTTTTGGTCCCAATAAACTACTTCCTCTTCTGTACAATCTTTAACTCCTTTAACATTTCCTATGATCAAATCAGCCACTGGTGAGTCCAAAACACACGCTGTCACTCTTCCAGTGATATATTATGTTTTTACTGTTATTATGGCTAATGTGTAGAACTCTACTGTGCCGTTGAATGTTATGCATCTAATCTTTTTCCCTGTATAATCCGAGGATCTATTAAACTTCTCCTCACTCCGATAGACGTACATCCGGAATCCCTAATTGTTAACGCTGGCCTATCATTAGCAAAGCCATGATGCATCTTCAGACTTCCTCCTTCATGTACTGCTGATCCTGCTTTAACTGTGTGACCACATATTAGGACTGGCTAACTGTCTTTTTCAAAAAGAGGTTTGCACCCACTACAATCTTCATTGTTCAGCGTCTCAATTACTTGCGCTGCATTTGAGTGCTCTGTTTCTCTCATCGTACATTGATGGCTGAAATGCCCCTTCCTTCCACATTTGAAACAAGTGATCTCCCTTTTACTGTTGTTCGTTGGTCCATCTGATGGTTGTGCATCATACTCTGCTGCCTTGTGTCTCCAGCTCCCACAATTCCAACATCCGGCATAATTTGGACGTCTCTGGAAGTTCCCTCTTCTATATGGGTACCGTCTTACTCTACCAACATTGTTTCCTCGGAAACCATTATCTTGAAGTTCTTGCTGCTCACCTTTCTGTGCTGAATCCACACTTTTCGCCCTTGGTCTGATGACTGGATTCTGGTCCTGTTTAGTGTACGCTGCACAGACTATTTCCTCACTCATTAGTTTCCCAATAGAACTGTTAGGATGTGCAGTCATATAGTTTTGCCCTAACTGAGACATTGTGTCTGTGTCCTTTGGCTTCCGTTCCTCAAAGAACGCCACTAAATTAGAATTGCATGCAGATACTACCTTGTCTCTTAACATTAGATCTACTAATTTATTAAAATCTTTCCCTACTTCTGCGAGCTCCATCCATTTGTTAAATGTGTTCTTTACCGTGTTAACAAAGTATGTGAAATCTTGATTTGTCTCTGGCACTAACTGTCTAAACTTTGTCCTATATCCATGCTCAGTGAGTTGGAACTTTGTCAGCAAACGTTGACGTAAGATAGTGTAGTTGTTTCTTTCTTCTACAGGTAAATTGAACATGGTGTCTAGTGCCTTGCCCGTAAGAAACTCGCCAAGTCGCATCGCATACTCGTTTTCTGGGATGCCTAAAGTTTTCGCACTTGCTTGAAATCTGTCCAAATAAGATTCAAGGTTGTCTCGGTCCGTAAAGTATGGCAGTTTTAATCTCTGTGACGACTGCGAAGGTTTTCTGCTTTCCTCACTTTGACCCTTCGAAGATAGTTCTAGTTTTCTGAGAGCAATTTCAGCTTCCATCTTAATCTTCTTTCTCAATTTCCACGGCATTTGTTTGTTTTAACTTTTCAAGTTCTAGTTGTTCCATTTGTAGTTTCACTTGTGTCTCTTTCTCTTCCTGTAGACGCTTGTTTTCCATTTCAGCTAACTTTACTTCCTGTAGACGCTTGTTTTCCATTTCAGTTAACTTTACTTCCTGTAGACGCTTGTTTTCCATTTCAGCTAGTTTTACTTGTGTCTCTTCCTGTAGACGCTTTGCCTCGCGTTCATTATGACTCTCCTCTCTTTCCGTCTGTTTTTGTTCTTTTGCTTCTGCATACTCCTGTAACTCTTTACCTTTCATGCCTATTCGTTCACCTGCTTCAATATATTCCATTAAATTAGGCATCTTGTACTTGTGGACACGTTGCTGTCTGTCAGCCAACTATAAATGTGACGACTCTGCTACTAGTCTTTCTGTGCCCTCCCTAAGTACACCTCCACTCCCTGTGTACGTAAATTGTAGTGCTAAAATATCACCCTGTACTCACCCAGTCACTCTACAAGCACTAGGTAGTGAGGGGGGAAGTATCACCTATACTCCCTTATATCTATAACAAATAGTTGTATAACATTTCTGGAAATATTGTTAAACATACATATAAATACATATACAAACAAATGGATGATAACAGTAAGTGTTTTCTATCAAAACGTTAGACTCACAAGCCAAGTACACGAAGACGGTGATCACACAGAAATAAACCACAGTAACAACCACAAGCTTGTGTAGGGACACCCACAGTGCGCGTAATATATAAACTGACTCAGACCACTAGACAGTAGATACGACGAAAGATCACAATAATAATATATATCCGAACACAGCAAATATCATATGCACATATTATGAAAGAAAGAGAAAAAAAAATAATTTATAGCATCAAAATATACACAAATCTGACGTCAGACAATACGTCTCTAGATATTAGTTAGGACTTCAAAGCCACTGCACGACACGCTAACTCATTAACGTTTTCCTCACAAAAATATCGTAAGCACCAGAAAGAAAATAAATTTTTGTGCTGTCTCCCGGCTCTCGAGAAACAACCCAAAAAATCCCCTACACCTGACAACCACTGGACCACATACACGTAATTGCGTCACAACCGACAACAATAAATATCACGATGGGAGCAAACAAAATGTCCAAATGGCTGGCCGACAATGTTCTTCTTAACCAGTTCAAAAGTTTTTCGTTCCGTTTTTAATTGTTTTTAATAGTTTCCCACAATCGGCTGGAAATGTCTACGACACTAGATTTCAAAATGACTGATTGATTTGTTGAGTGGTTCCTGAATTCACGTGGTGATCACAAGTTCCAACTGTCGCAAACATTGAAGATGATAGTGATATCCAAACTGTTATTTCGATATGTTGTTACTTTCGTTGTGGAGATGGTGCTTTGCTGTATCATAAATGTTATGGATTGCCGTTACCCGACAAGATTCACCAAAAAGAAAAAGAGAATGGCAGCCAATGTTCAGCGCTTTAAACTTGGATATATAGATCCTTATTGGCAAAGAAATACGACCATGGTTGCGATGATGATACGTTAAAACTGTTTGCTCATAACAGAATAATGATGACAATAGTAGAACAGTTCAACAAAGACGAAACATTAAATCTGGCTTTCTTTCAAAACAACCTTGTTTTGTTCATTCACAATGAGTCATTTTGACCACACTAGGCCGTGGAAATGTTCCTGAGTACCTGCTTACTGTTAAACAGCCTTGCCTCCTAAGGTCAACCTTCTCAGCCCCAATCCGGCTGTGGTGGGGCACTGTTCCTACCCCCTTCGGTCACCTGTCCTGGATAAACAGCGCTGACCCGATTTTTCCGTGGAAACTCACAATTTCCACCGTCCTTCCCCGTTGTGTTCCCTTGTCGACCCGCGACCGACACAGTGCGTTGTCTTAGCACACACACACACACACACACACACACACACACACACACACACACACACACACACACCTGTCAGTATCTTTGATTTTCTTCAATCCTGTCTTCGTCACAAACAACCCGCTGTCCACGCGACTTTACCTGTGCTGTCCTATTTTTGACCTCTCTGCGTTAATTCTCTGACGCCCCATCTCTTGACCTATGAAAAACACCGTACACCTGTCTTCAGCACGCACATGACTTCACTGCGAAATCCCTCACTGTCTGTCTTGCCGCGCGCTGGCTGCTTTTGATGAACTGAACTGAAGTGGTCTTTCGTGACATGTCTGCTAGCTTCAGCGATATTGTTGGTATCAAATTTACCTGTAGTAACCTTTACATGACCTGTCTGCTAGCTTGATCATTAACTCTCCTCTGTTTGTGATAATTATCTGGCGCCCACACTGAAGAGTTCACATTAATTTCTTGGAGCAGTACTGTCTAAATTGATGGAACTAAGTCACAGATAATAACTCCTCTCTTTCAGCGAAGAGCCCACAAATATCTCAGAATGACAGCAATGTCTATAATGCAATGGGTTTCTCAATATATCCCTGTCGTTCTTGCCAGGAAAGACCCCAGATACTCCTTACTAAGCGACGAGCCACCAGATGATCAATATATCCCCGTCGTCCTTGACCGTAGGAGACCCCAGAATGTCACACGTCGTTCTTGCTGATAATATCACGAAGTTCTTACGATGATATGTTCATGATATTGTCGTGTGATGGTCGTTGTCTAGGTAGCGATACTCATGGTGTGTCAATGGAGATATCTAACTGTCTTGCAATATAACTCACCCCCGCAGTGCATATTCACCAGTCATTAAACAAGATTCAGTTGGCGCACATAATCCTTTATTACAGAAATAACACAGACTCACGGAACATATGTATATATCCAGAAACAATGTAATCCATAGACTATAAATATCCTCCTCACAATTTAATCAGCACACATCAATGCCTTCTCAAGCCTGCTTCATATCAAATCCACAAGACAGGTAATCCAGCTACTATCCACGGCTGGATCTCCTACAATACAACCTACACATTGGGTCGGAGCCACTGCTCAACTATGCAACCCACTCTGGGTTTTGGCCCTCACTCCCTATAGAACCCACTCTGGTTCAGGCCTGTCTTCACAACTAGGAGAACAACACAACACGGAGATCTCTAACTCCGCTTCTCCTTAGAATACCGACCAGTTCGGCATCTACACATTGACTGTCCTGAAGTCCCTTGACTTCACACAAAAATAAACTGTCCTTCCCTCATCCCCTGGGGTCCACACTCACCCTTCCCATTATTTCTCAGGACTGGCTGTTTTCTCATAGCCAGGTCAGTCACTTTACTGTATCCCACTTTCATCTCCATTCTTTCTCATGCCCGGTCACTCAACTCAATGTCAATGACCCAGGCTTATGTCAGCTGCTTAAATACCTCACTTCCATGTATTGGGTATTTTGTTAGCCACTGGCCGCTCCTCGCACATACAAGGAACGGTCAGTCTGCAGACGACATCCACTCAGCAAGCTGTCGCTTCCAACTTCCACATAATGGACTTGCTTGCCAAGCATTCCATTTCGTGTTAATGATACGTTTTTTCTACAGTATTCTGCAGCCGACATCCACTCTGTAGTTTTTCACTTCGGACTTCCACGTAATGGATCCCATAGCCAAGCGTTCCATTTCGTGTTTTTGAAACGTGTTTCCACCTTTGACTACAATCACTCAGTGGGCTCTAGTACAGACTTACATCATAACCACTACGTGCGATTGGGACGCTTTTCCACCTTTAGTAACGCTCACGGGGTAGGCTACATGTGCTGCCGGCTCAGCACCTTACCTCCATGCAGCAGAGAGCGAGTAACGGCCAGGCTCTCTCATCCGGGGATCCCTCTGAACCCTTGTATGAGAGCCTTCAAACAAGTACTGTATCTGGACCAAGCATGCAGCAGGCTTAGCATCTCACCTCTATTTTGCAATCGGTGAGTATCGGCCCAGCTCTCACAGCCGGGGACTGTTAACGTAGAGGCGTTCATCATATCCCTCAGCAGGGAGCCTTAGAGTATGTGTCCGGACCAAGAATTTGTGGCATTGTGCGTCTGATTCGGCCTTTCACAATGAGTCATTTTGACCACACTAGGCCGTGGAAATTTTCCTGAGTACCTGCTTACTGTTAAACAGCCTTGCCTCCTAAGGTCAACCTTCTCAGCCCCAATCCGGCTGTGGTGGGGCACTGTTCCTACCCCCTTCGGTCACCTGTCCTGGATAAACAGCGCTGACCCGATTTTTCCGTGGAAACTCACAATTTCCACCGTCCTTCCCCGTTGTGTTCCCTTGTCGACCCGCGACCGACACAGTGCGTTGTCTTAGCACACACACACACACACACACACACACACACACACACACACACACACACACCTGTCAGTATCTTTGATTTTCTTCAATCCTGTCTTCGTCACAAACAACCCGCTGTCCACGCGACTTTACCTGTGCTGTCCTATTTTTGACCTCTCTGCGTTAATTCTCTGACGCCCCATCTCTTGACCTATGAAAAACACCGTACACCTGTCTTCAGCACGCACATGACTTCACTGCGAAATCCCTCACTGTCTGTCTTGCCGCGCGCTGGCTGCTTTTGATGAACTGAACTGAAGTGGTCTTTCGTGACATGTCTGCTAGCTTCAGCGATATTGTTGGTATCAAATTTACCTGTAGTAACCTTTACATGACCTGTCTGCTAGCTTGATCATTAACTCTCCTCTGTTTGTGATAATTATCTGGCGCCCACACTGAAGAGTTCACATTAATTTCTTGGAGCAGTACTGTCTAAATTGATGGAACTAAGTCACAGATAATAACTCCTCTCTTTCAGCGAAGAGCCCACAAATATCTCAGAATGACAGCAATGTCTATAATGCAATGGGTTTCTCAATATATCCCTGTCGTTCTTGCCAGGAAAGACCCCAGATACTCCTTACTAAGCGACGAGCCACCAGATGATCAATATATCCCCGTCGTCCTTGACCGTAGGAGACCCCAGAATGTCACACGTCGTTCTTGCTGATAATATCACGAAGTTCTTACGATGATATGTTCATGATATTGTCGTGTGATGGTCGTTGTCTAGGTAGCGATACTCATGGTGTGTCAATGGAGATATCTAACTGTCTTGCAATATAACTCACCCCCGCAGTGCATATTCACCAGTCATTAAACAAGATTCAGTTGGCGCACATAATCCTTTATTACAGAAATAACACAGACTCACGGAACATATGTATATATCCAGAAACAATGTAATCCATAGACTATAAATATCCTCCTCACAATTTAATCAGCACACATCAATGCCTTCTCAAGCCTGCTTCATATCAAATCCACAAGACAGGTAATCCAGCTACTATCCACGGCTGGATCTCCTACAATACAACCTACACATTGGGTCGGAGCCACTGCTCAACTATGCAACCCACTCTGGGTTTTGGCCCTCACTCCCTATAGAACCCACTCTGGTTCAGGCCTGTCTTCACAACTAGGAGAACAACACAACACGGAGATCTCTAACTCCGCTTCTCCTTAGAATACCGACCAGTTCGGCATCTACACATTGACTGTCCTGAAGTCCCTTGACTTCACACAAAAATAAACTGTCCTTCCCTCATCCCCTGGGGTCCACACTCACCCTTCCCATTATTTCTCAGGACTGGCTGTTTTCTCATAGCCAGGTCAGTCACTTTACTGTATCCCACTTTCATCTCCATTCTTTCTCATGCCCGGTCACTCAACTCAATGTCAATGACCCAGGCTTATGTCAGCTGCTTAAATACCTCACTTCCATGTATTGGGTATTTTGTTAGCCACTGGCCGCTCCTCGCACATACAAGGAACGGTCAGTCTGCAGACGACATCCACTCAGCAAGCTGTCGCTTCCAACTTCCACATAATGGACTTGCTTGCCAAGCATTCCATTTCGTGTTAATGATACGTTTTTTCTACAGTATTCTGCAGCCGACATCCACTCTGTAGTTTTTCACTTCGGACTTCCACGTAATGGATCCCATAGCCAAGCGTTCCATTTCGTGTTTTTGAAACGTGTTTCCACCTTTGACTACAATCACTCAGTGGGCTCTAGTACAGACTTACATCATAACCACTACGTGCGATTGGGACGCTTTTCCACCTTTAGTAACGCTCACGGGGTAGGCTACATGTGCTGCCGGCTCAGCACCTTACCTCCATGCAGCAGAGAGCGAGTAACGGCCAGGCTCTCTCATCCGGGGATCCCTCTGAACCCTTGTATGAGAGCCTTCAAACAAGTACTGTATCTGGACCAAGCATGCAGCAGGCTTAGCATCTCACCTCTATTTTGCAATCGGTGAGTATCGGCCCAGCTCTCACAGCCGGGGACTGTTAACGTAGAGGCGTTCATCATATCCCTCAGCAGGGAGCCTTAGAGTATGTGTCCGGACCAAGAATTTGTGGCATTGTGCGTCTGATTCGGCCTTTGACTGCCTACCCTCAATCTTCCTGCAGAGCAACAGGTCGTGACTCTCTTGGTCAGGTCCCTATCACAAGGCCTGTACGACATGCAGTTATGCTTCCGTCGGCAGAGCTCTTGGGTCATTGGGACATGCAATCCCCTCTACCACAACAAGGTGGAGACAGGTCAGAGGGCCATTTCCAGTTAGATATTTTATAGATTTTTCTGTTGGTGCCATTTAATTATTACTACATAAAATAAGTATTACCCAATTTTTGTTTGGTCTGGGCTCACGTACATGGTGGACCTACCATTATCTAAGCTTTGATCTGACTTGGGTCAACGCTCAACAATCTGGCAGGCCCCAGGTATTGATTAAAAGCACGCGTAAATCACAGTAACATTATTTGTACAGCAATCCTGCAAAATAATGATTCAGCTTTCTCACATGCCTGTGCCAGCTTTGGGCTCAATATCAAATTGGAGAAGACTGCAGTTATGTACCAGCCAGCTCCAGGAAATAATCACACTTTGCCGAATATCAAAGTGAATGGTCATCGTCTAAGTGTTGTGGACAAATTCACCGATCTTGGCAGCACTGTGTCACAAGCTGCCGCAATTGATAACGAAGTGAAGCAAGAATCTCCAAGGCCAGTGCAGCCTTTGGCAGACTGTACAAGAATGTATGGGACAGAACTGGAATAAGCCTGCAAACAAAGCTGAAAGTCTTCAAAGCAGATGTGTTATTCACACTGCTATATGCTTGTGAAACCTGGACTGTTTATCAGCCACACGCTAGGAAATTAAACCACTTCCACACAGTCTGCCTTAGGAAGCTATTGAAGATGAAATGGCAAGACAAGATTCCATGCCCAGTATCCTCACTCTACTAATGAAGAATTAGATTTGCTGGACTGGTCACTTAACTCGCATGCCAGATCACAGGCTCCCTAAATGAATATTTTACGGCAAGCTGTGTTGTGGTAAACGCTCCCAAAGCGGCCAGAGGAAACGCTTTAAAGACACACTGAAAATCTTACTGAAAGCTTTTGGAATTCACCATGACACCTGGGAGACTGCTGCCAAAGACCGAAATTCGCGGTGTACATCATTATGCAAGGGTGCAGTCACTTGTGAAGCAACCATGACTGCAAGAGCTGTGAAGAAAAGCTGGACAGAAAACCCACTGCAGGAGATCCTCCTCCTGGAACGTCTCGCATTCTTTGCCCACATTGTCAAAGAACATTTCGAGCCAAAATAGGCCTTATCAGCCATCTTAGAACTCACGGCTCCATACTTTCAACCCCACTGGATGAAATGAATGGAAATCATCATTCTTTATGCACAAACAACATTTGAACCATAAACTCGCTGTGTTTTGCGAATTATTGCTGGGATGGCGACTGAGTTGAGTTAAAAACCGACATCACTGTACTCAGTATATTCCCTTACGTGCTCCGTCCCCTCGTTAAACAGCCAGCGAAGAGTCATACTACTAATCGTTCCCACCGCTATCTGATTAAAAGTTCTCCTGGTTTTCCCTCTCAGTTTTTGGTTTTTTCCAGAACAGCAGCCGATCCCACGCAATCTCATTTTTTTCATATATGGGTTCTCTGTTTCTCCACCTGGTCCCATACGCGCGCGACCACCTCCCCTTTGTCCATAAGCAATCTACCACCAGGAGGTGCATTCTCAGCTAGACTATCAGCCTGTTCATTCCCCCGCACCCCCGCATGGCCATGGCAAAGTATCCACACAATTCTCACAATCTGTGTCATCTGAAGTGACGAGAGCCATTCCACATGAAACATTCTTTTCTCCAACTTACTAAACATACTCCTTGAATCCGTAATGAATACAACATGTGTTGCAGTAGTCTCCTCTAGCCACCGGAATGCCGCTGTTACTGCCTCCACCTCCATTCTCATACTGGAGGTCGCAGTCTCATATGCCAGACTCTCCTTTTTCAAGACTCGTCCATTAGCCTTTGCAATAAAGCCCCGGCAACTACGTCTGTTTCTCACCACTGACCCATCGGTGTAGATGACTATGTCACCTTGATGTTTGTTGCTCTGGATCAGCTGTTGCACTTCAAACTCAGTGCGGCCCGCTGCCCATTCTCTGCACTCACGACCCAGTGTTATTATTACATTGTACCAGTCCGTCATGTCTTCCGGTACTTCAACCCACTCTCTTTCACGATTTGGTGGTGTCTAGATCTGCCTGTGCCATCCAGAACCTGCCTCGTCTTAGTCTATGACCCTTGATTACATCCGTGGCTGCATGCAGCGGGTGATCCCTATTTGCTGCAACTCTTAGGTACCATTTGGCCAGAAGGACCTTATGCCTATCCGTCATTGTTGGTAGTTCCAGGGTATGCCTCATGCATATAATTGGTGTGTCCTTTGTGCATCCCAGGATTAACCGCATGGTGGCATTCTGTATTCGCTCCAACCTTTCAAGCTGGCTCTTTGATACTGTCAGCAGCCCTAAACCATACTCAATGACATATCAGTACAAACAGCAAGGCTACCCCGGTTGCTGCCATAGCCCTCAATGCATTAAGTCCCCTGCCAGCCTTCACCACCAAAGCCTCGACATGATCCTTAAAAGACAAACACCTGTCAAAGGTGATACCCAAGTACTTCAGTTTACTCTCTCGACTAAGAGGACATACATTCAACATAATACCTGGGTCATCTGCCTTGTCGATCCGGTTATCTTTGTGATTCTTTTTCATGTGATTTTTTTTTTTTTTTTATAATTGCTCACCTTCATACGTGTCTTCCACGTTGAACAAATCCTTTAACATGTGAAAGGTAAAGCAATATGAACAAACATTTCGGAAAGAGTGGCTGTAGGATGACATAATTAAAGACTGGGTGATGGAAGTTCATGGAGATGCGACTAAGGCTCTGTGTAATTACTGCAAGTGCGAAATGAAAGCGAAAATACAAGACTTGAAGAATCATGCAGAGACTAAAAACATGCAAATGCAGTGCCATTCACGGATATTACACCGCTGACATCTGTTTTCAGAACTACACAGATTAATGAATCATTCGACCATTCGATTGATGTGTTTAAAAACACTATTTCTGACAGTAAAGTCATAAATGACGTAAAATGCATTGTAGCAAGTGTACAAATATGATAAGAAGTACTTTGTTTTCTCACTTTGAAGAAGATTTTATCAGTGATATTTCCACAAATAAATATAGTTTATCATTAGGCGAATCGATT
This sequence comes from Cepaea hortensis, assembly GCA_963921405.1. NCBI lineage: Eukaryota > Metazoa > Mollusca > Gastropoda > Stylommatophora > Helicidae > Cepaea > Cepaea hortensis. The sequence continues at coordinate 4,445,105 of OY992889.1, read as the reverse complement.
CCAAATGTTGCTGTATGTAGCCGGGGCGCAGTGTTGGGGTGAGCGCCCAACCTTGCTTAAACACCCCAATGGCTCGTGAATACATAACCTCTGCAGCAAAAGTCCAACTCCTGGCCTTCGCGTGGCGGAACTGTTTTAACTAACAGGAGAAGGGACGGCGGCGAGTTTCTGGCGCCGAAAAATAACCAGTATGTTCTAGATGTGTATGCACGTACATGCATGCGCAGACACGTGTGTGTGCGCGTACACATTTAAACTCGAGTGAGACCAGTCTGCTCTAGCAAAGGAAAGGTGCTGAAGACAGAGGCAACCAGCCAGGAGGCGCACCACATAAATCAGGATGCCACGCAATTACACAAAATGGAATATGTCGACTACTGCTAAATGTTATGGTGCTCTCCCTGCTTTGGACCCCCAGGCAGGTGCAGTGCCGGGCCTTATGCCCCGAAAGGGTCCAACCGAAACTACTGGAGGTCCTTCTCAGATGTCCTGTAGAGCCAGGGGACCAGAGAATAGAACGGCTGGCCATACTAACCAAAGACTTAAAATAATGCACTGGAATGCGGAGAGTGTCAGCAACAAAACAATAGAATTAGAAAACATCTTGGACCAAGAAAAAGTAAGCGCATGTTGTTTGCAAGATACTCACCTCAACGAAAATATAGTCTTCAAAATCAGAGGCTACCAGTGTTACCGATCTGACCGAAAGGACAGACGAAAAGGTGGGATACTGACCCTTGTAAAAATAACATCACTACTTCCCACATCGAAGTCTACATGGAAGGGGCTTAGTATCAGACACTTAAACTTAAGACAGGCAATACAGACCTACATCTGATCAATTACTACTGTCCAAGTGACCGTTCACAAGCACTGGACACACTATCATTTTAAAAAAAAAATGATTGTGTGTGGTGATTTCATCAGCCACTCGCGGAGCTGGGGCTATGATCACATTGAAAAGAGAAGAGAGACTGGAAGACTGGCAGGATGAGAACAGATTCATCTTGATTATCAAGCCGTCCGACCCACATAATTTCTACTCGAGATCATGACACACTATAACTACACCTGACCTGGTTTTTCTTTCATCAGACCTGGAATGGAAATTACACGAATGGTTGGGAAACAACTTGGTGGCAGCGATCATCGGCCAGTCTTTGTAAGTGAAAGCAGCACCCTCTCGAGGTGGAACTGCAAGAAAGCAGACTGGGCAATTTACAAGCATCGTACGAGCATACTGGTTAGAAACCTGAACACTGATAAAGACATAAATAAAGTAGTTGAAGAGTTTGGGAAATGCATACTACAGGCAGCGCGAGAAACAGTACCAAGAGGAGCCCGTAAACAATATAAACCCTACTGGAGTATTGAACTGGAACAGTTGCATAATGATGTGGAAGTGTGTAGAAAGCAAGCAGGGAGAGGGGATGATACTACCACACCTTAATAACAGGATAGAGGCACTCTGGGAATACGACCAATCTCAGTCTACAGACCCCTCCAGCCCTTGGATTCCTGTCTCTCTCACTATCAACCACCAGACTATACCCCTTTCGCCTTTCGTCCAGAACACATGACACAACTCTGGTATCTACACATAGTCACTAGATGGTATAATGTACAAGATGAATGTCAACAATGAAGATGTTCATGAGAGAATCCTGGCAACCGCCAGGCGATAGAAGATATGGCTATCTGGAGTAACCTCAGGCCGTCTTAATCATCATTGTACACAGAGCACGATACCACATGGATAAGGAGGTCACTCATCTTCTTACTCAGCGTCGAGCATCTCTGGCTAGGTGTAGACTCAGCTGGGCTGACTGGCGGGGTCACTCATCTTCTCACTCAGCGCCGAGCGTCTCTGGCTAGGTGTAGATTCAGCTGGACTGACTATGGGGTCGATGCGGTGACTCCGAGTTGCTTGGGTAAGTGATGACTTCTGAATAACATCTCGGTAGAAGTTCCGGAGGCCAATCAACTAAAGGTTCGCTGGTGATATATAAGTGTCCGTGGCAGCCACAGTATAACCAAATTCAAGTTCACTGTAGTTATCAAGATTACTATCACCGGTCCTATAAGCACTTGGAGTTGGCCAGAAGTCAATGGCTATGATCAAGTGGCCTCTTTCACTCACAATAAATCTCTGCAGCCGGTGACCCTGTAACTAATGTCACCAATATTCCTACCATGAAATTTTAGACCGTTCCAGAAACACCAGGCCATCCTGACGTAAAGTGCAATGTAGCTCTACCCTAATAGTTGGGCTAGTGGGTCACAATGTCAGAATGGTCACATACACGAGGACAACATACTCGCCCGTGCGTAGCCATCATAATACCAGGTGGACTGACTGAAGATCAGCTTAGAGACCGACGACGGGGACTGGACTGTGGCGTAGTTGAGACTTGGCTGCCACGTGGTGCTGTGTAGAAGCGTCACCTCACGTCACGCATATAAGCTAGCACTGCTACCACCGTCAGCAAGTCATCTCTCTCTGGTCCCGTCAATTAAGTCTCTCACAAGGTAGAACCTGCCAAAGACATCACCATGTGTGGATTGCGTGACTCAGACTTACCACCAGTGGCTACACTTTACCCATGTGTACTCAGCTATGCGCATTATTCTGGGATGTATAAGAGATACAGCATGCAGGGCGATGCGCTACCTTCTTGATTTTTCAACCATTGAAGACAGAATACAAGTTTGCAGAGCACGCGCCTACCTCAGAGTTAACGCAAACTAGGGCTGTACCGGATTCAAATTTTTGAAATCCGGCCGGAGCCGGATTTGGCCGGATTTATGAAGTGAGATCCGGCCGGAGCCGGAGCCGGAGCCGGATTTACAAATAAAAAAATAAAAATAAAATAACGTACTACATCACTTGACTTAGGTGAGTGGAGTCACTCGACTGTTCATTACTGCAGTTCATTACTATAGACATGACAATGATGACATATACTTATATTAAATCATTTAAATGTAAAATAATTACATTCACAGTAGAATAAGTAATTAAGTAATATTAAGTTCCATAAGTTCAAGATGAAACATAATACATAAGCACATAATGCTAATTTAGTAATTTTAATTGTTAGTTTTCAGTTTCAGTTTTTAGTTTTCACATTGTTTTCAGTTGGCAAATTATCAGCTCAGTTACAACTCACAACAACAGTACACTGAACATATTGAATTTATTGAAATACATTCATTTAGTAATTTCACTATTTCAGTCAGTCTTCATTATGGCTGTGAAGTTGAACTCTCAGAGTCAGAAGAGACGAGTTGTATTTCAGGAAAATCAACGTCTCCGCATTTTCTGGTAAAAGGCTACTACGGTGGTCAGTGATAATGTCTCCTGCAGTACTGAACAGCCTTTCCGATGGCACACTTGTAGGTGGTGGTGCAAGAAATACCTGCGCCAGTCTAGCCATACTTGGAAATCTTTGCTTATTGGCATGCCACCATGAAACTGGATCTGACTGTCGAGTTTGAAGTGGCTCTGACAGGTACTGTGTCACCTCAGTGTTAATGCTGTTGCCTTCGGCACTTGCAGAACGATCTGCGGTGGGATTTTCCTCGACAATTGGTCAAAACAGCTCCATAGGCTGGACTCGTACTGTGTGGCAGTGCTTACAGAAGTCAAAACACTAGTACTACTACTACTAATAGTAGCTGATGGATCCTGTGGACTGACTGTGTTTGCTGAATCAATAATGGAGTTAGCTGCTAACAGCAGATGGGCTCGTGCATCACTTCTACCACGTTCGGAGAAGAAGCACAGCTTGAATCGAGGATCCAGTAGTGTGGCACAGGTGTAAATACTGTTGGATTCAATGTCCGCAAATCTGCTGCTAACAGCTTCAAGCAGGGCTGCTTTCATAGTTTTGATCCCAGCATCACTACCTTCTTTCTGGAGGAAAACCATGAGTGTTTTCACTAATGGGATCACAACTGATATTGATGCCTGAGCTTCACTTATTTCACGTGTGATTTCTTCAAATGGTGCCAAAGTAGCTACCACATTCTCCGTGACTGCCCACTGTTGTGCCGTTAGCCCAGTTACCGAATCAATTTCAAAATTTTCAACACAGTACAGGCTGATGCTGCGCCGTTGTTCTAACAGACGTCGTAACATATAGAACGTTGAGTTCCATCGTGTTGTCACGTCCTGGATAAGCTGATGTTGTGGTAGGTTTAATTCATTTTGAAGTTCATGCAAACGACTGGTTGCTGAAGAAGAGTGTTTGAAATGTCCTACCAATTTTCTTCCAGTACTGACGATGCCCGCAACATACTTTTGACTCAAAAGACCATCACGCACACACAGCTGCAGTGTGTGCGCAAAACATCCAACACTTGAATAGCTGCCATCACGAAAGCATTTGGCAATGTTGAATGCATTGTCTCTCACAACAACATGGCACTTCTCACGTGCAATTGACCACTCATCCAGCATCATTTCAAAATGTGCAAGCAAGTTTGTGGCCGTGTGATGTTCATCACATGCAGTACAATGGAAGACTACACTGCGGAGAACGAAGGAGTCTGTTAACCAATGGCCAGTGAGGCCCATAAATGACTGAGTGGTGTGTTCAGCTGTCCACGTATCTGTTGTGAATGATATGTAATCAGTGTCAGATATCATTGCTGCAATTTTTACCTTCAGACGTTTACACATGTCAGGAATGATATGTTCAGCAAAGTACTTTCTTGAAGGCAATTCATACCTTTTTTCCATTGTATGCATCAACTCTCTGAAACCTGGTCGTTCCACTACTTGAAAAGGCTCCATATCTATGGCTATCATTCGGGCTACGGCAGCATGAATGCGTTTAGCATTGGGACTGTTGATGTCCCAAATTTTGGCCCGGTCCCATGCCTGCACAATTGACTGCTGGGTACTGCTGCTTGCTTTGTGCAAACACGGTCCCAGATTCATCATAGATGTGGTCGCCAATACACTGGCCTTCAGTGATGCTTTCTTTTCCATCATTTCGTCATAGCTTTTCTTGTGCATCGATCGCAAATGGGTCTGCATTGATGATGTTAAGAAGTCTTTGGGGCGATCTGATCGTCCACGCGATAACTGTTTGTCACACAACTTACATATTACCTTCGCTGAATCATCGTCTTTAACCTTGACGTAATCCCTAACGGCGCTGTATGACTTAGATTTTGATGCCATTTTATTTTATGGGCAAGACCAAAGAAATTTACGAAAATAAATATTCAAGTCCCACAAACTCATGAAGTAATGCACCATTAAAATTCAAAATGAGTGTTTTTTTCTTAAAATTCTTATTTACATCAGCGAGAAATAGTAAAACGGAAGTGCTACTGTGCTATTGCCTAAAATTCGACGTGGCCTCTTGAAACATGTACAGAAAATTCACGTGACTAGGCAACACAAATCCGGACTAAATCCGGAAAAATTAGACCGGAGCCGGAGCCGAAGCCGGATTTGTAAAAATGGCCGGATTTGTAAAAATGGCCGGATTCCGGATTTGCCGGAGCCGGAGCCGAAATCCGGTACACCCCTAACGCAGACACACAACATCCACTGCATAGTGAAATTATGAAGGTGAAGGGCAGAAGGTTAAAAAGAGGACGGTCGTGGATGGGTCAAGCCGAAGACATTCTTCAACAGGTGTGTTCACTTGAGGACTTAGAACCTGGCCAGGAGTGGGTACAAGTGCCAACAGATTTCTGCACATCCTTTTCAGTTTGCATCCAACTAGATAGAAAATGCAGACAAGAAAATCCGGCTGCTGTGAAGGCTGAAGTACAAGCGTTGATTTTCGAGAATTCGCTAGACGGGGATGCTGTCATCTACACAGATGGGTCGATCGTCCGACATGTGAGAAGCTCATGGGCCTTTAAGGCTCCGGCCGGAGGGAGAATTGTGAAGGAGGACTCTGGTGCTTTCACTGAAACCACAAGTAGCTTGACTATGGAAGTCATGGCAGTAAGTAAAGCTCAAGACACAGACATTCACTAGGGCTTGTTTCCTTAGCGACTCAATGAACATGATCAAGAGGATAGAGGAGAGGTCGATCCGAAGAGAATGGTTGCTGCCTCTGGAGCGGTCTCGGCTGGCAAAGATTAGTTTCATCTTCGTGCCAGGGCATGCGGGAGTACAAGGACATGAGCGGGCTTACAAGCTCGCAGGTGAGGCTACGGTGGAGGGCGGACGAGCCAACGACCAGGCTGACATTCTGAATGCTCTACGAGAAGAAAGACTTTTGCGTGAACCAAGTGATGACTGTGAATCTACAACCATGGCGAGACAGCGAGAACAGCAAATTAAAAGAGGAGTGGCCAAACAAGAACACTACGCAGGAAGCCAAAGATTGATAAACCAACACAGAACTGGTGTCGTTAGCCGCTACACGCTACGGGATTTGCTGAGGAGGGGATCCTAGCACTTATGGACTGAATGGTTCGATGTGCAATGAGGATGATCTGTCGACTAATTAACTACCTCCCACTACGCATGTGCTGTCGGAACACGTTGGGTTGAGCGTCACTCAGCCGAATCGTCCAGAAGCCAAGGGACACCAATCACTCCACTCAGGTGGGGTAAGAAAATACCTCGATTATCTCGCTTAGACTATGTCAGCTGTTCTAGGCTAAGAGAACTAGATAACCGGGCTTTCAGGAGCTTTACAAGATGAACTCCTCAGCAATTTCATGATAGGCCACACGCAGCCAAGAGCATCACAATAAATTCCTACACGCAAAAGCAAAATTTCAAAATCAAAATCAAATCAAATCAAATCAACTTTATTAGGGTCACAAATTGGGCGCGCAGGCCCGTCTTACATTCGGCCCTTCCAATCACTCGTCTTTCGTTCATCAAGAGCATTATACATTTACATAGGAAGATAAAATAAACATTGTGAAATGAATGTTGTAAACATAAACAAGGCTAATTACCATGTTATGAAGCCCATCTCCCACCTATCCATACATCACCCCACCCACACAACACCCCCACCTACCCACACACACGCGCACCAAGGGACACATACACACCCCCACCTACCGACACACACGCACACCAAGGGACACATACATACCCCACCAACCGATCCATCCCCCTCCCGCACATCCCCCACCCACACACACTGCCCTCACCTGATCCCTCAACCAAAACACACTCGCCACCCACAAACATTCCCCCACCAGCCCACACATCCTACGCCCATCCACATACACATACTACCCCACACATCCTCTCCCCACCCACACCTCAAACCACCCATCCCCCAGCCACATCTCCATCGACAACATATTCCCCACCCATGCACACAATCCCCCACCAACCCACACATCGCACATCCACTCACACATTCCCAAACCATACACACACAACACCACCAACTGACATGTCCCTACCCCCACCCCACACACACACATCTCTCTACCACCCATACATCCCCAATCCACTAACACACACCCCACCACCCACACATACAACTTCCACCCACCCACACATGCCTTAACCTAATCCCCCACCACACAATCCCCCATCCGCACATCACATACACCTCCTATCATGCACTATTCCCAACCTACGCACCACACACACACATATCCCTCACCAACACATCCCCACTTACACACCACACACATATCCCCCACCCAGATACCACACAATATTCCCACCCACACCCACACCCACACAGATACCCTTACCCATCCACCCCACATACCCCCACTCACACAACACAAAAACAAAACAAAACACAAAAATCCCCCACCCACACACACATACCTCACCCACACAATATCCCCAACCAACACACCACACACCTCTCCCCACCCACACACGCATTCCCTACCCGTCCACCAACACACACTCACTCACGCATACATTCTCCACTACGCACCCACACCCCCCCCCCAACCAAACATCTCTCGATCACAATACCCCTACCCCACACACATCCTCCACCCACTCACACATCCCACCCCGACACATACAACTCCCTCACCCACTTACACATCCCTAAGCCACTCACTCACACACCCCCACCCACCCATTCCCCATCCAAACACACACATCTCCCACCAACACTCCCCCACATACTTCCCCCAACCACCACAATCCCCTACTCACCCATACATATACCCCATTCATACGCACATTCCCCGCACCCATCACACACATCCCCCACACCACACACTATCCTCCACCCATACCTCCACAAACATACCCTCCACCCACACATCATTCACACATCCCCCACCAACACACCGCACAAATATCTCAAACCCACACACCATACACTTCTCCCCACCCACCCTTGCATCCCCAATCCACCCAACACAATCCCCTACCCACACAACCCCGCCTCCTACACATACTTCCTCAAACCGTCCACACATCTCCACCCACATAAACACACATCCCCTGCATCCGTCCCATACACATATCCTCCACCCATACACACATCCCCCACACCCATTCCAACACCCCTACTTTCACCCCCACACATCCATCCACACATCCCACCAACACCCACAAATACCACTACCCACCAAAACCAACACACCCCAACCCATCCAAACGCATACCCCCACCCACACACCCCCACCCACACATATCCCCACACTCACACACATCCTCCACATACACTCACACTTCCTCACATCTAGACACATACAAAATGTCTCACGATAGTATTGAAACTAGTATGAAGAAACTCTCACACTTTACTCACACATATACACTGACACTTGTCATGAGCAGTCTCATAAAAATGTTAAACATGGAGAAAAATGTGTACATAAAATGTATGTGACGTAAAAATAGTGATGCTCTCTCTCTCTCTCTCTCTCTCTCTCTCTCTCTCTCTCTCTCTCTCACACACACACACACACACACACACACACACACACTCACTCACTCTCACGCTCACACATTCACTCTTCCGCTCATTCATTCACTCTCCCGCTCATTCACTCTCCCGCTCACTCATTCACTTTCCCGCTCACTCATTCACTTTCCCGTTCACTCATTCACTCTCACGCTCACTCGTTCTGTCTCTCATTCACACTCACTGACTCTCTCACTCAAACTACAGTAATGAACATTAGTTTATATTATGCATGATAAAATCAAATGGTATTTAACTGATAATATGACAGATGAGAATACACAAACATATGGATTCGCGTGTTACATAACATGCGTGTTACATGACATGCATCTGCTCAGCTCTCTCTCTCTCTCTCTCTCTCTCTCTCTCTCTCTCTCTCTCTCTCTCTCTCTCTCTCTCTCTGTATTCTTTCATATACACACACTCACACGCATGCACGCGCTCACACACATACACTAACACATCAACTCTCCCACTGTCTAACTCTCTAACACACAATCCTTCACACACACACACACACCACACTCACTCTCTCAATCACACTCTCTCACACATACACATACACATGAACGCATGCACATGAACGCACGCACGCCTACATTCCCTCACTCACTCTCACACATACACGTACGAATGCATGCACTGACACATTCCCCCACCATTTCTCGCTCAATCACTCTCTCCACACACACGCATGCACGTGTGCACACACGCATCCACTCTCTCCCTCTCTCTAACACCCACTTTCTCTCTCTCTCTCTCTCTCTCTCTCTCTCTCTCACTCTCTCTCTCGCTCCCACACGCACACACATATATAGTGAACAATTATAGTTAAACAATTATAATGAACAATTATACTGAACAATTATACCAGTAAATGAATTATGGTGGCATATAGTCGGTATGGATTAAGTATTGAAAGAGTTTTCGGTTAAATGTGTAGGGACTCATTGGAGTTTTCAGATCTGGAGGCAGATCATTCCATAAGTGAGCACCAGAATAGGCGAAACATGTTTTGTATAGGTTCAATCTAGGCTTTGAGACATGTAACAAATTTAGGCGCTTGCTGTTCATTGCATTAGATTGAATCAGCGGCAGAAGATACTCTGGGGTATTTTGAGATATAATTTTATTCACTAATTTGGCTTTGTTGAAAAGGAAGCGCTTTTGTAGTGGTAGAAGTCTTAGATGACTGTACAAATTATTACTTTCAACGTGCTTTATGCCAGAAACCAGACGAATAGCTCGGTTTTGTAGAGAACATAGTCGTTTTAAATTAGATTTAGGGCAACCATCCCAAACTGTGGAACAGTAATCGAGATGTGATTGGATATAGCATGTATAGAATATTTTTCGTGTGCTTTCGTCCAGGAAGTGCTGAATTTTAGCAAGTTGGTAAACTTTTTGTGCTATTTTCTTGGTAAGAGCGTGAACATGAGAGCTCCAGTTCAAATGGCTGTCTATTAAAAGCCCTAGTGTTTTATGTTCAGTCACATTAACTATAGGTAACGTGCCCATGCGGAGTTCGAGCGGTGATCCAGTTATGGCTAGTGTCTGTAGTTTTTGTCTGGTCGTTATTAGCATGGATTTGGTTTTGTCAAAGTGCCAAGCTGCAGGCTAGACGGAAAAACTGGCAGGAGAAAACAGTCTCTGAACTTTGAAAGAGAGACAAGGAAATTGTAGAAGCTAATAAAACAACTTAACGATGAGGGCACAGGGAGAAACTCAAAAATTGCACTACATAAAGATGGAAACATCTCAACAAGAAAGCAAGCAGCTGACCCTTTTGCGGACTCATTCGCACAAGATAACAATATCAAAATTAGTACAGAGAAACAACAAGAGATTCGAGAGAAACGGCAACATACAGGACAGAAGGAAATAGTACATGAGGTTCTGGAGGCACCCATCACAGTCAGCGAACAGGAGCTAGACATATCAAAACTGAAAATGAGAAAGTCACCAGGAGATGATGGTATCTCCAATGAAATGATCATGAACCTAGGAACAGAGGCCAAAGCAAAGCTGTTGCAGATCTCCAATAACAAATGGACCTTCGGCAATGTTCCACAAGCCTGGAGAGAAGCAATCATGATACCCCTTCTAAAATCAGGGAAAGATAGTTTCATTGCCTCTAGCTACAGACCAATTAGCCTTACCAGCTGTCTCTACAAAACACTGGAGCGCATCATCAATCACAGACTACAGTGGTACATTGAAAGTAAAAACATCCTTGTGCCACAGCAGGCTGGCTTTATGCAGTGCTACTCTATGGAAGATCAGACAACCTACGTCTCTCAAGAAATTGAGGATGCATTCCAAAGGAAGAAGCTGGTGCTTGCGGCATGGATAGATCTGAAGATAGCCTTTGACAAGGTCTGGAAAGAAGGTCTGATGAAAAACTGAGAAACTGCAAAGTCAATGGAAGAATGTACAAATGGGTGAAAGCATACTTGCACAACAGAAGAGCCCAAGAACAGATAGACGGACTCAAGAGCAAGAAAGTACTACTGCATCACGGTGTTCCCCAGGGCGGAGTCTTGCGGAGTCAATGTGCGCCGATGACCTGGTTCTATGGTGCAGAAATGAACGTGTATCAGTGGCCACTACAAAGAGCTGTAGATACATTTGCTGCATGGGCAAATAGATGGTGTGCCCGCATAAACACTGACAAGTGCAGCACCACTCTATTTACTCTCTCTCCAAAACAAAAGGCAGGGATCATCCAGATAAATGGAACACCCCTAAGAGAAGATAAAGAACCAACATACCCTGGAGTAACATTTGATGGCAGGCTGACATGGAGAAAGCACATCAACAAAACAGTAGCAAAGGCCAGAAGGAAAATAGCCATCCTGAGAAAGCTAGGTGGAACCACATGGGGAGCCAGTGGGAAAAGACTTGGCAAAGTTTATCAACAGAGCATACGACCACACTTGGAATACGGGTCAACTGCGTGGTGTTCGGCATCAAAAACTACACTACAAGAGCTGGACAAGGTGCAAATCCAAGCACTTAGAGTCACCACAGGAGGAATGAGATCAACTGCTATAGTGGCAATGGAGAAGACGGGGAGGACACAAGACACTGAGAGAGCGCACAGATACAAAATCGCTAATACAAGCAGAAAAGTTCCTCAGCTTGCCAGGCCACCCTGTGAAGAACAGATTTGAAAACCTAGCTATGGGGCGGTTGAAAAGAAGTAGTTTTATCCACCAGGTCAAACGACTCTGCAGAGAAACCACCGATCTACCCACAGTTGGTATCCCCCTAACAACTATTCCAGAGCGAACTCCATGGAAAGATGACCATAGACTATCATTACAAATCCAGACAAAAGTGAGAGGAATATTTGACAAGGAAGAACCGAACAGTGTGCAGCGCAGAACAGCCACCCTCAGCTTCCTTGATGAAGAATACCCACGGGACCTCAGAATCCGAGTCTACACAGATGGGTCAGCACAAAATGCTGTTCGAAATGGAGGGGTGGGAGTGTACATAGAATACCCAAATAATATTAGGGACACAGCCAGAGTACCGACAGGAAAGTACTGCCATAACCATGATGCTGAAATTGAGGCAATCAAGATAGCAGCAGAGAAATTACTAAATACCAGCAATGGTACACAACCTGTGGTGCTATTCACAGATGCAAAATCAGTACTCAAGGCGCTCCTGTGTGGGAAATTGCCAGTACTAAGGACACTACTTTCTTAACTTAGCAGCCAACGACAGAGCTGATCAATTGGCTAAGCAAGGCGCCAAAGAAGAACAGCCTGATGTGCCCGTTACATACTGTCGTAGCACTCCCTGGGGTGAGGGGAACCTGCTATCACACTTTAACAACGGGATACCTTTAGCCCTGGGACATAGGGGACCTCAGTCTACAAACCCCTTCGACCCTTGGAATCCTATCTCCCTCACTCTCAACCAAGGGACGTTACCCCTTTCAAACTTCGTCCTGAACTCATGACACAACTCTGGCAGCTAACTATGTTAACAATATGGTGTATTATACAAGATGAATGGATGAATGAGAATGATAATGATTCCGAGATAGACCTTGCAGTATCTATGAGAGATAAGACGTGGCAAGGATCGAGTAGCCTCCTGGAGGAAGTGTCATCATCGTCAGGGCCTCAAGTCACACTATGGGGTAAGTCAGACACGCTCACCAAGTCTCTCAGGCCTCCCTCCAGGTATAGGTTTCTCCACTTGGATAGGATGGCTGGCGAGTTGACTCAATGGTACTTGGGACCTTCGGTGGATGACCTCCCTGAAGTCTGGATCACCTTAGGGATAAAGACTGTCTTTCGGAAGCTGAAGAACTAGAACACCCCTCTGAAGCGTCTGGAAAAGTCTGATGGTACTGCGGATATAGCAAGATGGTGATCTCTCACTCAATGGTAGTAGCAGTCCTAACTGTCTATGCAACCCGCGCAGATCCTCTGACTCATAGCGCAGATATCACAGCACAGATACCTCTCCCGCTGAAACGTGTCACGTTAGATAGAGTTCAAAACAGACACAAGTTCTTCCACAATATCAGGCACCACAGGGTACCAGGCACTTGGTAGCGGAGACATCAGCATTATTTGGCATGCAGGCAGTCAGTCAGGGTCACAACCTGGACACTAACAACAATCAGATACTTGCCCAGCTGGAGTAACGAACAAGGCGATATGGTGTTGTCCTGGCACATAACCTGGGCTATCAGACGTGGAGTGGGCGAGGCGTTAGCTGGAGCCCCTCCTGAGACGTACTCTCGATTGTACGTACGGCTCGCTGCGGTAGTGGACTTCCCAGCTTTTCACACCGGCTGTCGCCCTAGTCCGGATCACTGGACTCGTCCCCAGATCATGGCTCTGCTCTCAACAAGATAGAATCTGTGGAGGATAACACTCAGTGAGAGCACCATGAATCAGACTTACCCACAGCAGATACACTTAAGTCCCCATTACTCAGACATGTGGACCCTTCCCATAAGGGCCGCACTCCTTCACTGGCTGCTCCAATGGTCGAGGACAGACTGGACCTAGAACCAAAGTGGCAGCTGTCCACCTACATCCTCTTTCTCAGACGAACGTAGGACTGGGTCAAGGTTGGTGTCGGAGATATGGGTCTCTGCTGAAACATAGCTAGACAACACATGTGGTTAGTGAGTTAGTTGTACTTAAAGATAGAAGCACCTTAAGGAGGGCTAATGGCAGTACTCCCTCACCTCCTTCCTGTTATCCGCCAACGCTGATGTCGTACCAGGCCGTAGGCACAATCCAATAACTCCAAATAAATATACAGGGTGATCCCCCTGTAGCAGAAATCCACACCCCGTTCTCCCCTCCCTGGTCCCAGGTCGGGGCATTTAGAACGGTGTCATGTTCAATATGAACAATTCTGTCGCAATGGTCCCTTCTCCTTCTGTCAACTTCTCCGGACACCACTATATTAAGCTGGCCTTCCATCGAGGGAACTAATTACAAGACAGATGTGAGGAAAGCCAAGAAGAAAGTCAGTGGTCGGCCACCTGGTGATCAGACGCTCGACTCCCGGCACGACCTTGAAACGACCTCGGAGGGTTCGGCCGACCGGTGCAGTCGATTCGTTGCACTTGCCCGATTTCATCGATATATCACTCGATATATCCGAAGCGACTCCTTAATCTACTTCCGTTAGCGCTGTGAGTAACGGTTCGGCCGCGCTGGCCCCGCCGACGCTCGAGGATATAAAGTTGGCCATGTGTGAACTCGAATTATAGGTCTCACCTCCCTGAACCCGATTTCCCCGATCAACAGGGGCTGTAAATAAGCCGCGCGCTGCTAACCTATGAAATATCTTAACAGTACAATGCTGCTACACACGCGTTTGCCACAGGCTTAATTTTACAGTCGTAAACTACAAGCTTGCCACTGTTCACACGTGACCTCCTTTCCCGCGCCGGTCAGTACACGCGTTAGCGAAATCTCATAATTTGAATCACCGACACCGCCCTAGTTAATGAAAACGGTTGTACACATACCTTCACACAAACAGCACGACAGTGGAGACGAGAAGCGTTGTCACTGCAACTGGACATGATGTCGGAAGTCTTTAACCCTCGTCAAGACACGGCGTCCTGCTCTCTCTCCCTTAGCACTAGGCCAAAATGTCGACTGCCTGCCGGCAACCTTTGTCTCCAACTGATCAGGTGTTCCGGGACAATCGACTGCGCAGTCAGACATGCGCAGTCGGTCTTGCCCGGACATCTGTTCCGCCACCAACCTACTGGACTAATCTTAAAGGGCGAGCAACGATTCGGGTCGGGTTGAGTCAATTTACTGGTTACTTCCCTTTCACTGTTAAATTTTCGTTACCCGAATCTCCGATGTCTCACCGGACCTTTCCTCAGCAGAAACATCACGAGGCGGACCCACTGAGTTCTGTGACACATACCACCAAAAGAAAAAAAATGATCAAACCAGTCAGAAAGCCACCAAAACCTGCTCAAGACGACTACCACGTTATGGACAGACCAGAACAAGTCATTATTCTGCGCGTCAGAACAGGGCACAATAGAATAGGCAACCACATGTATACAAAATTCAAGATTGGTGAAACAGCCATGTACACATGTGGATTGGCATTGCAGACAGCAGAGCACATACTTCAAGACTGCCCGAAATATAACATATCTAGGCAAACCTTCTGGCCTAGAGAGACGACAGTGGAAGATAGACTCCATGGACCGCTGTGTGAACTAAAAATGACAGTTAAATTCATGCAAGAGACAACGTTGCAGTTATAGACATACTTCAAGCGAACGAAAGAAGAAGAAAAAGAATTAGACGAGTCGAATGACATTTCTGTTCTGAAAGTGCTTGGTGTATGTGTTATATATTATAGTAACATCAAAGACAAAATAGTTTCTACATGTCTTGGACTAGTTCACTTGGAAACGTGTGATGCAGAAAGTATAGTTCAGGCACTGAAGAACTTTTGGTCAATAAAAATGTAGACTTGGAGAATTTCCCTGCAATGGATACCGATGATGCCTCGGAAATGGTTGTTATCAACCATGACGTTTATGCCAAATTAAAAAAAGATATCCTATCTTTAATCCTCATCAAATGTGCGCGTCATTCCTTGCAGCTAGAATTATCACATGCGTCATCAGAATGTTTACCAAGGAATTTGGAATTTCTTATTTGCTGAAACACATAATTGGGTCTCCAAATCATCTGTCAGACAACAGCAATACAATAATTTATATAAAGCACTAGCTGACCCGGCCCGGCTTCGCCCAGGTCCTGGAGGGGATCTATCTATCTATCAGTCTGTCTGTCTGCTTGTTTGTCTGTCTGTCTGGCTGACCCGGCCCGGCTTCACCCAGTCCCTGGTGGGGAGCATCTCATTTAATTCATATACGTAGTCATATAAGCTCTCCCGTTCCCGACTGTCTGTCTGTCTGTCTGTCTGTCTGACCCGGCCCGGCTTCACCCAGTCCCTGGTGGGGAGCATGTCATCTAATTCATATAAGTAGTCAAATAAGCTTCCGTTCCCGACTATCTGTCTATCTGTCTATCTATCTGACCCGGCGTGGTTTCGCCCAGCTCCTGGCGCACAGTAACTTAAAAGAATGTCCTTCCACACACCATTCAATGAAAACTGTAGAAAAAGATGGGTTACAATGTTATGCATTATGCATTATTTTTATGAAAACTTTGAAAATGCCTTAAAGATTATATCATTATTTATTATAACTCATATGCCAGAAAATAACTATAGACAAAGAGTTTAACAATAGTGCAAGTATGTCCAACAATATGACTATAAAGTATATAGAAATGTTATTAAAAGTTATGCCCCTTGAAATAACTTTTCTAGAGTGAAGTCCCCCTGCTATATAGACATTATATAATGAAAATGGAAAAGTAAATGTTATTAAATAAGTAGAAGATTATACATTAAGAAATTATTATAGTCGGTTGCACAGGAATGAAAGGAAGACGTGTAGAAAATTTCATCTCAATCGGATGTACCGTTATCGAACGCATCCAAGACCCACAAACACACAAACATACACTCTGTTTTATAGATATAGACTAGCTGACCCAGCCCGGCTTCGCCCAGGCCCTGGAGGGGATCTATCTATCTATCAGTCTGTCTGTCTGCTTGTTTGTCTGTCTGTCTGTCTGGCTGACCCGGCCCGGCTTCACCCAGTCCCTGGTGGGGAGCATCTAATTTAATTCATATAAGTAGTCATATAAGCTCTCCCGTTCCCGACTATCTGTCTGTCTGTCTATCTGTCTGTCTGTCTGTCCCGGCCCGGCTTCACCCAGTCCCTGGTGGGGAGCATCTAATTTAATTCATATACGTAGTCATATAAGCTTTCCCGTTCCCGACTGTCTGTCTGTCTATCTGTCTGTCTGACCCGGCTTCACCCAGTCCCTGGTGGGTAGCATGTCATTTAATTCATATAAGTAGTCAAATAAGCTTCCGTTCCCGACTATCTGTCTGTCTGTCTGACCCGGCGTGGTTTCGCCCAGCTCCTGGCGCACAGTAACTTAAAAGAATGGCCTTCCACACACCATTCAATGAAAACTGTAGAAAAAGATGGGTTACAATGTTATGCATTATGCATTATTTTTATGCAAACTTTGAAAATGCCTTAAAGATTATATCATTATTTATTATAACTTATATGCCTGAAAATAACTATAGACAAAGAGTTTAACAATAGTGCAAGTAAGTCCAACAATATGACTATAAAGTAAATAGAAATGTTATTAAAAGTTATGCCCCTTGAAATAACTTTTCTAGAGTGAAGTCCCCCTGCTATATAAACATTATATAATGAAAATGGAAAAGTAAATGTTATTAAATAAGTAGATGATTTTACAATAAGAAATTATTATAGTCGGTTGCCAATGAATGAAAGGAAGACGTGTAGAAAATTTCATCTCAATCGGATGTACCGTTATCGAACGCATCCAAGACTCACAAACCCACAAACAAACATACACTCTGTTTTATAGATATTTGAATTTCCACATCATTGAAAACTCCGTCATATTGCAAAACTAGATGGTTATCAATTAAACCAGCTGTTGAAATAATTGTGAACCAATGGTTGGAGTTGAAGATACACTTCGAAATAACACGACAGAGTGAAAACTGCTACACCGCTGAAATACTAAATGGAATGTACGTTGATGAAAAAATAAGGCATTCCTTCTCTTTTTACAACACATTCCAAGTGAAATGTTAAAAGTTAATACACTGTTTGAATCTAAAAGTGTTGATAAAGTTAATTTACTTGATAATCTCACTTTGCTATTTCACTCATTTGACTTATATTGCCAACTTCTAAAGCTGATTTGTTCACTTGCACCATAGAGAGATATGATTGATTGATTGATTGATTGATTGATTGATTGATTTAGGAACCGATATCACAGCATTCGGGACATTCCCATAAGCGCTCCGTCCCCATCCTAAGCAGCCAGCGAAGAGTCATAGAGAGATATTTTGCTCCTAAGCCATACCTGGGATACCAAATCGAATTTTGAAACAATTATGGTTATAAAAATAAAATGACTGTTGACAGAAAATGAAGAGAACAACTTAAGAAAGAGTTGTCAAGATTTTCTTGTCTCACATTATTCAAGCAATTGAAGCAGAGACTTCCTGCAAATTTAGATATATTGAAAAATATTTCACTCTTTTCTGTAAACGCCATACTTCACCAAATAAATGGTACCTGAATTTTGTCAAGTTGTGAAATGTTTAGGGGCTACTGATAAAAGTGTGGCGGAAGCAGAATATTAGTTAACCAAAATAAATTTGGTTGACTGGACTGTCCTGTTATTTTCCCGAGGGGAAGTTGGAATCAACCAGCACATCTTTAAACTTATTATCTGTTGGGATTATTGACTGACTTTGGTCTACACTCCTCTCTTCTGTCTTCCCTTCCATATATCTATTTCTTTCACTCTCTCTCTCTCTGTTATTCTCTCAACACATACTCAGACAACAGTTCCTTTCAACAATAAATAAAAGATTTATTAATAAAACTATGTCTGGTGTATGTATGGATATTGTCTATGTAGTTGGTATGTTCTTCTAGTGTGGCTGCCAGATAAGATGTTGATAGATAGTCTCCGTGTCTTCTCTCGTCTCTTCTCTCGGCTAAAGTACAGGACAGTACATAGATACAACAGAACGGTCTCACCCTGAATGCTCCGTCTGCTTGAGTCTGTAGGTATATCCGTTTTTTTGTTTTTAATGAAAAAATGTTCACCACTGTATCAATGTACTTAAACAGATCACTATATGCTGTCAGCTTAAACTGAATGTTCGTTGCTTTCTTATAGCGTTCTTAAATCCATCCTGGAAAACACATCGAGTTTCTAGTATTCTCTATTTTTGTCCTGTAAAAGTTCTACACTGGATAGTTCGTAATTGGTATAGGCATTTGGTATGCACCTTGCAACTCTTCGATACTGAGTCATCTGAGTCTTTTGTTTTTAGTTTGTATGATCTCTATTTTCCGTTCCCTGTCCTCCTGACTTATTACGATGACACTTCTTTTCTTTCCTTTCTTATGCACAAGTGTCGTGCTTTATTACTTTAAAGTGCTTTCTTGTGGGTTATCAACACTGAGTGATCTTGACCACAGCCATCTGTGTTATATCTTAGTTGATAAGTCTCGCACTGGTATGGGAACCTGTGTGATATACATTTAATAATGAGATCTGTGTCTGCTTCCTCTTCTCTCCTATGTGAGTGTCTTTTCCTCCAGCCGAAATGAAAAGGCTTCTGAAAAAACCCACTCTGACATAGGATAGAAGATTCACCTAACGTCTATACTATTCCTACTAATAGAAAGAAATGTTAAATGCACTTCACGCACATCTATATTCCTATGCTAAAACTATACTCTAATATATTAATACCTTATTTAGGCATCTATGTTCCTGGAATCGAAAAACACTTTGAGAATAACACACTACTATCCCCTCTTTCCATCATTAGGGACGTGTATTTCTATTCCCACTCAGGAACATATCTCCTTCAGTTCAGTTTGGAACACACACTAAACTCTCACAAAGAAGTGGACACTCTTTATAGGTCATTTTTGCCGCATAGTCCTTGACCTTGCTTGACACCTCAAGTCCATACTTCATTATCACCGTTAGTGGAAAATTACAGATCTGAAACTTTTCCGTTATTCATACATCCAGACCGCAATATGCTGTCCAATAATGCTGTCTGCCTTTGTCGCAAACCAATTTTTCCACGCGACAGGTTACCTGGGCTGTTGGCGGCCCCTTCTGTGTCTTGACCTATAAACACATGCGCCTGGTCACTCCGTTGTTGGTTACCCTTACTGCTTCGTTTGTTAACCCTTCTTCTACCTGGTTAGTCGGTGTATACAGTCGTCTATCTGGGAATCATTAACTCTCAGTATTCCACGACATAGGCCCCCTCTTAAGAGATTAGACCGCGTCGAATCTTTCTCACTGTAGGTTTGATTCCCATGATCCACAACCCTAGTCTTCTTCCTCCGGAGCTGGATGTCTGGATAAGAAATCTGCTCCTACATTCTCCTTACCAAGTGTGACGAAACGGATAAAGATCGGCAGATCTCTGCATAATATCCCTTTGAAGGGAGTGCGATGCGTTGGTCTCCCTTAATTAATATCAATTAATAGGGGATTCCCCATCAAAAAATAGTGCGGGGCGGAGCTATTCTAGTTATTTATAGAAAATCTAGAATGTTCCCTCAAGTGCGTACGTGGTAGAGATCTCTAAGTTCACGAGTGCTTCATGCAGCACGGGGTGGTGGAACTTATCGTGACTCTGGTTTTCTTCATGAATCATGAAAGTCACGCGGCCCGTGTAGGCGAGTGGAAGGCGCACTGACTTTGTCGTGAGCAGTCGCCCACCAAACCTCAGCGTAGACAGATCGCAGCCAACAGGCTGATGTAATTTTGATGTCAATATTCGCGGCCAGTGCGGACATCTACAGTCAAGGGTGTGATTCTTCAATCACAGGTTAGTTGAGTACTTATTCTATTATTTAATTGTTGTCGTGATGCCGTGCTGATTCCCGGAATGAATTAATTGCCATCGCAAAATTGAGTTGTCGCGTAGCGTTATCCGTTACAGTTGGCGGTTTGCATTTTTAAGTAGGCTTTATCGATCAGCAATGTAATGTGTTACCTGACGGAACAAGCCGTATTCCACAGCGAGTGGTGTGTAAATAAAATAGGCCGAACGATGTGCTTTACAGTGTGTAGCAGTTACGGGTTTGGTTTATTAATTACGCAGGCAAGGCGACAGTTGGTCAGTCATTACATCAACATGCTAGACGCTGTAAATGATAAGGTAGAGCTTATTATTAGAGATGTGTAATGTGCGTCATGACATTAGAATGGTAACGTAATTGTTCTATCAGTGATGGTGATTTTTCGAGGAATCAAGGTGAAATCAGCAGTGGTGTATTTGCTGTGTGCAGATAGCAGTGTTATTCCGCGTAAGCCGAATGGCGTTGCATCGGTAGGATAACAATTGATAAGAAGTATTCATGATACTATTGTTACTGCTTGTTGTCATGTCCGTCCACAAGGATAACCGTGCGTGTTCCATCGTACGTTTGTCTAGGCAGCGGGAGGTAGGCCGGTACCCCCAACCCGATCGGTAATAGATCCGACCCAATGCAATCGTGCATATCCGATGAATGAACATACCCGATCGAGGGTGATGCGGCACTCCGTAATTCGAGGCCGAGGTGTCTAGATAGATCGAGGTGTGAACCTAACCGTTTCTGTCTCTAATATTCTACTCTTCTGGAACCCTGACTCGGTTCATGGAGTACTTGGAGTACTGCAGTGAAGTAGTAGTATATGAGGGGCATAACCCCCCCCCCCAAAAAAAAAGGTGGAGCCAGAGTTTGGTAGTGGAGTCTAGAGGTTTGCTACATTGGATGACGTGACTTAAGTCGTCACGGGACAAGGTACACGAGACCCACAGTAGCTGTGGGAAAGTGTAATGGTGGATAGCCACCACAGCTGTGCTCGACCGGCACAGGTATGACTGACCTGAAAGATAGTCAGTGAATACAAGGGCAACTCAGGATCTGGGGCAGGGATCCCAGACCTGACACTATGGCTGTGATATGATTTTGTTATTTAAGTGTAACAAGTCATGAGTTCTCCTTAGTTAATGCTATAGTAATGAATTATCAGGAGTATAATTCATTATGGACATATAGTTATTAATGTGTGTAATTCATCAGTCCATGGGTTAAAGGATTGATGAATTGATGAGTCTGTCAGGAAGGAGATGTCCGGCTGGACACCTTCTCGATACAGTAATCCCTACACTGAAAGGAAAGTAAGTGTATATGTTGATTGATGATGGAAGATGAAACCGGATTGGACGGGCACCAGGCGAAGGATGCTTGACAGAGTCATACAGTCGACTCTGGTGCTAGGGGTTATATGTAGCCCAGAAGTGTTACTTGACTGAACAGGTGTGCTATTGCTTTTTCTACCATCATTATGCCTATATATTATAGTGACTAAGTAGATCTATGATGTGATGATTTCATACTCATGTTGGTAGACATGAGGAATGTCTGAGAGGCAGGTGACAGGGTGGAGATGCTGGTAGTCTTTGTTGTAGTTGAGTACTCACACCAACCTCTCCGTGTTTCAGGATCTGTTATTACTATACAGAAGAAGATTCAAGAGCTGCACCATGAGCTCTATGGGCCCACTCATTCCAGTGCCTATCCAGAAGTTGATTGAGGCCATACTGGGAGTGGTTGTCTGATTCTGCAAGATCAATGTTGGAAGGAGCTGAGTGCTGAATAAGTCGGTAGGTCTAGGTTAGGACCTCCGTCAAGAGTCCGACGAGTGTCATCCGATCCTGAGAGGATCCAACACTGAAACGTCTGGAGATTCAAGCCAGTGAAGCACTGGTGACATTCAGTCTCTGTGTAAACCTTGGTAATTGCAAGGTAGTGACCTTTCAAGTTGAGCGAAGTGATCATTGTTACCGGTCACCATGACCTGTGTTATATGCTTCTGGCCCGGCTGGGTTATGGGACACCATGTATCAGTTGATGCTTAAATAGTGTTTTTACATTGGTTACCTTTATGAAGCCAACAGGTGGTCCAGTGAACTAGGACATTGATTACAACATTGGTGGAAACACCTGAGTGACATGTTTGTTAAGGTAGGGAGCTACCTCATGCCAACGTGATGAACTGTTGACAAGGTTTGTGAAGGTAGGGAGTTACCTCATGCGATCGTGAAGAACTGTTGACAGTGTATGCTAGGTTGTGATTACTACCCATTGATCAGGGTAGTTACATGATACTGTGTGAAGATCTATTGTCCAAGGACATGGAACTAAGGTGAAGTGTTTAGTCACCTGATAGACTTTACCAGTGACATTGTGTGTTCGTGTGGAGCAACCGCTTATTGTGTAGGTGACATATCAGTGTGTGGGTCACTGATGAGATAGAAGAGTGACCTGGCTCTTGTGTATTTTGAGACAGTGTTACATGTACTTTTTCTGCAAGTGGGAGACCGATAATGTTCTAGGGTCGGCCCAGACTTCATCAGGAGTGTGACGAGTGAAATAGTACGACAGCAAGGAAGGATCCTTGTTCATCAGTGCAGTGTCAGTCAGGCAGTGGTACTGCGCTTGATCAGCCCTTGCTTGGTTCTCTGGGTGAAGAGGGAACTTTGGAGAGGCAGCAGACCTTGGAGTTCCAGTCCACTGGAGGAGCCTGGGTGAGTCGCTACCACGACTGGACAACCGCACGAGTTATCGTCCGCCTCCATGATGAATACTCATCTGCGTCTTTGATCTTGTACATAGTTCTTCTAGTCTGGCTTTCAGCCATCCTTCTCTGTGTTGTGGTTGACGTAGTTCAGAATTAAAGTTTTTTTGTTCTCTTAGCTATGACTTTGTGCAGTGATATGACTGGTGTCTGGTCCGAGCCCCCTTGGGGTTTGGAACCCTAGGTGAGGGAGGGGAGGTTAAGCTGTCCCGGCTTGTGTGGGGCCTGGTAGATGTAGAGTATTATTGAGGTGGTTGGAGCAAAGGCAGGGGATAGTATCTATCGTGGCAAACCAGTCCAAGCCCCGGCGGTCTTGTCACACCAAGGATGTATTCCACTGTGAAGTCCAGTTGCAGCAACAACGCCCATCACATCCACCGTGCGTTGAGCTTCTGCGAAGTAGCTATTAACATCACGTGTTGATGATATGATTGGATCCTCACATGGCTCCCCTCATTATCCAGTAGGCGCTCTAATTGACACCCTACTATACTACTCACGACTGAAACTAGTGTTGGCTCCTCGCTCCTGTACGTCCCGTCGACCTCCTTTCCACTGACGTAAGCGATGGCTCACAATACAGATAGATTGTCCCATCCTGATTGTAACACTGCTTCCATGTCCTCTTGGTTTCCCCCGGCTTTGCCTCTGGGGATGTTCCACCTCGTCCTCGATGGACCGAGTCGTCTTTCCCAAATCTCCTGGACTTTTGCTTCCAGGACCATCTTGGGCGATATTGTATCTGGTCAGCCCATCTTCGGTTAGAGTCCTGGGTAATTCTCGCCTTTCCCGACGTTACCCACCCCTTCTGAACTTGGTTACCGGTGAAACTTTCACTCTTGTCCTTTCCCTGACTTGTGATTTCCCTCCTCCTGTCGTTGGGTAAATCTGACCTATCACGTACTGTCCCATAGGCCCTCCTATGTTGTACTGGCGATCTCTGGTCTTCGTCTGGACTGGTAACTTTTGTCCCACTGGCTGCCATCACCATAAAGTGCGAAGCTTTGCTCCCGGATCTCTCTTCATATTTCCTAATGAGATGTCTAGGGAGCTTTTTCTTCTCTTCCCCGATCCGTATTTTGTAGATGTTCTTGGACACCACCTTTTCCACAGGATAAGGTCCTTTCCATCCTACTTGGAGTATATTGGTCTCTGCTGGACTCCACACTTCCACTTTGTCTTCCACTTTAAGAGCTAGTTTCCTCTTAATTCGCTTGTTGGGTGGTGCTTTCTGGCACTCCGAACAAGACTTCACCCACCGGCGTACATCTCCGGTCATTCCTGGCCAGCAATAATGGCCGGAAATTTTCTGCAAGGTCTCTCTGATACTCATATGTCGATTCTCGCCGATGATGTGTCCACTCTGAAGAATGTGAGGACGGTGGGTCTCTGGAACCACTCACTGCTCGTGCAGGTTATCTCCCCTCCCAGCTCTCCGATAGAGTAGTTGATTCTTCAGAAAGTACTGTCCCCGTTCTGGTGGCTCAGCACTTCTTTGCAGCTTCCTGTAGCAAGGATGCAACGTAGTATCCTTCCTCTGGGCAGTATGCAATTCTCCTTCCCAGTTTTTCGGTTTCTTTTTCTCTTGTTTCTCCTGACCTTTGGGTTGTGTACTTAGTTCCGCCGCCTCCCCATGTACCTCTACGAATCGTTCCGCCAGCTTATTCACAACATCAATCCGTTCCGCCCCTTGTTCTCCCAAGAAAGTTCTGAGAGGTTTCGACATTTGCTTTCGCATCTGGTCGACCACCATCATCTCTTCGAGACTCTAATAATCCCTCTTGAATTCTGCCAAGTCCATCCATTTCTGGAGATAGGATTTCAGCCTTAGACTGTAGGCGGCGAATAGTTCTCCCGGCTCTCGTCTAGACGATCTAAACTTCTTCCTATACGTTTGTGCTGTGACTTCATAATGTTTCATCAAAGCGGCTTTTAATTCCTCGTACTGATTTTCCTGTCCTGGTGGTAGGCGTGTGTAGACCTCGTACCCTGAACCACGTAAAGCCTGGGATAATTTAAGAGCCCATCTGGTCCTCTCCAGTCCCATAGCGACTGCCATAGCGTCGAACCGATCCAAAAACTGGTATATCTTCTCTTTACTTTCATCAAAGACCGCCAAGGGAAACTTCATGGCATGGTAACCCTGTCCAATCATGTGGGTTGCCCCAGGTGAAGATGAACTTCCTTCTGCAGCATCTATTTCACCCTTAGTTTGTGTCTTGAGCTCTAGTTCTCGCATGCGGTATTCATGTTCCCTTATCTTGTGGGCTTCTTCTGCTTCCAACTGGGCCTTCCGCTCCTCCCTTTCCGCTTGACGAAACTCTCGCTCTCTTTCTTGTATGTAATCAGTTAGCTCGGAACCAGCTAAACCAATTGCCTCCCCGTTGGCCCTCAGTTCGGCTGTAGTTACTTTAGGAGTTGCCATAGTTAAAGCAGGTAAGTCAGCACGTTGAGTAAAGACACCTCAAGGCAGTAAAGAAGTACTCACTATACAATTATATTCCACCTAGAACCTATATCATTTATCTATGTCTATCTAATATTATAACTCTACAACACCACACAGTACATCACAACCACTCTCTCATCCACAAGAGAAGATATAGGATAAAGACTTATGTAGACGTGTGACCGTGTGACTAGGTATGTAATGTGTCTTACCACCTATCTACATTCACTCTGTATTCCACGACACCACACAGTACATCACAACCACTCTCTCATCCACAAGAGGAGATATAGGATAAAGACTTATGTAGACGTGTGACCGTGTGACTAGGTATGTAATGTGTCTTACCACCTATCTACATTCACTCTGTCTGGAACTATCTCACTGTAAAGTCACCAGCATTAATGAAATGTTTCTACCATAAATGTAATGGCACCATATATCCAATGGACGTCCTTCCATTAAAAGTCATCAATATATACTTATATTTCTTCCAATCAGTATGTCCCAACATGCAGGTACTCCGCTATGCCTGTGCCAATATGCAGGTACCCCTCTATGCATATGCCCTGTTATGCTTTCAGGTCATATGGGTATAATGTCTGTATCCCGCTCGCTCCACCAATTATGTCCTGTTATTTTCCCGAGAGGAAGTTGGAATCAACCAGCACATCTTTAAACTTATTATCTGTTGGGATTATTGACTGACTTTGGTCTACACTCCTCTCTTCTGTCTTCCCTTCCATATATCTATTTCTTTCACTCTCTCTCTCTCTCTGTTATTCTCTCAACACATACTCAGACAACAGTTCCTTTCAACAATAAATAAAAGATTTATTAATAAAACTATGTCTGGTGTATGTATGGATATTGTCTATGTAGCTGGTATGTTCTTCTAGTGTGGCTGCCAGATAAGATGTTGATAGATAGTCTCCGTGTCTTCTCTCGTCTCTTCTCTCGGCTAAAGTACAGGACAGTACATAGATACAACAGAACGGTCTCACCCTGAATGCTCCGTCTGCTTGAGTCTGTAGGTATATCCGTTTTTTATTTTTAATGAAAAAATGTTCACCACTGTATCAATGTACTTAAACAGATCACTATATGCTGTCAGCTTAAACTGAATGTTCGTTGCTTTCTTATAGCGTTCTTAAATCCATCCTGGAAAACACATCGAGTTTCTAGTATTCTCTATTTTTGTCCTGTAAAAGTTCTACACTGGATAGTTCGTAATTGGTATAGGCATTTGGTATGCACCTTGCAACTCTTCGATACTGAGTCATTTGAGTCTTTTGTTTTTAGTTTGTATGATCTCTATTTTCCGTTCCCTGTCCTCCTGACTTATTATGATGACACTTCTTTTC
This sequence comes from Cepaea hortensis, assembly GCA_963921405.1. NCBI lineage: Eukaryota > Metazoa > Mollusca > Gastropoda > Stylommatophora > Helicidae > Cepaea > Cepaea hortensis. Next base: position 4,417,567 of record OY992889.1, on the reverse strand, counting down.
TTTCCTTTCTTATGCACAAGTGTCGTGCTTTATTACTTTAAAGTGCTTTCTTGTGGGTTATCAACACTGAGTGATCTTGACCACAGCCATCTGTGTTATATCTTAGTTGATAAGTCTCGCACTGGTATGGGAACCTGTGTGATATACATTTAATAATGAGATCTGTGTCTGCTTCCTCTTCTCTCCTATGTGAGTGTCTTTTCCTCCAGCCGAAATGAAAAGGCTTCCGAAAAAACCCACTCTGACATAGGATAGAAGATTCACCTAACGTCTATACTATTCCTACTAATAGAAAGAAATGTTAAATGCACTTCACGCACATCTATATTCCTATGCTAAAACTATACTCTAATATATTAATACCTTATTTAGGCATCTATGTTCCTGGAATCGAAAAACACTTAGCGAATAACACACTACTATCCCCTCTTTCCATCATTAGGGACGTGCATTTCTATTCCCACTCAGGAACATATCTCCTTCAGTTCAGTTTGGAACACACACTAAACTCTCACAAAGAAGTGGACACTCTTTATAGGTCATTTTTGCCGCATAGTCCTTGACCTTGCTTGACACCTCAAGTCCATACTTCATTATCACCGTTAGTGGAAAATTACAGATCTGAAACTTTTCCGTTATTCATACATCCAGACCGCAATATGCTGTCCAATAATGCTGTCTGCCTTTGTCGCAAACCAATTTTTCCACGCGACAGGTTACCTGGGCTGTTGGCGGCCCCTTCTGTGTCTTGACCTATAAACACATGCGCCTGGTCACTCCGTTGTTGGTTACCCTTACTGCTTCGTTTGTTAACCCTTCTTCTACCTGGTTAGTCGGTGTATACAGTCGTCTATCTGGGAATCATTAACTCTCAGTATTCCACGACATGGACAAACAAAACAGAAACTGAAGCTTTTGGAAGTAAAGTAAGACAATTTAAAGATGCCTCATGTAACAGTCCATTCTATAAGCTCTTTGAATGTGCGATGTCTGCCATGATACTACCCCATTCAAATGCTGATGTGGAAAGAGTTTTCAGTACTACGAATTATATAAAATGTAAACTAAGAAGTAAAATGAAACTCGACCTCTTAAATGCTATCTTGACAATAAGATTTGGCCTGATGACAGTTGGAAAATACTGTTTAAATTATCAGCTCCCTGATCGTGTATTAAAAGAAATTGGAACAGCTAAAGCATACGAGTCATTTTGAATCTGAAGCTTCAACTTCATCATCCAAGCTAAGTTTATCCTGTGGATCTTGTGAGACAGACATCAGTGAAGATGAGGACATGATTCTATAGGGTAAGTCACATCGATATCTATGTAATTTCTTAATTTGAAGTCAGGTCTGGTCAGATATGACTGAGCTACCGTATGACAGAAGACGGTACTACCTGCTTTCTGTTAGCACCGAACGTTGGGCGGCGCTTACCAACCCCGACACCCCACATTGTGCCAACGGCTTCGGGCGGAAGAGCGCAATTGGGAGGGTACACGTCTTACTCTGGTGCGAGGAAATGCAACCTAAAGACAAAATGTCATGGCAGGGCAGACCAGGCCCAAAGCCTTGGTTGGCGTTTGGTCTAGGATCGAAGCTCCGACAGGCGGACAGTTAGAGCATTGCTTTGCTGATTCGGCAGTTTCTGCAGCTTGTCTTGTTCCAGATGTAGGGGTGTTACTTTTCCTCTGGAGTGAACTAGGCAGGCGGAGAGAGGGATCATGCTGCATGGGCAACACATGATCTCTATATTTTAGCCCAGGCTTTGTGCTATCAATCAATCAATCATGTACCATGCCGGAAAGCGTGGGCAGTCATGACTCGCTATTTCACTCCATCCCTGGTCTTAACAGATCTCGGAATCAAAGCGAGAGGCAACTGTTACGGGTTATAAGTCCCTGTCAATTGGCGTAGACATGGGGCGCCACACGTTGCCTCTGACGGTGGGAGACACCTACAGGTGTCACTGATCAGCTACTGCCCATCTCAAGCTGGGCAGCCCCCGGCCAATTGGGTGCTGATCCGCCATAGCCTGCCTGCTTCAATGGGTGCTTGGGGCTAGGACAAAATCTGAATCAGGCTGTAACACCAATGCACCAGGTACTAATACAAAGAAAAATAGAAACCTCAAGCTACGGCTTGCAACCTGGCACGTGAGAACCATGTGTCCAGGATTTTCCACTGACTTGACCAATACTGACGATGTGAGAAAAATGGCTGTGATTGATGCCGAACTCAATCGTCTTAACATTGATATTGCTGGCCTGCAGGAGACTCGCCTCGCTGAGGAAGGGTCACTCAGGGAAAACAATTACACCTTTTTTTTGGAAAAGTAGAGAGCAGGCCTCTAAACCGGCTCTGTGGCTAAGGGCTTGCGAACGCGGTTTGTGAGCCCGTATACCCGGGTTCGAAACACGGCGGTGCTGGTTTTTTTCGAAAAAGGTATAGGGACCGGTCGTTCAGAAATCAATGGCAAACTACTGAACGTAACACTTGTCTAGTACATCAACAACAGCTGAAAATGCTGGTGTTGACTGCAACGTCCCGTAAGGGATACGCAACATAATTTATTTAGAGGTCAGGTAGAAGAAAGGCAACATGGTGTGGGCTTTGCCGTGAAGAATTTGCTACTGGGAATGATTGAAATTCCAGCAGGAGGAAATGAAAGACTATTATCTCTGCGCTTGGCAACCTCTTGTGGTTTTGTCACCATTATTACTGCATATGCACCGTGCCATGTGCCGATATGAGGCAGACAGCAGTAAACAGATAGATTAAGAGTAAGTTTAACATAGAAGAAGAATTGCCGTAGTGAGAGCAATTCACACGATCACAATGAGTTAACACGCACGGATAGAACAAGGATAGTCCGTGCGGAACACATGATGATGATGAATGACGAAGGGAGGTTATTCAAAGAAGTTGTGTATCACGTGACCCAAGTAGGGTAGTTCTCGTGAATCGAGGACAGCCACGGTCAGTCAGGCCTGGGTCGTTGTGAAAGAAGGACGTAAGCTTGTGTTGAAGTTATGAACGAAGATAAGCACGGTTAGTGCAATGATTCTTTAACAACAGTGAAAGTGTTAGTCCAGTTGTACGGCAAAGTGTAGCCAGTCAACGCTTAGTGCAGTGTGCTGATTTGAAGACGACCCAGCAATGCGTACCGCCAGGCGTTAAGGGCAGCCAAGCGTAAGTTGTGACCTTAAGCGAGTCAGACATTGTGGTAGCCAGTATTAGGCAGATGAACGATTGTCTTCTGTTAAAGTACTGAACAGTAGTCAGCAAGTGTAAATATATTCATCACATGTTATCCCACGTTTGCGGGAACTTGTGAGCGTCAGTGCTGTGATAATCGTCCACAATAAACATTGCGATGTGCCAAGGACGACATGCTGTTCATTGTTGATCTCGTATGAATGATTCTACCAAGTCTGTCAGATGAATGATCCTGCTGAATCTGTCATCGAGGCTGAGAAAGCGAGCCAGTAAGATACAGATCCATGGCACACCGACACTTGATTCCTCTGATGATGCGAAGGATTCGTTCTGTAAGAAGTTAGACTCTGTGATCAAGGTAGTTCCAAATTCTGACTACATTTATGTGCTCGGTGATTTCAATGGTCGTGTGGGCAAGGACTCGCGTTCATGGCCAGTGTGTCTTGGAAAATACAACATCGATCGCATGAATGAAAATGGGCAAAGGCTGCTGTAGCATTGCACCAGTAATGACCTATGTATTACAAATTCTTTTTTTAAAACAAAAGAGATGCATAAGGTCACATGGAAACATCCAAGATCTGGCCATTGGCACCAGCTGAAATTCATCATCACACGGAGACAACATCTGAACCATATATCATTGACTCGAAGTTACCACAGTGCTGACTGTGATACGGATCATTCTTTGGTTGTTGCAAGGGTTAGACTGAGACCAAAGAGCATATACACAGCTAAACACAAAACTAGCCCCAGGATTAATATTATTAACACTCACGATTCTGAAAAGTGCTTTCAGTTTCAACAGCAACTTGAAGATGCTTTTACTGATACAGCAGAAAATTGTACAGTAAATGAAAAGTGGGGTCAACTTAAGGAAACTCTTTATAAAACTGCCGTAGGGGTGGATCATCAGAGGTAGGACTGGTTTGCGGCAAATTTCCAGACTCTGCAGCCCTTGATTGAAAAGAAGAAGATAGCTCTCTTTCGAAACAAGGAAATACCAACGCGTAACACTCTGAGTGAGCTAAAGCAAGCTAGGAAGGATGTGCAAAAGGCTGCCAGGCAGTGTGCAAATGATTATTGGATCAAGTTATGTGAGTCCATTCAAATTGCAAGTGATAAGGGAAACATCAGAAGCATGTATGAAGGAATAAAGAAAGCTTGTGGTCCAACGATTAAAAGTGCACCATTAAAAAACATTGACTGGAGAAATCATAACTGATAAGAAACAGCAGATTAACAGATGGGTAGAGCATTATTTGTAGCTTTACTCAAGTGAGACCAAACTAGCGGATGATACCCTCAACGCCATAGAGGCTCTACCAACTTTTGACCACCTGGACACACTTTCCACCATAACAGAAGTTAAGTGTGCTATAAATGAACTTGCATCTGGCAAGGCTCCAGGTAAGGATGGGATTCCAACAGAGGTTATCAGGAGTGGGAACGACACACTCACTCTACAGATCCACCAGCTAATAGAGCTATGCTGGCGAGAAGGACAAGTCCCACAGGATTTCAAAGATCCATGCATCATAACACTGTACAAGAACAAGGGCGATCGGAGCGACTGCAACAACTATAGGGGTATCTCACTTCTATGTATTGTTGGAAAAAGTATTTGCCAGAATTGTTCTGCGCAGACTTCAAGTCCTAGGAGATCAAATCTACCCCGAATCACAGTGTGGCTTTTGACAGAACCGGTCTACCATTTATATGATATTCTCATTGCGACAAATGCAAGAAAAATGCCGTGAACAGAATCAACCACTGTTTATTGCCTTCATCGACCTCACAAAGGCTGCTGCCTCTGATACAATGAATTAAGTTCCTCAACGCTGGCATCAGTCCCATCAGATGGTGCAGTTGCTTCTACGTCAGCCGCTGCTGCCTCTGATAACGAATGAGGTTCCTCAACGCTGGCATCAGTCCCATCAGGTGGTGCAGTTCCTGCTACGCCAGCCGCTGCTGCCTCTGATAACGAAAGAGCTGCCTTACCTGCTGCCCCAGCTGAAGCAAAGAAAGAGGAAAAGACAAGAGTAAGATAGAGTCTGAAGAACCTGACGATGACATGGGATTTGGATTGTTTCATAAGACACATTTTGATTCATGAAAGTCTATGCTAATGATCTTTGTGAAAAGAAAACAAAATATTTCTTCAAACACAATTTGATAACTGGTTTAAAATGCGACGTATAAAATGTAGACCTATAGAATTCACTACAGCAGACACCGACTGTAAAGAAAATACAGAAGAAAAAACACTCAGTCTAATGATGGATAATGAGTATTGATGTGTTAGGAAGCTAAGAAGATCACTCAGAATAGGCAGTGGAGATGGAATTTTTGAGAAGTATTAGGAATGTTGAGAAAGTCGTGACACACTGAGGTATTGAATGCTGCCGGTGGTAAAAGATCACTGACTGACTCATTACAATAATCTCATCTCACCTCGTTCTTATTGTACCTTGTATGTAGAGGTGAAGCATAAAAGGGAGAGTGCCCGTTTGTGAGTTATCTTTGTATATCGAAATTTCATAGACTGTTATTCCCTCTAACCATCACCTACATGGTTGGCCTCGTTTTCTGGACTACAAGCTTGTGATAGAGTACAACATGAACGACTAATTACATACCTTAAAGACATAAGTTTAGTTAAGTTTAGTCGGCGGATCAACATCACGGCACGCGGGTGTAACCCATAATTGCTCCATTCTACTCCTTACTCTAGCCTGAGTCTGGAGAATCTCAGCTCTGTGCATGAACTCCGTAGAACCTGAAATACTTTGGGTAGAATTTTTACTCGATTTCAAGACATAGGAGTAGACAGAAAGGACACCAGACTTATTAGTAACTTGTACTGGGAACAAGTGGCATCAACTAGATGCGGAAATAATTATTTGTTGCCCATAGAAATAAAAAGGAAACCGTAGGGGTGCATGTTGTCCCAAAGCCTCTTCAACCTATACACAGAAAGAAATTTTAAACAAGTCGAAATGGAAGAATAATAAACAATCTTAGATATGCCGATGATACCGTGTTACTAGCAGAAAGCGAGCAAGAGTTACAACACCTAATTGAACATGTAAACAGGCATAGTGCAGAATGTGGCCTAGATATTAACATCCAAAAATAAAAACTATGATTATTAGCAGTGGAAAGGAGGGGTCACCAATGAACATCACAGTAAAAAGGGAGATACTAGAACAAGTAACAAGTTTCTCCTTTCTTTAACGTGTAATAACAGATGATGGTAGAAGTGAAATAGAAATCAAAAAGAGAATAGGAATGGCCTAAAATACTTTCATTCAGACATCAACAAACACATCAGACGTTTCATCTTTGGCAGCACAATTTACTGCATACAGCATAAGACACTCACACATGACAAGAAACTAGGGGGGGGGGGATAACACTGCAAGACATAAACACAAAGATTCAAGCGCTGAGAATCCACCATATAGGACACATCCTTAGTCACCCATAACAACACCCACTAGCACTATACTATATAGAAATGAGACTGCAACACCTTAGGGGAGTACATCTTAACACACCACACTACTTTGGAACTATACCAGCGTTCTATAAGACATGTATACAAGCACTCCGTGGGAGTGAGCACTTACTACACCAGACAACACGCCAAATCTACAAATACCTGGTTAAACAACAAGCTCCCCCACTACAAGTTAGAATTAAAAGAGGAAAAACATACTACATACAAGACTACACATGTACATTTACTAATCTCCACAACCCAAACATCACTCCCAAGTCGAGGGAAATTACATATCGTTTGATCTTTAACGTTGACACCTACTACCGAAAAACAAGCACACAGGTCAAAACGAATAGCACTATGTCAACTCTGTAGACAAAACATACAAGAAACAGAAGACCACATTGTTTTAACATGCCCAGCAGTACAGTCCGCACTAGACACTTTAAGACAACTAATTGAAATATTCACCAAAAAAGACGACAGATATGTACAAGGCAATATTTTTAAACACAATACTCAAAACCACAGAAAATAATCACACAATATTGTTGACTGCATTAGCAGAATACAGGTATGTGGTATTGACCTGTAGAAATACAGCAACATACAGATTCAGAACATACAACAAACATAATACTGCACATGGTCCAAAACAAAATCACACAAATATTCAAAAACACTTAGACAAAAGGGAATATACACATTTCAAATGTGTCTGTGAGATTTGGATAAGGTATACAAAAATATAAATACATCTATATCTGTATTGGTTCATGCATGCATAGATATGTCTGTACGTATACATATAACTGAGTATACGTGTATGTGTGCGTGTGTGGAAACATACAAATACGGGTGCATGTATATTTGGTATGTATATATCTCTGTGGTTAGTGTCTGTGTTGATGTATGTTTGAACCCTAGTCATGCATGGATAAGCGTATAGTTTGATCAATAGCGTGACCGAAAAGTTTTTTTTTTTCCTGTTATTTTTCGTGGAAACCTTTCACAATAACCCCCACCCCACTCCAAACGCCAAGAGCCAACACAATGTCAATCTCTGGAATCACCCTGGACCACGGTAGCTTTCCGGTCTTAAACTACTCATCCCGCTAACTCAGAATACATCCTTTGTGATTCATTGTGTGAGACACCATTCCCTGCTCTCTCTCTCTCTCTCTCTCTCTCTCTCTCTCTCTCTCTCTCTCTCTCTCTCTCTCTCTCTCTCTCTTACCCTGTCACACACAAGCACACTCATTCTTTGTGAGTCAGTGTTCGTTGTCAATCGAGGTTTTGATCCTTGCTTAGCCGACACAGGTAAATCCTTTGTACTGACCCCCCGGCCCAGCGAACGGAAAATAAATCCTTCGTATCTGTAAACACCAAAATGTGAAAGGTTTTCTATTAAATGGTTTGGTTTGAGTGGAAACAAATGATTACTCAATCACCATATGTAGGTGGTTACACCAAGCCAAGACTATAATGCTGTCACACTTGCATAAAATGTACATGCTTTAATTGTTAATGTAAAAGACATTGTTTTTGAATACAATATATATATATATATATATATATATATATATATATATATATATATATATATATATATATATATATATATATATATATATATATATATATATCATGTACCATGCCGGAAAGCGTGGGCGGTCATGATTCGCCATTTCACTCGATCACCAGAGTCGTGGATCAGCTCAGTGTTCCTGTCTCGTCCATGCCATGTGGCCAAGCCATCCAGGTATTTTCCTCTCGGTCTTCCTCTTGGTCTGTTCCCTTCGATCTTGCCAGCTGTTACTAAGTTCTCCAGTCCATTTCTTCTCATAACATGTCCAAAAAATGTTGACTGTCTACGTCTAATTTCTCTAATCAATCTACGATTTTCATTTGTCTCTTGTAGTACTTGGTCATTGGTTTTTCTATCTGTCAATGGTATTCTTTGCATTTTCCTCAGAAACCACATTTCTGCAGCCATCAGATGTTTTTCAGCTTGACTGCACATTGTCCAAGTTTCACATCCATACAAAAGAACAGGCTCTATGTATCCCCTCAACACTATTTTTCTCGTTTCAATTGACATCATTTTATTGGTCAGAATGTTTTTCATCTTGCTAAAGGCTACTTTCGCAATGGCGATTCTTGTTCTAATCTCTTCAAGGCATCTGCCATCAGATGTTATGACTGTTCCGATATATATATATATATATATATATATATATATATATATATATATATATATATATATATATATATATATATATATATATATATACTAGCTGACCCGGCCCTGCTTCGCCCAGGTGCTGGCGGGGATCTATCTATCTATCTATCTATCTATCTATCTATCTATCTATCTATAGCCAGGGGACTTAACCTAAGATATAGCAATGTTACTAAAAGTTATGTCCCTTTATATATTATTTCTTATGTTAAGTCATGTAATTTAATTATTAAATTTTAGTAAGTAAATAGCAGATTCTACAATAAAAAAAAAAAACTATGACAGTTGGTTGCAAGGGAATGAAAACAAGACGTGTAGAAAATTTCATCTCAATCGGATGGACCATTATCGAAAGCATCAAATACATACATACATACATACATACATACATACATACATACATACATACATACATACATACATACATACATACATACATACATGCATGCATGCATACATACATGCATGCATGCATCCATCCATCCATCCATCCATCCATCCATCCATCCATCCATCCATCCATCCATCCATCCATCCATCCATCCATCCATCCATCCATCCATCCATACACACACACACACACACACACACATACATACATACATACATACATACATACATACATACATACATACATACATACATACATACAAGTCGCTTAAAAGTCGACTTCATTGCACCGGGTTTTACCCCATATGGCTCGGTCTCTTTCCGCAGCATGGAAAGCGTCGCACAAAGCACGACCTCCGTAGCTTTTAGCGACGACCCACATGAGTCTCCGAAACATTTAACTCGTAAACCGAAGGACGCGGCCCGGAATCGAACCTACAACCTTCGGAGCACGAGCCAAACAGCTTGACCACCACTTTGTGGTACTTTCTTCTTCCTAGTGACGACGATAATTTGTATCTTCTTACAATGTAATTCTAACCCCAGTTGTTCACTGTGTGCAACAACCGCATCTACCAGATGTTGCAGATCCTGTTCATTGTCTGCAATCAATACTGTATCATACGCACATCTAATGTTATTGATGTTACCTCCCCAAATAATGGCTCCTTTCATGTCTTCTACATTCCTGAAACTATTTTCACTGCACCGGGAAAAAAAAAAACTGGAGACATTGCACGTGCCTGTCTCACACCTCTCTTAATAAGCTGATATTGACCTACTTCCTTATCAATCCCTATGGCAGCTTGTTGCTTCCAATATGTGTATTTTTTTTTTACAAGTCTAAAGTCTTTCCCCATCAATTTGTAGATCTGCAAGCATCTTTATCATATTGGCATGTCTTACTTTATAGAAAGCCTTTGGATGGTCAATACAGCATAAATGTGGGTGTTTGTTTCCTTCTACAGAGCGTTCAATTAATGTTCTCAGTATATATACAGCATTTATTGAACCCTTAGAGTAGCGGGGTAGGGGTATACCCTAACAAAGGAGAAGTAAGGTGCCTCCTTCCCTCCGCTAGCCTACGGGACACCCTTGGGCAAGGTGGAGTACCCGTTTAGCCCTCCCCCCCCCCCCCAACAGGGTAACGTGAAGCCATGTGAGCAGGTGGTGGATTGGACTTGGGAGCAGCCGACAGATAGTTGTTGGTTATGGTTTCAAGTCAGTGACGGTGGGCAGAGGATCTCTCAGTAGAGACAATGGCTACGGTCATCCGATCAGTATGGTCACTGCCAGGAAGGAAGAATGGTAGACTTCCCTCCTTATTGATTCCCGGGCAGAGGAGGCTCGTCAGCCTTGGTTGGTATCTCTTCTAAGAGAGGGAACTCTAAATCTCAAACCTCCGCTGCCTTGCGGGTATACCCATATGGGAAAGGCTTCGGGAGTAAACCCTGAGGACAAATCCGGAGATGGAGTCCCTAAGGCAGTTCCATGTTGTAAACAACATAGTTCTGGCAACTCCTGCGACGGCACCGATGCCAAGTTGCATTGGCTACTGCCTTTCCCTTGGTCAACATCGGCGACGTGGAGAGGGGGAACCTGCTACTGGGCAACAGCTGGTTCTCCGATTTCCATTGCCCAGGCTTGTGCCCTGAAGAGGTCACTTCAGCACAGCGTAAAGCGGTGACACAACACGGGAAGCAGCATTTGCCGGTTATAAGTCTTAATGCTCGATTGGCGTAGAGCAAGGCGCCAGGGGCTACTTCCGACGGTGGGAGAGATCATCGTATCTCACTAGACAGCTACCGCCCGCCTAAGCTGGGCAGCCCCCAGTCAATAAGGTGTTGTCTCGCCACGGTTCATCTGCTCCTGAGGGTGTGTGGAGCTTAGGGGAAAATCCTGACACATGGACCGCAATCTATACACCTAGCAACAAGAAAAAAACAAAACAACCAGCCCTAAGGCTGGTAACATGGAACTGTAAGAACCATGACCCCTGGCATCTCAGACGATCTAAACGAGATTGTGGATGCCCGCAAAACTGCCGTGATAAACAACGAACTACTAAGACTGGGGATAGACATTGTCGCCCTGCAAGAGACCAGACTCCAAGAGTCTGGAAGCATCAAGGAGAGGGACTTCACTTTCTACTGGCATGGCAAGCCGTGCGGAGAGACCAGGGAGCATGGAGTTGGCTTCGCTATCAGAAACAAGCTGCTTAATTCCATCATACCATCAAGTGATGGCACTGAAAGAATACTGAAGCTCCGACTCCAGACAGAGGCAGGCCCAGTTAGTATTATAAGCGTTTACGCCCCAACACTAACTGCAGCATCAGAATCTAAAGACAAGTTCTATGACGACCTTAGCAAAGAAGTCAGTGAAACACCAGAGAAACAACATCTTTTTATCCTCGGGGATTTTAATGCCAGGGTTGGCTCCGACCACGAATCTTGGCCTTCATGTCTAGGACAGTTTGGCGTTGGGAAGATCAATGACAATGGACAACGTCTCTTGGAATTCTGCAGCCACCATAATCTGTGCGTGACCAACACCTTCTTTGACACGAAACCTCAACACAAGGTGTCATGGAGGCACCCCAGATCAAAGAACTGGCACCAACTCGACCTGGTGCTCACTAAACGCAGCAACCTCCGCAATGTACGGCTGACTCGCAGCTATCATAGTGCTGACTGCGACACCGACCATTCACTCGTCTCCAGCAAGGTGAAGATAAAGCCCAGGAGAATCTACAGAAGCCGAACAGAAGGAAGACCACGCATTGACACCAGAGGCACCCGAAATAACGAGAAGGTCAACAAATTCATGCAGGCTCTAGCGGATACTCTGCCCGGCCCCACAGACGGAGATTCTACCCAGAGATGGAGTCATTTTCGCGACACCATCTACAATACAGCACTATCAACATTTGGCAAGAAGCAAACTAAGTCAACCGACTGGTTTGAAGCACACTCTGAAGAGATGCTCCCAGCCCTGGAGATAAAGAGACATGCATTCTCAATGTATAAAACATCACCTTCAGAGAAAACACTGCAGGCATTGCGAACGGCCAGAAATAGAGTACAACAGATGGCAAGAAGATGTGCGAACAGGTACTGGCTACAGCTCTCTGCTCAAATTCAAACTTGTGCAGACACTGGAAATATAAGAGGAATGTATGAGGGCTTCAAGCAAGCTGTCGGTCCGTCAAAAAATAAGATGGCCCCTTTACGGTCAACTGAGGGGGTAATCATAAAAGATCGAGCGAAACAAATGGATCGCTGGGTAGAACACTACTCAGAGCTATACTCAGTGGATAACACTGTCAGCGAAGAAGCTCTGGAAGCCATCGATCAACAGTCCGCCATACATGCCTTGGATAACGAACCTTGCCTCACAGAAATCAGCGAAGCACTAGACTCTCTCAAATCCGGCAAGGCACCTGGAAAAGATAGTATTCCACCTGAAATTTTAAAATGTAGCAAAGAAACAATCATCCCAGAACTGTATGCAATATTACAGCTCTGCTGGAGAGAAAAATCAATACCACAAGATATGAAAGACGCAAACATCGTTACCCTTTATAAAAACAAAGGCGACAGAAGCGACTGCAACAACTATCGCGGCATTTCCCTTCTCAGCATTACAGGCAAGATTTTTGCCAGAGTAATCCTTAAAAGATTACACATTCTTGCTGAAAGAATCTACCCTGAATCGCAGTGCGGATTTAGACCCAACAGGTCCATCATCGATATGATTTTCTCACTCCGGCAGCTCCAAGAGAAGTGCAGAGAACAGAGGAAGCCATTATATATTGCCTTCATCGACCTCACAAAGGCATTTGACCTCGTGAGCAGAAGCGGCCTTTTTAAGGTCCGTGAAAAGGTTGGATGTCCACCCACCCTTCTTAGTCTCGTGAAATCATTCCACGAAAACATGCAGGGGACCATTTTATTTGACGGCTCAACATCCCAGTCATTCAGCATCAGCAGCGGAGTAAAGCAGGGCTGCGTGCTTGCTCCTACACTCTTTGGTATCTTCTTCGCTATTCTCTTACGGCAAGCATTTGGGACTGCCACTGAAGGCATATACCTCCACACAAGATCTGATGGCAAACTTTTTAACCCATCAAGACTCAAGGCAAAGACCAAAATAAGATCAAGATGCGTAAGAGAACTACTTTTTGCAGATGATGCAGCACTGACTACTCATACAGCAGAAGATCTCCAAAGGCTAATAGATAGTTTTGTAGCCGCCTGCAAAGACTTTGGGCTCACCATTAGCCTAAATAAAACACAGGTGATGGAACAAGATGCTGATGCGCCTCCGTCAATCAAAATCTCTAATTACGAATTGAAGGTCGTCCACGATTTTGTGTATTTGGGATCGACAATATCAGATAATCTTTCATTAGAGACAGAAATCGACAGACGCATTGGAAAGGCAGCCACAACATTTTCCAGGCTAGCTAAAAGAGTTTGGGAGAATAATAGACTAACAGAGCGTACAAAAGCTCAAGTATATAAAGCTTGTGTTGTTAGCACACTACTCTACGGGTCTGAATCCTGGACCCTGTACTCAAGACAGGAAAGGAAGTTGAATTCCTTCCACATGAGATGTCTGAGACGTATCCTGGGCATAACATGGAAAGACCACATAACAAACAAACAGGTGCTTGAAAGAGCAGATATTACCACAGTGCACACCCTCCTCAAGCAGAGACGTCTCCGGTGGTTGGGCCACGTATCTCGAATGGAGGACGAACGTATTCCCAAAGATCTCCTTTACGGAGAACTAGCCACAGGAAAGAGGCCAACCGGAAGACCCCAAATGCGATATAGGGATGTGTGTAAACAAGACATGAAAACCATTGGAATAGATCCAGACACGTGGGAGAGAGTTGCAGCAGACAGATGCTCCTGGAGAAGAGATGTACGAAACGGACTGGTGCTCTTTGAGCGCAATCAGATCCAAAGAACTGAGGAGAGACGGCACAGGCTCAAAGAGCAGTCACTTACTGCGGGACTTGCCTCGTCTTACAGATGCGGAAACTGTGACAGGGATTGTCACTCTCGCATTGGACTATACAGTCACCAGCGGTGCTGCCAGGCACCTCCCAAACGGCACAACTCTATAGTCCTTCAGGACTGAAAGAGGCCTACTACTATTGAACCCTTGCCTTTTACAAATCCACATTGTTATACTCATATTTCTATAACCATTATAATTGCTATCTTTGGCAGTTTTTCTCTCCACCAGAAAGGATTATTGCTATATTCCTCAGAAGTTGAAGCCCTCTGGTCTCAGATATACATAACATGTGAATATTCTGCCTTCCCATTTCTTTCCAAAATGTTATCAAAGTTTGGGAGGTGTGTTGTTAATTTCTTTTAAATTGTATGTGGCCTTAAGAAGTCAGTAAAAAAAATTTTTTTTTTTTTTCCAACTTTTATTTCATACAAAGCAATGTGTATTTACAAGTTGTAGTGTGTGTTTCTTTTGTTTGTGTATATTACAGAGCGTTGCCGTTTGTTAGTGTTACGTGTGACATTGTGAATAAAACATATACATACATATATACAGTTATGATAATATGACATTTGTGGCATAGTGCATGTAGATACACATTCCTTGCATATGCTTCACTTCCACTTCCGCAAGCGGGATACATGAAACACCTGTCCATCTCTCCCTCTCCCCTCTCTCTCTCCCTCTCTCTCTCTCTCTCTCTCTCTCTCTCTCTCTCTCTCTCACCCCCACGTTTTTTTTTTTTTAACTTTTATTGAGTGTTAAGAAACATTTGCATTTGTATTGTTCGTGTTGTTACAGAGCGTTGCATATGGAAGTGTAGGTGACATATGCGCAAATTTTTACAACATTTGTTTCAACCTTTTTACATTTGAAATGAAGGGTAACGAAAAAACGAGTACAAACAACAACAAGACGGTAGTATACCATTATTTTCTTTCTGCCACCCCCTCACCTGTCAGCTCCAACCCCACCAATACCATCATCACCACTTGGTAATGAGGAACAAGGCAGTAAAACTTGTTAAAACCGACCGGTGAAGGCAGCAGCAGCATCAAAACGAACAGTATCGAAAAGGTGGGGGGAAGGGGGGGGGGGGTTGTCAAAGGAGTATCCTAGTTTACAATGCAGGAGGGGTAGTTGTTGCATTTGTATTGTTTGTGTTGTTACATGCGTACTGTGTGTTCAGTATTTGTGTGCGTGTTTTTACAGAGCGTTGCATGTGGGCGTGTAGGTGACATATGCGCAAAAATTACAAATATTTTATACATTTAAACATTTTTCCATTGACATTGTTGTAAGGAAATATTTTAAATCAAAAGCATGATGTTAGCGGGCTGTTATTATTTCCCCTGCCGCCCCGCTCTCCTGTCAGCTCCAAAAAACTCCTACCAAGTACCATCACCCTCGGTGATGATAAACATGGCGGTGCAGAACTGAAACAAAACGATGAGGGTGGCAGCAGAGACAACAATCACAGTATCAAAAGGGTGGGAAAGGGGGATGTGATAGTATACGCGTTTACAAAGCCATATCTATTAATAGTGATTACATGATAATAATGCAAAGTAACAACCAAATACATAAATAAATATCATAGTGACAAGGAATAACAGTGCTGAGACTAGTGATAGACTCAATGATAATAAATAATAGTTTTAACATGTGATTTTATGTGCTAAATTGATTACCTTAGGAATGGTGTTTACATGAAATACATCTTATAATAATAATGACAAGGAATAAAAACCTACTAAGGGTGATGACAGCAATGCTAATATTAATAAACACAATGGTAGGATTTGTTTTGATAATGATCACATCTTCCAAACATGTGATTCCATTTGCTAAAATGATTTTCTTAGACATGGTGTTAAAATATGGCAGGTACCTACAATAACAATTGCATCCTGCACTGTTCAATAATATAGTAGGTGTAAAAAGGAGTTGGTTATCTTTTTTTTTTCTCCTTGCTTATTTTTTTTTTTTTTTTTTTTTTTTTAAATTATACATATACTTGCAACATGCAATGTTCAATAATAGTAGAAGTAAAAGGAGTTGGTTATCTTTTTCTCCTTGCTTATTTTTTTTTTCCTTATTTGTGAGGGTTCATTCATTTTTTCCCTTCCTCTTTTTTTTTTTTTTTTTTTAAACTTTATGTAAAAAGTAAACAAGCATCAGTATTTGCACAACATTTTAACAATCTTTACATTTTTGTTTCCCTTGCCATCTTCTCACCAATTTGTTTCACTCCATCAATGCCCTTATCACCACTATCTGGGCAATGATGGTAAAGGCAGGATAGATATTTGAACCAAACCGGTGTGGGTATCAGCAAAGGCAGCAACAAACCATGAGCAAGGGGATAAGGGGTACATGGGAAAGGGATTTTGTTTATTACTAATGATGACAATAATAACAATGACAAGAAGAGACATACTGAGGGTAATAAAATTTAGGGAATTCGTTACTAGGGAAGGACGCTGTTTTCAGAAAGTTCAAGGTCGTTGGGTTCACAGACGACTTCCTGTGGCCTGTAAACAGCTGTATACGAAACTACCCTGTCTTATTTCAAATTGGATAAATGCGAAACTGTTGCCCTAATATCACGAATGTCAACTTTAACGAAAAGTCATATGGCTAATCTTTCATCCTGCATGGTTAGAAGAGGTTGAGATTTTCTGACTCTAAGCATAATTCTAATTATCTACAAAAGGTAAGAGAATTTATAGTTTAGTGTCAAAGACTGGAATACGAGGCCAGAGGTCTGCCTCAAGATAGAACACCACCGGGATGTGGTCAACCTCATATAGATTAGAGAGGATACATTGCCCGGGATAAGGGCAGGGTAGGGGATAGAATGGAGAACTATTAACTAGTTCTCTCATGAGACACGGAGACGGTGACCAGATAGTTATCACTCTGGTCACGACGGAATCACGGCGCCTACATGATAGCCACGATTGCAAATCAACCGAAAACAGCTAATGTAGGCGTGCCAAACAGAACGGCACGCAGAAAGCCGAAGGACACCTCAAGGTCCTTCCGCGTGGTGTGTAACCCCGGGAGGAAGCGAGTCAGACTGGGGACTGACTTTGTGGCTGGCACCTCGTTGTAGTATTGATAGGAGATTTGTGTAACCAAATAGATAGAATTAGCATTAGGGTTTAGAAACTAGGGATAGTAATTCTGTGGTTTTGTGTGTGGTTTTGATAGCGACTGTTATGTACTTGTAAAGAGCCAACGGCAATAAAATGTATCATTTATTTCCTCTCACACGACTTGCAAGTTTCTTGTGTGGTGCGAGAGAAGTAATCTGATGATGCCTCACACATGAGTTGTTGACAGGCAAAGATTAATGTGGTGTCAGAAGTGGTGCTTGGACGAAAGAGCCAAGCTAATACCCACATGAAAGATTAATGTGGTGTCAGAAGTGGTGCTTGGACGAAAGCGCCAAGCAATTACACTCATCCACGGCTCTAGACTAAGTTTACAAATAGTGAAGTAGTGATTTAATTTGTGTCAGTGACGGTTAACGTGTGCAGAACTAGGACAAGTTGCTAACGAAACTGTGCCTATCGTGACGAAATAATGCTTATTTATGTTTAGTAAAATAGTATATACTTAAATCATGTGTTTCTTCAATGTTGTAAGTATTGATATTATTATTTTCTGTTATTTATTCATGTAATTATTTATTTATTTATGAATAATTGTCAAAAGTGATTCATGGCGGAGCGATACACATGTCAGCAACAATATCGATTTTTGCAAGCTAAAAATAGCGCTGCGCCTCTGACGTAGCACGATTGACAAGCAGTTGGGTTACGCCATTGGCAATCAGCATCTGAGTGTTTACAAATCGGTAAACTGCTGCCCGCCTGAATCAGTGCTTTATATTACCTATTTTTTATTTATTTGAGTTAGTAATTGAATATATTTGTTTGTTTAAACAATATTAATATATTTTCGTTTATTTCAAAGCAGTTATTGAATTTGTTTTTCGTACTTTTTCTTGTGTTTACCGTCACGATGGCACTATTTTCAGCCAGGCAAATTAGACTGGTCTGCACAACACTTGCATAGATTAAACTAGGTTAGTGACGAAAGGCATATACGGTTAGAACGAAGACAGGACATTGACAATTTAATATTAAGTAAACTATATTCTGTTTTGTTCGTGGGCATGTCAGTGTCATTGTGTCAAATTGTCGAATAATATGTCGTTTGCTATTTGTTAATTGTTGCTGCTCTGTAAACCAGGGTGAACAACAGCTGATTATAAGATTGGTGTGTATGCCGAAGTGCCAAACAGGTGACCTAGATAGAGAACTCGTGGCGATACTGAAGCGCCAAACAAGGTGACCTGTGTTACCAGAGTGTGTTCCTTGTCTCGGGAACATTAAGCTGAGTAAAACCTACATATTTGGCATGCTATGTGATTAATAGTGCATCTCTTTTTCAGCTTGTGATGCATTAGCATACTTTTGTGCTCTGTTTTTTGCAGGACTAAATTTTTCAGGTTATACACAAAGAGTACAATTTGCAGTGCTCATATATTAAGAAACATAATATATCAAAGAAAAATAAGTGAATAAAAAGTGCAGTATAGGTCAACGCTAGCTATTTACCTAACATCATGGCTACTTTAGCTGACTTCGTAAAAGCAGGCAAAGAAATGCAATACACAGGTAAAGAGCTAGAAGAATATGCTGATAAGAAATTTAAAGAAGCAAAGGATGCAGAGAGAGATGAACGCGCACAGGAAAGACAACACCAGATACAACTAGCTGAGATAACAAAACAAAAAGAAGTGCAAATTAAGCAACAACAGTTAGAACATGATAAGGAATTTAAGCAAAAGCAATTAGATCAGGGGAGAGAATTAAAGCAAAAAGAGATAGATGAAATGGCAAGAGTTAAGGAAAAACAAATACAAGTAGAATCAGAGACACAGTTAAAGATGAAAGAGATGGATGTAGACTCACACGCAGAGATCTCTGCCACTAAACTTAAAAGTCAACAAGAAGAAAATAAGTTCAACAAATACAAAAATATTATCAAACCATATTGTAAAGAAGATTCAATATCAGCCTGGTCAGAAAATGTCGAGTATCAGTTTAAATATCACCAAGTTCCAATAGACATGTGGGCTATGATTTATATGAAGAACCTAAGTGGTGAGCCCCTTAAAGTGATAGAAACTATACCAACTGAACTTAGATCTAACTATCAATACATCCATGATAGAATAATGCAACACTTTTTACTTGATGCCCCTGGGTATCAGGTTCAGTTCTCAAATTTAAAACCTAAACCTAGTGAGACTTTCATTGACTACGTCTCAAATGTTCAGAGTGTACTAAATAGATGGCTTAAGGCAGCTAACATAGGAAAAGACTTTGATAGACTTAAAAATTTAATAGCCATGGATAAAATCATATCCACTATACCATCTCCTTTTGCTAAATTTCTACAGCAGTCAGACATTGAGAACATAGAGCAGTTCGAAAAGAAAGGGTCTGCATATTTTTCTTCTAACAGAGATATTTTTAAGACCTCAAATGACTCTGAAGTAGTGTCCTTTGTGAAAGACCAACCAAAAAATTATCAAAGTAAGAGAAAACCCTTTCAGAAAATCGACACAAAAGATAGGAAAGTATAAAAATGTATTTATTGTCAACTTTTGCATGACACTTATTCCATGTGTGACAAATCGCCAAATTATCCGGCGCATCTTGAAAATGTTATCAAGAAGCAACAAAACAAAAGATCTGCATACAGGCGTGCAATCAAATGCTTCTTTTGTTCCAGCTACGGCCATTATTCAAATAAGTGTCTGGGCCGCCAACGTATGAAAGCCAACAATGCTATTTTGATTGATACATCTTCTGATAGTGGTAGTGAGACTGAGTGTGAGATTGAGAATGTATTACCTTTCAAGCAATCTGAAGATGTGTGTTGTGTGAACGATGTGTTAGCCTTTGACAGTTGTGACCAATGTCACCAATTTCATGCAGACGGCAAACTTGCATGTGGGCATACAGTAACATCCTCCTTAGAGAATGCAAACGCAGCTATAGCCTCCAGAGGCAATCTATTGTTTCACTCTGCACGGGTCAATGAGAAGCCATGCCGATGTTTGCTAGACAGTGGGAGCTCTATTATTGGTGTGAAAAAGGAACTTGTTAATCCAAAGGATTATACTGGTGACTCTGTAAGATGGCGGACTTTTTCTGGTAATATAGAAACCTATCCTCTGGCAAGAGCCCGTATAAACACCCCGTTCCTTTCTGGTACCGTTACTTGTGCAATACTAGACAACCCTTGTGCTGAGTTAATTCTTGGGTGTCTGCCCCAGCTAAAGCACTGTACAGATGAAGAAATATCTGTCTGGGAGGAGAAGAATGGTTTCACTCCAGTAAACAGTGAAGATATCCTCGGACATCACAGTCCTAACAAAGGTGCTAGACCCATAACACTTGAAACGGGTCAATACATAATGGTGCTACTACCAGACAAGCATGATAAAATGTTAACTTCATGGCAAGGGCCTTTCAAAGTGATACAACAACTTTCAGATGTTGACTATGAAATATCAATAAACGGACACTTAAAGATATTCCATGTCAACATGCTGAAACCTTACTTTTCACGACAACAGACAGAAGTAGAGTCAGACGAACAAAGTGCACCCACATCTAGTGATCAGACGACAGACATACACAACGCAACTACACTAGTTAGCGAGACTGGCATATCCGACGATATCCATACATCTAGCCAGAATACAGAATACGCACTTAGCACCACCACCGTACTGAATCAGGTAGACGACGACGGAATGGAACTACCCGTTCCTATTGTGGACAAGACTGCTACATTAGAGAGCATACAGATAGAACAGGGACTAACAGACAGTCAACGACGACAATTAGTAGAATTAGTGACGGAATACAAAGACATATTTTCTGACATTCCAGGTAGGACGGACAGAATCGAACACTCCATTCTTCTTTCGGACTCTAAGCCTATTAAATGCAGGCCGTACTCAATCCCACTTAGCTATAGGGAAAATCTAAATAAGGAAATTCTTAATTTAGAAGCTAGTGGGATCATCCAGAAATCCACTTCTGAGTACTCTTTTCCAATCGTCCTAGTTAAGAAAAAAGACTCCACAATTCGTCTGTGTGTGGACTATCGAAAACTCAACAACGTCACTAAGATCGACGCAGAGCCAATTCCTTCCTGCGAAGATCTTATTCTTGACATGTCCACCTCCAAAATCTTTTCTAAGCTAGATCTTACTAAGGGATATTGGCAGGTCCCTATGCAGTCTCAATCCATCCATCTTACTGCTTTTTCAACACCTTTAGGACTATACGAGTGGCGTTTTCTTCCTTTCGGTCTTCGAAATGCTCCTGCCACTTTCGTACGCTTAACTAGAGATCTACTTCATGGAGTGACGAATACAGTGACCTATATAGATGATATATGTGTCCATACTGATGACTGGACAACACACTTACTGAAACTAAGACATGTCTTTGATAGGTTGCGACTCTTCGGGCTCACTGTCAAACCGAGCAAAGTCGAATTGGGCCTTAAAGAAATTGACTTTTTGGGTCATGTCATTTCTCAGGGTCAACTAAAGACTGACAATAAAATTATTACCAAAATTATGAACCTGACCATGCCTACCACAAAGAAGCAGGTCAGAAGCCTCTTGGGGTTAGTAAATTACTATAGCAAATTCATACCAAATTTAGCGGAAATTACAAGTGTATTTTCCAATGTTTTAAAAGCATCTGTAAAATTGGATGTCAAAGATGCATTATTAATTTCTGCATTGTCAAAATTGAAAATCCTTTTTAGTAATGTACCAATTCTCCGCCTGCCTAATCCTAGGCTCGTTTATTATCTTAGGACAGATGCCAGCAGAATCTCCATCGCTGCAGTATTAGGCCAATTCTATGATGGCATCTTCCACCCGATTTGCTACGTGAGCCGTAAGATCACACCAACTGAGTCCAGATATTCCATATCAGAGTTGGAAGCCCTAAGCGTCATCTATGCGGTGAGGAAGCTCCATCGATTTTTGGCAGGTGTTCACTTCATTGTCCAGATTGACAACTCCCCAATCACGGTCATACAGAGTGGTGTGCATCGGAATGACCGAATATACAGGTGGTCGTTAATACTACAAAATTACACCTTTAGTATAGAGCATATCAAGGGTAAGGATAACATCTTGGCTGATACCCTTAGTCGACCATCTGAGGTAGAAATACCAGAGAGTCCACATAATAGTGTAGAGTAATAGATGTTAACTTAGTACAGTAAATTATTCTATGTAAAATATGTTACAAATACATAGACATTATGTGCTGAACTAGGTACTGAGAACATTGAATTACTATGTGTCCGTAGACATCAAAATTAAGAACTTTGCTCTGAGAACTAATATATCACTTTGTGAACGAGGACAGCTCATTACTTGCTAAGCTCCATATCTGTTCCAGTGAATCATTTGTGTTAAGCAGAGAAAAACAGTGTCAAGACATTACATAAATACAGACACGAAAACTGTGGTCTACGACACAAGCGAACTCTACAGGTGCAATACCCATAAAACACAAGTGTGACTGTGTAATGTATTTCATATACCCAGGACAATTGTATAGATAGTATGCCCATGAAACCATTTTCTGAACATTCAGGGCAACAACTAACCTGAGGTATTTAAATACCATGTATATAAATACATTGTCTACATTGGCACCTTGCCGTCTTGACAGACGATAGTTTATGCTTTAAAAAGGCATAATAACTTTTAACTATGGCGGTAGCGAGTGTGACTGATAAGGCCAATTTGCGCTGTAAATGTCCGTTCACAATGGGTGCATGTGAACACGTGGTCATTTCCACCATCATGCACCATCTTACGTCTCAAACGCTTGGTGTGTGACTTTTCTGCAATAGTTTTCTCCTTTGACTTTATTCCATTTCTGATATTTGCCCTCCATGCAACACGTTCAGCGGCGACTTGCTCCCAATGTGCATTATCAATGCCTGTATCAATCATGTCCCGCTTACACACATCTTTGTATCGTAGTAGAGGCCGACCCTGAGATCTCTTACCCATCTGTAATTCACCAAAAAAGATATCCTTTGGTATTCTACCATCATCCATCCTCCTAAGATGTCCTATCCATCTAAGTCTACGAAGACTGAGCATGGAATAAACTGTCACACAACCTGATCTTTCCAATACTTCAGTATTTGTGATTTTGTCTTGCCATTTAATACCAAGAATTCTTCGCAGACACCGCATATGAAAGCTGTTTAAATTGTTCTCTTGGTGTGAGTAAGTTGTCCAGGTTTCACTGCCATAGAGAAGAGTACTAAGGACACAGGCTTGATAGACAAGGACTTTTGTTTTGGCAGTAAGCTTCCTGTTCTCCCAGACTCTTTTTCTTAACCTGTTCATTGTTGTTGCTGCCTTACCAATCCGGATGTTGATTTCCTGATCTAGGGATAATTTGCTATTTACCACCGATCCTAGATATGTAAAATGGTCTACTATCTCTAGTTCGGCGTCGTCAATAAAGATTGATGGTACCCCATGTGCACCTTGTGACATAATCTGTGTCTTCTTTTTGCTAATTGTTAAACCAAATTCAGAACAAGCATTGGAGAATGCAGATAGTAGACATTGCAATTCTTCCTCAGAGTGGGTCGTAACTGTAGCATCATCTGCAAAAAGCAACTCTCTGATCAGTACCCTCCTAATTTTGGTCTTAGCCTTCAATCTCTGAGCATTGTAGAGGCCGCCATCTGAGCGTGAGTGAATGTATATACCACCATCCTGATCACGAAATGCATATTTCAGTAGAAGTGAAAAGTATATTCCAAAGAGGGTGGGAGCTAGTACACAACCTTGCTTAACTCCACTCTTGATTTCAAATTCTTCAGAAGTTGCACCATCAAACTTGATTATACCCTTCATGCCTGTGTGGAACGATTCCACAATGGACAGAAGAGTTGGTGGGCAGCCAATCTTCTTTAGTGCCTTGAACAGACCCTCACGACTGACCAAATCAAATGCCTTTGTGAGGTCGATGAAGGCAATAAACAGTGGTTGATTTTGTTCACGGCATTTTTCTTGCATTTGTCGCAATGAGAATATCATATCAGTGGTAGACCGGTTCTGTCGAAAGCCACACTGTGATTCGGGGTAGACTTGATCTCCTAGGACTTGAAGTCTGCGCAGAACAATTCTGGCAAATACTTTTCCAACAATACACAGAAGTGAGATACCCCTATAGTTGTTGCAGTCGCTCCGATCGCCCTTGTTCTTGTACAGTGTTATGATGCTTGAATCTTTGAAATCCTGTGGGACTTGTCCTTCACGCCAGCATAGCTCTATTAGCTGGTGGATCTGTATAGTGAGTGTGTCTTGCCCACTCCTGATAACCTCTATTGGAATCCCATCCTTACCTGGAGCCTTGCCAGATGCAAGTTCATTTATAGCACACTTAACTTCTGTTATGGTGGGAAGTGTGTCCAGGTGGTCAAGAGTTGGTAGATCCTCTATGGCGTTGAGGGCATTATCCGCTAGTTTGGTCTCACTTGAGTAAAGCTCCAAATAGTGCTCTACCCATCTGTCCATCTGCTGTTTCTTATCAGTGATGACTTCTCCAGTCAAGGTTTTCAATCATTTGCACACTGCCTGGCAGCCTTTTGCACATCCTTCCTAGCTTGCCTTAGCTCACTCAGAGTGTTACGCGTTGGTCTTTCCTTGTTTCTTAAGAGAGCTTTCTTCTTCTTATCAATCAAGGGCTGCAGAGTCTCGCTGTTGGCCGCAAACCAGTCCTGCCTCTTATGATCCACAGTGCCGTAAACCTTTACGGCAGTTTTACAAAGAGTTTCCTTAAGTTTATTCCATTTATCATTTACTGTACAATTTTCTGGTGTATCAGTGAAAGCGTCTTCAAGTTGCTGTTGAAACTGAAAGCACTTTTCAGGATCATGAGTGTTAATAATATTAATCATGGGGCTAGATTTGTGTTTAGCTGTGTAGATTCTCTTTGGTCTCAGTCTAACCCTTGCAACAACCAAAGCATGATCCGTATCACAGTCAGCACTGTGGTAACTACGAGTCAATGATATATGGTTCAGATGTTGTCTCCGTGTGATGATGAAGTCCAGCTGGTGCCAATGGCCGGATCTTGGATGTTTCCATGTGACCTTATGCATCTCTTTTGTTTTAAAAAAAGAGTTTGTAATACATAGGTCATTACTGGTGCAATGCTCCAGCAGCCTTTGCCCATTTTCATTCATGCGACCGATGTTGTATTTTCCAAGGCACACTGGCCATGAACTCGAGTCCTTGCCCACACGAGCATTGAAATCACCGAGCATATAGATGTAGTCGGATTTTGGAACTGCCTTGATCACAGAGTCTAACTCCTCATAGAACAAATCCTTCACATCATCAGAGGAATCGAGTGTCGGTGCATATGCAGTAATAATGGTGGCAAACCCACAAGAGGTTGCCAAGCGCAGGGATAATAGTCTTTCATTTCCTCCTGCTGGAATTTCAATCATTCCCAGTAGCGAATTCTTCACTGCAAAGCCCACACCGTGTTGCCTTTTTTCTGCCTGCCCTTTACCCTTCCAGAAAAAGGTGTAGTTGTTTTCCCTGAGTGACCCTTCCTCAGCGAGGCGAGTCTCCTGCAGGCCAGCAATATCAATGTTAAGACGATTGAGTTCGGCATCAATCACAGCCGTTTTTCTCACATCGTCAATATTGGTCAAGTCAGTGGAAAATCCTGGACACATGGTTCTCACGTTCCAGGTTGCAAGCCGTAGCTTGAGGTTTCTATTTATATTTTTGTTTGTACCTGGTGCATTGGTTTTACAGCCTGCGATTCAGATTTTGTCCTAGCCCCAAGCACCCATTGAAGCAGGCAGGCTGTGGCGGATCAGCACCCAATTGGCTGGGGGCTGCCCAGCTTGAGGCGGGCGGTAGCTGATCAGTGACACCTATAGGTGTCTCCCACCGTCAGAGGCAACGCGTGGCGCCCCATGTCTACGCCAACTGACAAGGACTTATAACCCGTAACAGTTGCCTCTCGCTTTGATTCCGAGACCAGTTAAGACCAGGGATGGAGTTATTGCGTCTCCATAGCACAAAGCCTGGGCTAAAATATAGAGATCATGTGTTGCCCATGCAACATGATCCCTCTCTCGGCCTGCCTAGTTCACTCCAGAGGAAAGGTAACACCCCTACATCTGGAACAAGACAAGCTGCAGAAGCTGCCGGATCAGCAAAGCAATGCTCTAACTGTCCGCCTGTCGGAGCTTCGATCCTAGACCAGTCGCCAACCAAGGCTTAGGGCCTGGTCTGCCCTGCCATGACAATTTTGTCTTTAGCTTGCATTTCCTCGCACCAGGGTAAGGCTTGTACCCTCCCAATTGCGCTCTTCCGCCCGAAGCCGTTGGCACAATGTGGGGTGTCGGGTTTGGTAAGCGCCGCCCAACGTTCGGCGCTAACAGAAACCAGGTAGTACCGTCTACTGTTATACTGTTATTTAGAATAGTATATAAATACTCATTGTGATATGTATTATAACGTTTTAATATAGTCATAAATTATACGTAGATTATGTCATTTAATTTATATTTAGATTTAGATAATATAATAGTTTCATTTTTTTTTTACTTTAGATAGATTATTAATTTACCCACTTATTTAGCTTAAAAGTAGAATAGGATATTAATTTAAACATAACAACTAATTATAAACTACAATAATAAATTTAGATAGTAATAGTACCATTGAGTTTACTACATTTCACTTAGTTTCATGTCATTTGAGTTCATTCCATCTTAATGAACCAATCCATTTAACAAACATTATCATTTAGTATTATAATTAGTTTAACACCGTAATAGGATAAATAGATTATACAAGTAAAAATACATCATTCACACCATTTAGATTAAGAATATCAATCATATAGTTTTTTCACTTAAAAACATTAGTTATAATTGTGTTAGATTTAACATCACCCATGTTAGAAAGGTACGTAACTTATTACATTTCACATTACCCATTTCACAAAGGTACATAACTCATCTCACATCAATGTCAGTTTAAATAGTTAGATTACATCCCTTAAATTAGATAAATATTAGGAGTAATGTAAGCTTGTTTGAGGATTAATGTCCACAGCTAAAGATTAATGTTTGAGGATTAATGGGACAGATAGATTAAAATAGGTAACACATTAAATATATATTTATATAACTAGTATTAGTATGTCAGTATTTAGAATATTATTGTAATAGAATATAGTGGTGAATAATACCAGGGTACAAACCATCAACCCTTTTTCTTACATGTAAATATATTGTAAATACTTCACTTGTGCAGCAATTTACGCACAGTCATGAGGCTCAACTCTGTCAAACTGAGCCAAACTTGTACAGTGTCACTCCAAGGTTTTTAAATAACTGAGGGTAAAAAGATGTATGACAGAAGTGATGGTAAAAGATGTGTGACAGAAGTGTGAAAGTAAAAGAGGTGTGACAGAAGTGTGAAAATGAGAGGAATGTAAATTATACAAGAGAGAGTGAGATCGGTCAGCGGATTTTTCTGCCGCTCAACGCGACTTTTTATTTTTTGTCTGCGTCAAATGTGTGATTTCTTTGTTGTGCTGTGATGAATGTGTTGTGTGTAGTTTAGGGTAGATCTTAGAGAAAGTATTTTAAGTCTCATAAGACGGAGATGTAGTCACTAATTAGTGTGATACACTTCTTTGTGGCCACATTCAACCGAATTATGGCACTTGAAAACTTACTTACATACACATGATAGTTAGATACACATGTTAGAGAGCAGATTATACTATTAATATAATCCAAACACGCAAACAACCAGAAAAACAAACATATAAATTGCATACACTTTTTGTAGATCAAAGGGAGATAACTCCAGGTCAGGGGACATAATAGACAACGAAACACTAACTTAACAGTGAAAGATAACTTTACACGCGGAAGCGAGATAGGTAAAGCCTGTCGCACACAGCTTGTGTAATGGTTGTTTAATATTATATGGGGGACATGAAGCAATTCATGTGTTGACCCTAAGAAAGTCAACTTTGTATGGGTAGTGAGTTAATTTACTATTTGAGGGCAGGTCTTATTAGACAACGGTCCGGTTCAGACATACCTCTAATTAATATAATATTGCGATTGAGAAGAGGGCTCACGCCAACCAGACAAGTTTGTGGCGATTGCCATTAACCAAGTAAAGTGATATGACATTGTGACATTAGGCAGTAGAAGTCTATTGAGTAGCCCATAGCCAGGTTATCTACAGTCTTTGACAAAAATTAGATACACTAATTTTTTAGAAACCTCTTGCGTCACAACCAATGAGTCAAAGTTGATGACGCAACACAGGAGGGGAGGGTGTGTGTCAAAGACTGGAATACGAGGCCAGAGGTCTGCCTCAAGATAGAACACCAACGGGATGTGGTCAACCTCATATAGATTAGAGAGGATACATTGCCCGGGATAAGGGCAGGGTAGGGGATAGAATGGAGAACTATTAACTAGTTCTCTCATGAGACACGGAGACGGTGACCAGATAGTTAGCACTCTGGTCACGACGGAATCACGGCGCCTACATGATAGCCACGATTACAAATCAACCGAAAACAGCTAATGTAGGCGTGCCAAACAGAACGGCACGCAGAAAGCCGAAGGACACCTCAAGGTCCTTCCGCGTGGTGTGTAACCCCGGGAGGAAGCGAGTCAGACTGGGGACTGACTTTGTAGCGGGCACCTCGTTGTAGTATTGATAGGAGATTTGTGTAACCAAATAGATAGAATTAGCATTAGGGTTTAGAAACTAGGGATAGTAATTCTGTGGCTTTGTGTGTGGTTTTGATAGCGACTGTTATGTACTTGTAAAGAGCCAACGGCAATAAAATGTATCATTTATTTCCTCTCACACGACTTGCAAGTTTCTTGTGTGGTGCGAGAGAAGTAATCTGATGATGCCTCACACATGAGTTGTTGACAGTTTAGTTTGTTTATTATCAATATATCCTTTATTTAGCGTGCATTTTCGAATTTTCTGTCCAATTCTACATTTAGGTGTCAACTTTCAACGAGATTCATAGTGCTGATCGTGAGGGGGGAAAATTCTTGTGTGTTCATGCTTCAATTGCTTGGTACCGTTTTATCAGAAAATTCATGGTGGCGTAAATCATGGCATATTGGACCGGTGTGTGTTCTTATTAATAGAACACTGGGGAATTTTAATGATAAAATTAAACAGAATAACAGTTTACTTTTAAATGCTTTTAATAATTCATTTTGTTGCTTTAATTATTGTTCATCATGCAGTATGGTTGTAAATTTTTGAAATTCATACCCGTCCAGGTCCCAAGACTGGCATTTTCGACTGACTGACTGACTGGTTTTCAGTTGCGTTTGTCTATTAATTATTGATTTATCCTTCCTTTATCATGCATTTATGAATTCTTTGTCCATTTTTACACATAACTATGGAGTTTCAACATATTTCGTTATACTAATGTGTGGAAATTATCGTTTTAGTGAGACCAAGCTGGTTACATATTTAAGATTGGCAAAAAAATTCACAATGGCGGCAGCCCTGCAAATCGGACCAGTGTTTGTTTATATTAAAAACCTTGGAGATTTAGATTTAGAATCAAAACATACAGTTAAATTAAATAGAGTAGCAATATTTCATATTTAATTATTTTAATTTCTCCTTAGATTTATCATGGCAAAACCAAACAGGAATCTGGATGATCTGAGAGCACATCTGTCAGTGTTCGAAGCTGAATATCCCATACTGAAGGGCTTCCTCGCTCGGTCAGATGGATGTGGCGAAAGGAATGTCCTCTTCAGATGGTTTCTTTATCAACATAAATGTAAATCTCATATTAGATTTTTTTGTAATATTCTTCTTCTTCTTCTTCAGCGTTCCGAGCCATTGAGGTTCTTTGCTGCAAATACAATCCGTCTCCATTCGTCTCTCTGGTGGACCTTCTCTTGCCAGTCGTTGATTCCAAGTGCTTGTAGGTCTGTACATGTATTATCTCTCCACCGCCTTCTTGGTCTACCTCGGGGTCTACGGTCATTTATTTCCTGAGTGTAAGCGAGTTTTGTTTCCCTATTATCTTCCATTCTTTCTATATGCCCCAGCCATTGTAGTCTATTAGCCTTCATGATACCAGTGATTAGCGGGGACTTAAACAGATCATAAATGTCTTTGTTACTTCTTCTTTTCCACTCTCCACTTTGTGTATCCCTAATGGGTCCAAAGATGCGTCTTAAAATTTTGTTCTCAAAGGTTTGTAACAAGGCTTCGTCTCCTTTCGTTGTACTCCAGGTTTCAGAGCCATACAGCACAACTGGTCTGATCAGTATTTTGTATATTGTGATTTTGGTGTTACGAGATAGCGCCTTTGATTTTAGTAGATGTTGTAGTGCATAGTATATCTTATTTCCAGAGTTGATTCTAGTTTGTATTTCTTTCCTTATGATGTTGGAGCAGTTGAAGATCGTACCCAGGTATTTGTATGTTTCCGTTCTTTTAATGGTCATATTATCTATTTGTATGTGGCCAGAGTTTCTAGCCATTCCGTCTCTTGAAATTACCATATATTCTGTCTTATCTTGGTTGATAACCAGCCCCATCTGTTGGGCTTTTTCCTTTAAGTGAGTCAATATTTCCAATGTCTTTTGTTCACTTTGCCCTATAATATCTATATCATCTGCATAACCAAACAGCTTGGATGTTCCTCCAATATCACATTCCTCCTTTACCTTCCTTACAACTTTCTCTAGAGCCAGATTGAAGAGTAGCGGCGATAGTGCATCACCCTGTTTCAAGCCAGATGTTATTTGGAAGGGGTCTGATTTCCTGCCTTTATATGTTACTATATTATAAGTATCTTCCATGCATAGTCTGGTCATGTTGATTAACTTCCTTGGTATTCCAAATTCCTGCATAGCATTCCATAGACTATTCCTATGGACACTATCATAAGCCTTTTTAAAATCCACAAAAATGTTATGGAGATCTCTTTTATATTCCCAATGTTTCTCGGCTATTTGTCGTAAGATAAATATCTGATCTATTGTTGATCTGTTTTGTCTAAAACCCGCCTGGTAGTCACCTAATATGTCTTCTGAATATGGTTTTAGTCTATTTAGTAATACTGCGGATAGTATCTTATAGCTTGTGGACAGTAGTGATATTCCTCTATAATTTCCACATTGGAACTTGTCTCCTTTCTTAAAGATTTTTGTAATATTAGATTTTTTAAAAACTTGATTTACTTACCTTACAAACTTCATGTATTTAATAAATAATGCATTTTTTTTAAATTACTGAGGTAATTCTTACAGAGCTTCTCTATCAACATAAATGTAAATCTCATATTTAGATTCCAAAAAAATCTTGATTTACTTACCTGACACACTTCATGTATATATAATGTACTTTTTAAAAAATTACTGAGGTAATTCTTACAGAGCTTCTCTATCAACATAAATGTAAATCTCATATTTAGATTCCAAAAAAATCTTGATTTACTTACCTGACACACTTCATGTATATATAATGTACTTTTTAAAAGATTACTGAGGTAATTCTTACAGAGCTTCTATCAACATAAATGTAAATCTTATATTAGATTTTTTTTTTTTTTTAACTTGATTTACTTGAGTTACTAGTGTTTAAATGTGTACAATGTTTGTTTGGCAGGTATAAAGAAAGTTCAAGTGATCCAGCTGCATTTTGGAAATTTTTGAAGATGCACAACGTCCAGCCTAGCATCATTCTGCGGTATGTGAGAGCCATTGTGCAGACAAATGAGGTAGTATTTCCCTAATTAAGGACATTTTTCTACGGTGAGTTGAATTTATACATTTATAGTTTTAATATCTATTTATTATACTGTAAAACAAAGGTTGTTTAATACACATTAAAATTAAAAAAATTGTTGCATACCCCTTACGGGACGTTGCAGTCAACACCAGCATTTTCAGCTGCTGTTGATGTACTAGGCAAGTGTTACGTTCAGTAGTTTACCATTGCTTTCTGAACAACCGGCCCCTATACCTTTTTTGAAAAAACCAGCACCACTGTGTTTCGAACTGGGTATACAGGCTCACAAACCGTGTTCGCAAGCCCTTAGCCACAGAGACTGTTTCTTTTCTCGTCAGATTTAAATTTAATAATTAATAATTTATAACTTCTTCATGTTATCTATCTTTATAATTTTAAGATCAATTTATTATAATGTAAAACATTTTTAAAATAAATATACCTTTAATTTCTTTTTCTTTTCTCCTAAGATTTAAAGTTCACAATTAATAATGTATAAATTCTTCATGTTATTTTACAGCATTTTTTTTTATTTTTTCAGATTTAGTAATCTTTTTATTTTCTCTTTTCAGGTTCTGGAATACAGAAGAGATATTGAATGCCAAGACAGGTCAGTCGCCAACAGAGGTAGTATTTCTCTAATTAAGGACATTTTTCTACGGTGAGTTGAATTTATACCTTTATAGTTTTAATATCTATTTATTATACTGTAAAACAAAGGTTTTTTAATACATATACAGTGTCATTAATTTCTTTTTCTTTTCTCGTCAGATTAAAATTTAATAATTAATAATTTATAACTTCTTCATGTTATCTATCTTTATAATTTTAATTTTAAGATCAATTTATTATAATGTAAAACATTTTAAAAATAAATATACCTTTAATTTCTTTTTCATTTCTCCTCAGATGTAAAGTTCAGTTAGTTAGTTAGTCAGTCAGTCAGTCGACAGATTATTGCACATTGAACAATTCAGTCCATAAATGCTCGGTTTATTATTCTTCTTTGGCTTTCTGCATAGTGTTCTTATTTGCCAAATGTCTTTTAATTTGCTGTTCATGCATCCTGACCATGGTTGTAGATTCAGTTATTACTCGTCTCTGTCTCGAACTACGTTATTGCTTTACTTTCTGCCAAGGCATTCATAGTTAGGTTACTTGTGTGCACTTCCTGTATAGTTAGATGCAAACTGAAAAAGACGTACAGAAATCTGAAATGCACAAATAATGATAATGTATAATAACTTCTTCATGTTATTTTACAGCATTTTATTAATCTTTTTTTTTTTTTCACTTTCTTTTCAGGATCGTCATTTTCATTCAACTGATGTCACCTGTTGATTCCAGAAACTCTACCACATTATGCATATGTATTATATATGTTGTATAATATTAATAAAGATTACTAACTGAAAAGAAAACTCTTTTAGTTTAGTACATTTTCATCTGTTGACACTTATGCAAATTTAGTAATTTTATTTTAAACGAACCTCATAACAACTATTCATCACTGCAATAATTATCGGTGGCCATTTTTAATTGCTAATTAGGTCACCACACATCATACTGACACAACAAAGAGACCATAAGGTCTGTAGCATTATTCCGCACAATACCAAATTTATCTTGTAATTTTTAAAGCTAAAATTTAGAAAACGTAGGCTAATTTGTGAAATAGTAATTAATTAGCGGCCATTTTTAATTGCTAATTAGGTCACCACACATCATACTGACACAGCCAAGAGACCATAAGGTCTGTAGCATTATTCCGCACAATACCAAATTTATCTTGTAATTTTTAAAGCTAAAATTTAGAAAACGTAGGCTAATTTGTGAAATAGTAATTAATTAGCGGCCATTTTTAATTGCTAATTAGGTCACCACACATCATACTGACACAGCAAAGAGACCATAAGGTCTGTAGCATTATTCCGCACAATACCAAATTTATCTTGTAATGTTTAAAGCTAAAATTTAGAAAACGTAGGCTAATTTGTGAAATAGTAATTAATTAGCGGCAATTTTTAATTGCTAATTAGGTCACCACACATCATACTGACACAGCAAAGAGACCATAAGGTCTGTAGCATTATTCCGCACAATACCAAATTTATCTTGTAATTTTTAAAGCTAAAATTTAGAAAACGTAGGCTAATTTGTGAAATAGTAATTAATTAGCGGCCATTTTTAATTGCTAATTAGGTCACCACACATCATACTGACACAGCAAAGAGACCATAAGGTCTGTAGCATTATTCCGCACAATACCAAATTTATCTTGTAATTTTTAAAGCTAAAATTTAGAAAACGTAGGCTAATTTGTGAAATAGTAATTAATTAGCGGCCATTTTTAATTGCTAATTAGGTCACCACACATCATACTGACACAGCAAAGAGACCATAAGGTCTGTAGCATTATTCCGCACAATATCAAATTTATCTTGTAATTTTTAAAGCTAAAATTTAGAAAACGTAGGCTAATTTGTGAAATAGTAATTAATTAGCGGCCATTTTTAATTGCTAATTAGGTCACCACACATCATACTGACACAGCAAAGAGACCATAAGGTCTGTAGCATTATTCCGCACAATACCAAATTTATCTTGTAATTTTTAAAGCTAAAATTTAGAAAACGTAGGCTAATTTGTGAAATAGTAATTAATTAGCGGCAATTTTTAATTGCTAATTAGGTCACCACACATCATACTGACACAGCAAAGAGACCATAAGGTCTATAGCATTATTCTGCACAATACCAAATTTATCTTGTAATTTTTAAAGCTAAAATTTAGAAAACGTAGGCTAATTTGTGAAATAGTAATTAATTAGCAGCCATTTTTAATTGCTAATTAGGTCACCACACATCATATCAAAAAATAAATAACATGACCAGTTAGGCCTTGCAACCCCGATCGCAGTGATATATGGTTGCTAAGATGTTCGTTTAAAAACAAAACAGATAGTCTCAAAAAACCAAAATTTTGAAAATCTGGGCTTTCATTTTAACCAGGACGCAAAAAAATCCTTTAATGAGCACTCTTTTGTGAAAATTTTAGTCCAAAGGTCACGACACTCAAATTTACATAACTCAGCTTAGAATCGAGATACACAACTCATTGAGGTACCGTTAGATTTGGTTTTTCAAGGCCTATCTATCTGTGGTTCTCCCAATAGTAAATGATCAATTTGAAAATCATGAATGGTTATGAAAATGATAAACGTTTTGCAAATTTTGGTTTCCATTTGCTAGGATGATTTTCTTTGGAATGGTGTTAACATAGCATAGCAGTGTACATACACAAGCCAAATATAGTTTTTAATAATAGTTGTAGTACAGGGAGTTGGTTTTTTTTTCCCCCTCATTTCCTCAATCATTTGTATTTGCACAGATTTATTTCAGTATTTTTGATTTGGTAACCATATGTGATTTTGTATTTATTCCTTCAACACTCCCTCACATGATTCAAAAGGGGTGACAAGGAGAAAGGGAAATCTTTACATTTTGGTTTACCTTGCCGCACTCCCACTAATCGCTTTCACACCAATGCCCCTCTGACCACCCTTAATGATGGTACAGGCAGGACAAATGTTTGAACTGACCAGTGGGGGTGGTAGCAAAGGCAACAAACCATGAGCAAAATGGGCAACTAGGGGAGATGAAGTTGTATAATAATAATGATGTTATCACTAATACTTATAACATTAATGATACTAAGGATAATAAGGTAGATACTGAATACAAAGAAAAGGGGGAATCTTGCATGTTTTCCCCCCTCACTATACTCTCCTCAACTGGTTTCACCCCACCAAAACCCTCATGCCAACTCTTAATGATGGTACAGGCAGGACAAGTGTTTGAACCAACCAGTTGGGGTAGCAGCAAGGGTAACAAAACATAAGCAACAGGGGGTGCAGGGGGGATGAAGTTGTAGAATAATAGTGATGATATCAATAATACTTGTAAAATCAATGATACTAAGGATAATGGGGTAAGTATTGACTGCAAGGATAGGGGAAAGTCTTTACATGTTGTTCCCTCTCTACTCTCCCACCGATTGGCTTCAATCACCAATGTCCCCATGACCACTCTAATGATGGTACAGGCAGGCAAATGTTTGAAACAAACTAGTGGGGGTAGTAGCAAAAGCAACAAACCTTAAACAAAGGGGGGGGGGGGGAACTGGGGGATGAAGTTGTAAAATAATAAAGGTGATATCATTAATACTTATTAAATTAATGATACTAAGGATATTCGACGTCTCGGCAAGACGATTTTTTTTTAAACCTTTATTGAGTGTTAAGAAACATTTGCATTTGTATTGTTCGTGTTGTTACAGAGCGTTGCATGTGGAAGTGTAGGTGACATATGCGCAAAAAGTACAAATTTTTTTTTTTTATTTTATTTTTTTTTTTTTTTAATTTTATACATATGCATGCAATGTTCAATAATAGTAGAAGTAAAAGGAGTTGGTTTTCTTTTTCTCCTTGCTTATTTTGGTCATATATGTAAGGGTTCATTTATTTTTCCCTTCCTCTTTTTTTTTTTTTTTACTTTTTGTAAAAAGTAAAAACAAGCATCAGTATTGCACAAACATTTTTACAATCTTTACATTTTTGTTTCCCATGCCATCTCCTCACCAATTTGTTTCATTCCACCAATGCCTTCATCACCCTTATCTGGGCAATGATGGTAAAGGTAGGATAATTTTTTGAACCAAACCGGTGTGGGTATCAGCAAAGGCGAACACAAACCATGAGCAAGGGGAGGGGGGCACATGGGAAAGGTTTTTTTGTTTTTTTTATTACTAATGATGACAATAATAATAATGGCAAGAAGAGGCATACTGAGGGTAATAGCAGGAATTTATAAAAAAAACAGCAAGGGTACTAATAGTTATGAAACTGATAACATTTTTACAATATGTGATTCCATTTGCTAGGATGATTTTCTTTGGAATGGTGTTAACATAGCCTAGCAGGTACATACACTTGCAAACTGCAGTTTTTAGTAATACTTGGAGTAAAGGGGTGGGTTTTATTTTCCTACTTGTTTTTTTTTTTTCCTAAATGTAGGGGTTCATTCATATTTTCCTCTGTGTTCTCTCTTTCTTTTGTTTTTTAATAAAAATTTAACCAAGCATTTGTATTGACACAAGTGTTTACAGTATCATTGGTTTGGTGACTATTTGTGATTTTGTATTCATTCATTCAACACTCACTCACATGATTCAAAGGGGGTGACACAGAGAGGAAGGGACATGACCACTCTTTATGATGGTACAGGCTGGACCAATGTTTGAAAACAAAATAGTGGGGGTAGTAGCAAAAGCAAACAAACCTTAAGCAAAGGTGGGGGGGGGGGGGAACATGGGAGATGAAGTTATAAATTAATAATGATGATATCCTTAATACTTTTCAAATTAATGATACTAAAGATAATAAGGGTAAGATAATGATAATGATCATAATAATAGTAGACATTTTCATAATAATAAAAATAGTAAACAACAACAAACATATATTAATAATAATAGTAATAATAAAAATAATAATAATAATAATAATAATAATAAATGGTATAATAGATATGTGATTCTATTTACTAAGGTGTTAATCTTAGTAGTGGTGGTAGTATAGCACAACAAGTGCATTTAAAGCAAAACATTCCATAAATAGTAATTTGGAATGGGAGGAGTTGATTTTCTTTTCTCCTTTTTTCTTTTCCTCTTATCTATAAGTGTTGAATCCATCATGTTGAAACAAATAAAACAAGCATTTATATTTCCACTATTCTTTACATAAGGGATTTGTCATTTGTCTTTTGACCATATATGATCTTTTTAATCATTTACTCATCATTCACTCACAGTTTCTTCTTTCTTTCTCGCGCTCATGTATACCAAATTTGTAATACAATAAGGAATACATGTGGTTTAATCTGGAAATAGTTGTGATATTTTGCGCGTGTACATAAATGATATTAAGTGTGTGTTATATGTGTAGTGCTTGTGTCTGGCTGAGTTTCTGCATGTCCATATGAGATGTCTATAGTAAGAAAGAGCTATAAGTAGTTTTGTGTGTATATCTTTTGCTGACTTTGGTAAAGTGTTGAGAAATATTGCTTTATATATGTCGGTTTGTTTGCCTGTGTGTGTTTGTATGAGGTGTTGGAGTGTTGCGCGTGTGGCAGTAATTGTTGGACATGTAAAATAAATGTGTTCCTCTGTCTCTTGTGTGTTGTTTCTACATAGTTGGCATTGTTTGTCTATGTATTGTCCCTGTGTTGTTGGAGTCATGCTGTATACTAACCTATATGTGATTTCTCTAGCTGTTGGTGTTATGTGTTTGTTGTGTAGGTTTGAAAAGGTGCATGTGAAGTCAGACATGAAGTATTTGTATCCTCTTTTGATCCTAAGTTTGAGTGGTGGTGCTTGCTCTCTAACTAACTGTTTGTATATTGTGTGTGTTGTTTGCTGTATTAACTGTTCATGTCCTTGTATTGCCTGTATGCATGTCTGATAGAATGTTGGCAGTGTTCCCTGATAGTGTGCAGTTGCATTGTTAAATGGTGTGAGGTGTTTGATGTTGTGGGCTATGTAGTATAGTGCTAGTCTGTGCTGTTCTGGGTGTCTGATGATTTTACCTATGTAACTAATCCTAAGTGACAGTATTTTTGTGTGGATGTCTTGTAGTCCAATACCCCCCTGTTTCCTGTCTTGTATGAGAGTTTTGTGTTTAATGCTGTGTATTGTGTTGGTGAAGATAAAGCATCTGATTTGTTTGTTTATGTTTGTGATGGTCTGTTTGGGAGGGTCCAGTACTGTCGCTAAGTATATTATTTTGGGTATTATGAATGTGTTGACTACTGTGCTTCTACCAAATATTGTGGATGTTTTATACCTATACCTATGTAGCATGTCTGTGATCTTTTGGGTCAGTGCGTGCCATGTCTGTGTGTGTGTTTTTGTGGGATCACAAGGAAATGTGATCCCATACAGTTTCATGGTGTCTGTGTGTCTCAGATCTGGAGGGAAATCAGACTTTTGTTTCCACTTTCCCAGACCCGTTATATATGATTTCTGTACATTTACTTTGGCTCCACTGCCTTTTCCAAAATGGGTAAAGGTGTGGAGTATGTTCCTTATGGATGTGTTGCTAGTGGGAAAGAAAGCAGTGTCATCTGCATAAGCAATGAGCTTCTGCTCTCCTATTCCATGCAGGAAGGTGCCTTTAATACTAGTGTCTTGTCTTATCTTCTCTAATAAAGGCTCTAGGGTGAGCACATACAGTAGTGGTGATAGGGGACATCCCTGCCTTACAGATCTCGTGAGCCTGAAGCTGGCTGTCAGTGAATGGTTCACCAACACTTTGCTCTCAGGATTTTTGTACAAGATCTGTATCCACTGCCTGTAATACTGTCCTATATTACAGTGTTCTAGTGTTCTATGCAGGTATGTGTGGGAAATTCTGTCGAAGGCCTTTTCCTGATCCAGGGACAAGATGGAGGATGGACAGTCTTTCCCGTGCGTGTAGGTGACGATGTCTCTAATTGGATGGGTGTGGTTATGTATATTTCTGTCTTTGACACTGCACAGTTGGTCAGGGTGTATTAGTGTTTGCATGAAAGGTTTAAGTTTGTTGGTGAGTGTTTTGGCAAGTATCTTGTAGTCTGTGTTTAGTAAGGAGATTGGTCTGTAGTTCTTCAGTTGTGTCTTGTCAGTTTTGTCTTTGCATATGAGTGTAATGTAGGACATGTTGCAGCTCTCTGGAAGTTGTTTTTTGTCAAAGGCTTCCTGATAGACTTTGAGGAGAAGATTGCCTAGGATAGGAAAGAAGTGTTGGTAGAATTCTACTGTCAAACCGTCTGGTCCTGGGGTTTTGTCTTTGTTCATTGTGCTCAGTGCCTGTGTTATGTCTTTCAGTGTTAGTTCTGTGTCCATTGTGTCTCTGTCTGTGTCAGATAATTTCTTTGTATACCGTAAGAAGTTGTCTTGTATCTGTGTGTCGACTGTCTCTGCTGTGAATAGTTGTGTATAGTGTTGCTGGAAAGCAGTCTCTATGTGTGGTGTTTCTGTCTGCATGTTTCCTTGCATGTCTGATATTTTGCTTATTTGTCTGTTACGTTGTACACTCTGCTCCATTGCTAAATATTGTCTCGTAGGTGTCTCTTGTGTGATTGTGTCGAGCTTTGTTCTGAGAAGAGCACCCAAATATATGTGTTGTTGGTGTTCTTCTAGTTGTGTTTCTAGTATGTGTAAGTGTGATGCATTACTGTCTGTCTGTTTTGTTAGCCGTATGGCTGTCTGTATGATACGTTCCTGTCTTATTCTGTCTTTGTGAATCATGGTTGCTAAGTGTTGTGTTCTGCTTTGTATGGTGCTTTTTAGTAAGTCCCAGTATTGTGTGATGTTCTCAGTCGGTATATTGTCTGTGTACGTCTGTATGAGCTGTGTCATATATTTTACATATTCTGGGTGTTTCAATAATGAATTATTGTATTTCCAGTGAAGTGACCGTTTGTATGTCTGCGTGTCTGTGCTGTTTGTGCTGATGTGTACTAGTATGCCTTTGTGGTCTGTGTAATCTAATGTTTCCCGTAGATGTTTGGTCTGTATGATGTGGTGTGTTGCGGGTGTGTAAATCCTATCTAATCTAGATGATCTGTTGTGTGTTTTGTTTGTGTATGTCGTTTCTCTACTGTTGGGGTGTGTATGCCTGAATGCGTCTGTGAGGTTGTGAGTATCGATGATGTTTCGTAGTGTATCTAGTTGATGTATACCGTCCCTTTGTTTGTCCTTGTACTTTTGTCCTGGCAGTTCTGTTCTCAAGGTAGTGGCTGATCCATTTGTACATTTTCCCACAAACATGCATTTTTTGCAGTTTTACTTTCAGTCCTTCCTTCCATACTTTATCAAATGCTTTTTCTAAATCTATCCAGACCGCTAGTGTGTGCTTTTTCTCTTGGAAGGCATCCTCTATTTCCTGAGCTATATAGGTTATTTGATCTTCAGTGGATCTGTACTTTCTGAATCCTGCTTGGTGAGGTGTTAAGAGTTGGTTTTCTTTCAGATGCCATTTTAGCCTGCCATTGATAATGTGTTCCATTAATTTTCCTACACAGCTAAGAAGACTGATAGGTCGATAGCCATTTGGTTCTTCCAGGTCTTTTCCTTTCTTTGGGACTGGTATTAGTATTGCTTTCTTCCATGCCTGTGGGACTATTCCCCTCTTCCAGCTGTAATTTAGGACTGCTAGTAGTTTCTTTTTTGCCTTAGTGCCTAGTCCTATTAGCATTTCATTTGTGATTCCATCCTTTCCTGGTGATGTCTTCTTTTTTAGGGTATTCATTGCCTGTTCCATTTCTTCCATTGTTAGATTTGCCATCATATATTCTGCTGCTGTCTCTGTATATCTATGATGTATCTGATTATCTTTGATTGCTTTCTTCTGTTCGGCTGTAATATCAATGTGGTTTGCACTGGCATAGTGTTCCATTAGTGCATTTGCAGCCTTTTTTCCTGTAAGCAAGGCATTTCCTTGTTTAATTGTTATTTGTTTGTTTCTAGGTCCTTCATTGTTCATGGCTTTCACTAGTTTCCATAGTTTGTTTCCATCCCTGTCAAAATTCAGGTTTTCTGTTTTTTTTCCTCCATAAATCTCTTGTTGTTTGATTTACTGTTCTTTTATATTTTGCTGAGATGGCTTTGAGAGAGATGTTCGCTTCAGTTGTTTGTTCTCTCTCTGCGGTCTTCCTGGCATCTTCAACTTTGTCCTCCAAAATTTGTAGTTCTTCAGTCCAGTATTGTTTGTAATTTTTCCTCGCTCCTCTTGGAATAGACTCAGTGGCCGCCTGTATTATTGCTCTGTTTAGACTTTCCACCATTTGCTTCATGTTTCCATATCATGTATTTATGTTTTCACAATATTTGTCTGTTAGTATGGCAAATCTGTCCCAATCTGCTCGTTTGTAATTCCAACGGGGCAAAGGCTTTTGCTCCTGTGGAACATACTCCATATTTATTACAAGCTTGATTGGTCTGTGGTCACTACCTGCTAATTGGTCAAGCACATGGCGATCGATTTTGTGGAGGATGTCTCCTGTGCAGAAAGCTAAGTCTGGAGTAGAAGTGGTAATCCATCCTCTGGAGTAGAAGCTCGGTGTGTCATCCGCTTTGTTAATTAGATGGAGATTTGAGTCTATTTCCCAGTCCTCCACTTCATCTCCTCTTTTGTCAGTATCTGGGTATCCCCATCTTTCTGAACGGCTATTAAAGTCTCCAACAACAATGCAATTTGTGTCAGTTATTTCCATGTTTGAGAGTGTAAGATCCTTATCTGCCGGGCTATACAGATTGTAAATTTTTATTTTCACGTCCTTTATCATTATATCAACACCTATAATTTCCGTTTGGTTTTCAGAGATCACAGATACTTCCTTGCAAGGTATTGTATTTCGTGTAAGTATTAGAACTCCTCCTTTGTGTCCTTCACGGTCGAAACGTGTGGCCTGATATCCCTCGACTGAAAATGTGCGATTGGCGTTGAGGTGTGTCTCTTGAATGCATGCCACATCTATTCTATCTTTATGAAGACGCTGTGTTAGGGAGGCTTTCTTGTTATAGACTCCTTCTGCATTCCATTGTAGTATGTTGAGTGTCCGGGGTGTTTGGTCAATAGCTCTTAACCTACTCCTCTGTGCCTTGACTCCACAGCACAGGGGAAGGTGACCACCAGTAGTCATAGGTGGAACCCCTCGAGGCAGGGGGCCCGGCACTATCACCGCCTGATGGGACTTCACGGGATTAGCACCATAACGATTAATTTTCATCTGTGGCATCATGAAATGATAAAGTTACGTTGCACTTCTTTGTCAAGCCTGTGGCTCAGTACATCCGATTTTGACAAGCATGTAATCGGGATGCTTTCCCTAGCCTTTGACTGTCCCCAGTCTACCTACAAGGCAGCAGGTTTGTACGTCTCTTCGTCTGGTCCCTCTCCCTTGACCTGTCCGACATGGGTGGCCCTACCAGTAGCTGTGCTACCGTCGGCATAGCTCTTGGGGTCATTGGAACGCGCAAGCCCCTCTACCTCGTCCAGGTGGACGCACGGCAGAGGGGTACTCATATTTCTATAACCATTATAATTGCTACCTCTGGCAGTTTTTCTCTCCACCAGAAAGGATTATTGCTATATCCCTCGGAAGTTGAAGCCCTCTGGTCTCAGAAATACATAACATGTGAATATTCTGCCTTCGCATTTTTTCTAAATGTTATCAAAGTTTGGGACGTGTGTTGTTAATTTCTTTTAAATTGTATGTGGCCTTAAGAGGCCAGTAAAAAAATGTTTTCCCCCCACAGAGGGGGAATATAAATGATAATATGCTATCCAGTACATTGAAAGTATACAATTGAAATGGCATGAATAAATGTAGAACTTCAAACTTGATTATAAAATGTAAGTAAGTAAAGATTATGGACACATTTTGTAAGTAATATAAAAGAATTATTCTCCATCTTTAACATTGTCGTTTGCATTAATTTTTTTTCTTATTAAAAAAATATAGTAGAGAGATATTTAAGTTAGTTATTTATAATATTATAGTCAAGCAATTGATATTTTTAAATGCTAGTTGTTTCCCTTATAATAATATTAGGTGTTTATGTCCCCTACTCATTGCTTTTCAACGTGTTTTTCTGGTTAAATTCAGCAGAATGCTTGAACATAGTCGTAGCTCTTACGCGGAGCAAACACGGCAGGGGGCTTCCGATCATCAAAAGTAAACCCCCTTCCCCAAGCATTTCGGCTGAAACACAGATTCCTCACAGACTGCGGACAGTGAGGTCGAGAGCACAGGTGTTCAGCAGCCAGGCGGAACTCGTAGAACAGAGTCCTGCAGTAAAGATTTCTGCGTGAGGCATACCTCAGGGTCAGGAAGTGAGAGTACAAGAATGACAGGAAAACGCTACACTTGCAACTGAAGATGAGGATGATGATGGCTGGCATCAGAAATATTTCGGTGCTGGCGATGAAGCGGAGGATGTTGACTTGTTGAGTCTCCAACTTGCTGATCCGTTATCATCAAATCCTCCCAACTTAGGGTTGTTAAGCAGCACTCAGTTGTAACATACTACCCGAAAATAGTTATTGTTGTTGACAATAGTGTCACAGCTTGTCAAGTGTTCGAAAAACATCACATGTTTCAACTTCACATCGAACAACCAGTAAAACATTGTAGTTTATTGTTCATTAAAGTATATAAGTCACCAGGTGTGACATCTACAGCTGCCAGTTGATCAATTGGTAGAACATTGTTGCTGATCTGTGTCGGAGCTGATGGTCTGCCTGCCATAATAATATGTCTTTCTGGGAGAGTGTATTCGCAATCAAATTGCGAATTAGCGAAGTCTCTATTCGCAACCAAGAGTAGATATAAACAAGCTGTGGGAAATCCTTAAACAATATGGAGTGAGTACACATCTAACAAACCAATATAGAAACTTATACAATTAAGCAGCCATGTGCGGGGGAATGCC
This sequence comes from Cepaea hortensis, assembly GCA_963921405.1. NCBI lineage: Eukaryota > Metazoa > Mollusca > Gastropoda > Stylommatophora > Helicidae > Cepaea > Cepaea hortensis. The sequence goes on along the minus strand of OY992889.1, from coordinate 4,372,706 downwards.
CAAGTCTGCCCATGCCTGAAATCTGAGTGGGTGTACCTGATGGTTAAGTTCAATGGTAATAGGAAAAATAATCCACATGCAAATATCAGTCCAGTTCACTCTCCAGTAGTGGCAGCTATTAGTAGTGGCACGTATACTGGCAACGCTTGCGTTCAAAGCGAATGAATAAACAACAACAACAACAAATTCAGATATCCTATAAACCTATCATAATATATTTGATATTCCGTGTCGATCAATATGTTTCAAACTGTGATGTTTGGCGTGATATATTTGATATTTCCGTGAATTAATCCTGACACTGTGATGTTTGGCGTGATATATTTGATATTTCCGTGAATTAATCCTGACACTGTGGTGTTTGGCGTGATATATTTGATATTTCCGTGAATTAATCCTGACACTGTGGTGTTTGGCGTGATATATTTGATATTTCCGTGAATTAATCCTGACACTGTGATGTTTGGCGTGATATATTTGATATTTCCGTGAATTAATCCTGACACTGTGATGTATGGCGTGATATATTTGATATTTCCGTGAATTAATCCTGACACTGTGATGTTTGGCGTGATATATTTGATATTTCCGTGAATTAATCCTGACACTGTGATGTTTGGCGTGATATATTTGATATTTCCGTGAATTAATCCTGACACTGTGATGTTTGGCGTGATATATTTGATATTTCCGTGAATTAATCCTGACACTGTGATGTATGGCGTGATATATTTGATATTTCCGTGAATTAATCCTGACACTGTGATGTTTGGCGTGATATATTTGATATTTCCGTGAATTAATCCTGACACTGTGATGTTTGGCTTGGTTTGGCGAATCATCAGAATGTATTTTTTTAAATTCCCGGGCATGTTTACGTTCAGTAGTTTGCCATTTCTTTCTCAACCACCGGCACTCATACCTTTGTGTTAAAACCAACGCAAGGTGGTCTGCTTCCAAATCGCCGCAGCTGGGTTTTGAACACGGTATGCAGGATTACGAAATGCATTCATAACCATTTCACTACAGACCCGGCGACTATTCATGTTTGTTTCAGAAGGTACAGTTAGTTGGATGTCTTTTACAGGACATCACAATCAACCACGGCATTTATTCCAGAAGTTGGTGTTGTTGTTATCTTCCACTTATGCCATTAGACGTCGTGGAGAAGGTTCATTGAAGCTCCGGCGCCTTTGACTAGCGCCTTTTCTCCAGTTTCCTGCCAGTTTGCTAGACCCGTCATAGTTCCTTACCTAATATAAGACCGCAACGGCTTACTTTAATAAATAATGACTATCCGTTACCAGTAAGTTAGCTAATTTTGTCAAAATGCCGAATAACTGTCTTTGTACGCTTTCACTTAATTAATTCTGAAAATGAAAAAAAAAAATAAAATATTTCACCGGTGGGGAATGGAATGAAATAGATACTTACCGCTATGCTACTGAGGACACGGTGCAATTAAACAAAAATATGTCATATAGTCAAACACATGTCCCGATGACGTCTTGCATGTCACGTGACTAGCCTTTGACCCAATGAGTCCCTGTAAGGGATACTTTTTCACTACAAAGTTATGTCCTCATTTGGAACCGGTATTCGGAAGAGTGACAATATATTGAGTACAAATTGATAATTGATATTAATAATAAGTTAATAAAAATAGAGTGTGGGTAGCTGTTTGGTGTGATTTGGCCGTTTCTGGATTCTCCTCTTCTTCTGTGTCAGTGGCGATGAATGATTTTCTTAACGATATGTTGTCGTCTTCCTGTATAGTCTGTCGTTGGTCGTTTGTCTTCCCTGTAGGGATGTCTGGTTTGTTCATTTTCTTTGGTGTAGCTGTGGGAGAATCGTCTTCATAGGTCGACATTTACCGCAGAAACTTGTATAAGTTTATTCCCCTGAGTAAACGCAGATAAGTGACTGAACTATCTCATCTTGGTAACACGGCGTACCTGAGTAGAATAGAATCCATTATGAATTTCCCCAAAATTCTTTCAACACAGTATCCTTTAAAATCCATCCATCATGTGCCATGCCGGAAAGCGTAGGCGGTCACGACTTGTCATTTCACTCGATCACCGGAGTCGTGGATCAGCTCAGTGTTCATGTCTCGACCATGCCACGTGGCCAAGCCATCCAGGTATTTACTTCTCGGTCTTCCCCTTGGTCTGTCCCTTTGATCTTGCCAGTTGTCACCAAGTTCTCCAATTCATTTCTTCTTATAACATGCCCAAAACATGTTGACTGTCTGCGTCTAATTTCTCTAAACAGTTTACGATTTTCATTTGTTTCTTGTAGTACTTGGTAGTACTTTATTAGACGTAGGCAGTCAAAATTCTTTGGGCATGTTATGAGAAGAAATGGATTGGAGAATTTGGTGACAACTGGTAAGATCGAGGGGAACAGACCAAGGGGAAGACCTAGAAGCAAGTACCTGGATGGCTTGGCCTTGTGGCATGGTCGAGACAGAAACACGGAGCTGATCCATGACTCTGGTGATCGAGTGAGATGGCAGAACATGACCACCCACGCTTACCGGCATGGCACATGATGGATGGATGGAGTACTTAATCATTGGTTTTTCTGTCTGTCCCAGGTATTGTTTGCATTCTCCTCAGAAAAAACAGTTCCACAGCCATCAGATGTTTTTTTAGGTTGACTGCTCATTGTCCAAGCTTCACACAAAAGTACAGGCTCTATATAGCACCTCAACACTCGTTTTCTCATTGCAATTGACATCTTTTTATTGGTCAGTATGTGTTTTAATCTTGCAAAAGGCTACCTTCGCCGTGGCGATTCTTGTTCTAATCTCTTCAAGGCATCTCCCATCAGATGTTATGAATATTCCAAGATAATTATACCGATTGAATTGTTTAAGAATATTCCCATTTACCTGTATGTTACATTGTGGTATTTCCTTCTTCCTAGTGACGACGATAATTTGTATCTTCTTACAATGTAATTCTAACCCCAGTTGTTCACTGTGTGCAACAACCGCATCTACCAGATGTTGCAGATCCTGTTCATTGTCTGCAATCAATACTGTATCATACGCACATCTAATGTTATTGATGTTACGTCCCCAAATAATGGCTCCTTTCATGTCTTCTACATTCCTGAAACTATTTTCACTGCACCGGGAAAAAAAAAATCTGGAGCCATTGCACGTGCCTGTCTCACACCTCTCTTAATAAGCTGATATTGACCTACTTCCTTATCAATCCCTATGGCAGCTTGTTGCTTCCAATATGTGTATTTTTTTTACAAGTCTAAAGTCTTTCCCCATCAATTTGTAGATCTGCAAGCATCTTTATCATATTGGCATGTCTTACTTTATAGAAAGCCTTTGGGTGGTCAATACAGATGTGGGTGTTTGTTTCCTTCCACAGAACGTTCAATTAATGTTCTCAGCAGATATACAGCATTTTTTGAACCCTTGCCTTTTACAAACCCACATTGTTATACTCATATTTCTTCTTCTTCTTCTTCTTCTTCTTCGTTCATCCGGAGTTTTTTTTTCGGACGTGATTGCGTTGTGCCTGTTTACAGCAGAGCTGCGTTCTTGCGCCGTTAGGCCGACACATCCGACTTCTGCGGGCATTTGTTGACCGGGTTAACCTTCCCGGGGGGTTTCTTAGGACGTTAGACTCTCACTGTTGTGGTGTTATCTCCCATCCCAGCTGGACCATATAGAACAGCCAAAGGCATCCTGGTCGGCCCTCAAGGGAAGGCAGGGGCAGACCATGGGCATTCCCCGCCATCCAAGGAGGCTTCCATAATTGCAGAGCCATCACACAGCGCTCTGGTACTGGGCTCACCCAAGGAATCGTCACGTCCTGCACATGGCTGCTTAGCCTCACTTCCGTATATTGGGCCTTCCGTTCACCATAGGCTGTTCTTCCAGAAGCCAGAAGAATGCAGTTTGCAGATGACATCCACACAGTGAGCTTTCGATTCGGACTTTCCACGTAATGGATTTGCTATCCAAGCAATATTCCATTTTGTGCCACTAGGACACTTTTTCCACCTTTTATGAAGCCCACAGTGAGCTTTCGATTCGGACTTTCCACGTAATGGATTTGCTATCCAAGCAATATTCCATTTCATGCCTCTGGGAGGCTTGTGTAACCGACATGCCTGTTGTATGAAGTGTGGCAGTCTAAATACTTCTTCATGTACATTTAAATGTCAACCTGAATACAGTTAAAGTAAACTGCAGTCGACTTGAGCTTGTTGATATCTCCATAGAGCTTGTCCTCGAATGAAGCAGGTGTGGGCCAAAATATCTTTCTCTGTTCTGCATATATTGGGCACTCTTGCAGCAAATGTTTAGCTGTCATTTTACCAGTTCCACAATTACATTCATTTGTGTCTCCTATCTTTAGTTTGTTGAACAAGTGGTATTTCAGCCTGTTATGTCCTGTGCGGAGTCTGAAGATTGCTACTTGTTCTCTTCGGTCGAGTTTGTAATATGCATCATCCTTCTGGTGGCCTGGATGCTCTGATTCCCATTTGGTTCTATAAGTGCTTTTTATCAACCTCTTTGCCTCATTATAGGTTATGTCTATGTCATGCTGTGGTAGTCGTCCGCCCTCTTTTGCCAGTCTGTCAGCCTCTTCATTTCCAGGTATACTGCAATGTGATGGGATCCACTGTATTACAACTTTTTTGGATTTCTGGCATAGACCATGGAGTGCTGCTCTTAGGTCAGCTAGTTCTGTGCTGTTTTTGCTCTTCAGTATTGAGACAGCTGACTTTGCATCTGTAAAGATAGCTATTTGCGTCTCTTTATTTTCCTCCATCAAGAGCATTTCTGCTGCAGTTTTCAGAGCCTCTACCTCCGCTTTGAAGTTACTTGAGAACTTTCCAGTTGCCACTGAATGTGTTTTTTTCACTCCATTTTTTAAATTTAGGAGAATTCCTCCTCCTCCATTCTCTACTGAATTTTTGGCTTATCCATCTGTATATGCAAGGGTCCAATTGCTACTTGGTTAATGTTCTTTTTTGTAGTTTAGGGTTATTTCTCTTCTTTCGGTTTCATGCTGAGTGTTCTTTTTCTCAATACCAGGAATGTTTTCTATCATCTCAGGCAGTTGCTGCTGTCTCCAAGCTGGGAACTTGTCTGCATTGTAAATGGGTTTGACTGTTGATATGTTAAGTATGGGATCTGCCCTAATCTTTCGTTTTGCAGTTTCTACAAAGTTGCTACGCTTCAGTCTTCCCTTTCCAAAACCACTAAACCTTTTATACATAGGGTGGTCTGTCAATCTTCTAAATTTTTCAGCTTGTTGCTGGGCTCTGCTATCTCTTCTATCCTGCATTGGTTGTAAACAAGTGATCTTTTCTAATTCATTAATAGGCGTTGTCTTCAGGCTTCCAATTATGATTCGCATTCCTTGATTTTGGACTCTACTTATTTTGTTAAAGTTTGACTTAGCTGCTGTTGCCCAAGCTGCAATGCCATATTCCAGTACTGGCCTCACCCGTCCAGTATATAACTTCTTGAGAACTTTCTCATCTGCTCCCCACGTTGTACCAGCAAGCTTTTTCATGATTGCCATTCTTTGCGTTGCTCTTGTTCGATTTTTCTCAACCTGTGTCTTCCATGTCAGGCGACGATCAAAGGTGACTCCTAGATAGTTTGGATTTTCTTCATGGTGCAATATTTTTCCATTCAATACCAGCTTAGGTTGCTGAGTTTTAGTTGAGAGGGAGAACACTGTGCATGTTGTTTTCTCCTCACTTATCTTCACTAGCCATGATTTTGACCAGTCCTCTAGCGCTAATAGGGCTTGCTGTATTCTGCTGTTAGCTGTACTAATATATTCTTCAGATGTCCATATGGCTAGGTCATCTGCAAAGGATGATGTGACTGGAAAATTTTTCGTGATGTCGTTTATGTATGCTAGGAATAATGTTGGTGAAAGAACTCCTCCTTGGGGGACACCTTGCTCCAATAGCATCATTTTGCTGGTTTGTCCTTGTACTTTTGTCCTGGCAGTTCTGTTCTCAAGGTAGTGGCTGATCCATTTGTACATTTTCCCACAAACATGCATTTTTTGCAGTTTTACTTTCAGTCCTTCCTTCCATACTTCTAAATCTATCCAGACCGCTAGTGTGTGCTTTTTCTCTTGGAAGGCATCCTCTATTTCCTGAGCTATATAGGTTATTTGATCTTCAGTGGATCTGTACTTTCTGAATCCTGCTTGGTGAGGTGTTAAGAGTTGGTTTTCTTTCAGATGCCATGTTAGCCTGCCATTGATAATGTGTTCCATTAATTTTCCTACACAGCTAAGAAGACTGATAGGTCGATAGCCATTTGGTTCTTCCAGGTCTTTTCCTTTCTTTGGGACTGGTATTAGTATTGCTTCCTTCCATGCCTGTGGGACTATTCCCCTCTTCCAGCTGTAATTTAGGACTGCTAGTAGTTTCTTTTTTGCCTTAGTGCCTAGTCCTATTAGCATTTCATTTGTGATTCCATCCTTTCCTGGTGATGTCTTCTTTTTTAGGGTATTCATTGCCTGTTCCATTTCTTCCATTGTTAGATTTGCCATCATATATTCTGCTGCTGTCTCTGTATATCTATGATGTATCTGATTATCTTTGATTGCTTTCTTCTGTTCGGCTGTAATATCAATGTGGTTTGCACTGGCATAGTGTTCCATTAGTGCATTTGCAGCCTTTTTTCCTGTAAGCAAGGCATTTCCTTGTTTAATTGTTATTTGTTTGTTTCTAGGTCCTTCATTGTTCATGGCTTTCACTAGTTTCCATAGTTTGTTTCCATCCCTGTCAAAATTCAGGTTTTCTGTTTTTTTTCCTCCATAAATCTCTTGTTGTTTGATTTACTGTTCTTTTATATTTTGCTGAGATGGCTTTGAGAGAGATGTTCGCTTCAGTTGTTTGTTCTCTCTCTGCGGTCTTCCTGGCATCTTCAACTTTGTCCTCCAAAATTTGTAGTTCTTCAGTCCAGTATGGTTTGTAATTTTTCCTCGCTCCTCTTGGAATAGACTCAGTGGCCGCCTGTATTATTGCTCTGTTTAGACTTTCCACCATTTGCTTCATGTTTCCATATCATGTATTTATGTTTTCACAATATTTGTCTGTTAGTATGGCAAATCTGTCCCAATCTGCTCGTTTGTAATTCCAACGGGGCAAAGGCTTTTGCTCCTGTGGAACATACTCCATATTTATTACAAGCTTGATTGGTCTGTGGTCACTACCTGCTAATTGGTCAAGCACATGGCGATCGATTTTGTGGAGGATGTCTCCTGTGCAGAAAGCTAAGTCTGGAGTAGAAGTGGTAATCCATCCTCTGGAGTAGAAGCTCGGTGTGTCATCCGCTTTGTTAATTAGATGGAGATTTGAGTCTATTTCCCAGTCCTCCACTTCATCTCCTCTTTTGTCAGTATCTGGGTATCCCCATCTTTCTGAACGGCTATTAAAGTCTCCAACAACAATGCAATTTGTGTCAGTTATTTCCATGTTTGAGAGTGTAAGATCCTTATCTGCCGGGCTATACAGATTGTAAATTTTTATTTTCACGTCCTTTATCATTATATCAACACCTATAATTTCCGTTTGGTTGTCAGAGATCACAGATACTTCCTTGCAAGGTATTGTATTTCGTGTAAGTATTAGAACTCCTCCTTTGTGTCCTTCACGGTCGAAACGTGTGGCCTGATATCCCTCGACTGAAAATGTGCGATTGGCGTTGAGGTGTGTCTCTTGAATGCATGCCACATCTATTCTATCTTTATGAAGACGCTGTGTTAGGGAGGCTTTCTTGTTATAGACTCCTTCTGCATTCCATTGTAGTATGTTGAATGTCCGGGGTGTTTGGTCAATAGCTCTTAACCTACTCCTCTGTGCCTTGACTCCACAGCACAGGGGAAGGTGACCACCAGTAGTCATGGGTGGAACCCCTCGAGGCAGGGGGCCCGGCACTATCACCGCCTGATGGGACTTCACGGGATTAGCACCATAACGATTAATTTTCATCTGTGGCATCATGAAATGATAAAGTTACGTTGCACTTCTTTGTCAAGCCTGTGGCTCAGTACATCCGATTTTGACAAGCATGTAATCGGGATGCTTTCCCTAGCCTTTGACTGTCCCCAGTCTACCTACAAGGCAGCAGGTTTGTACGTCTCTTCGTCTGGTCCCTCTCCCTTGACCTGTCCGACATGGGTGGCCTACCAGTAGCTGTGCTACCGTCGGCTCTTGGGGTCATTGGAACGCGCAAGCCCCTCTACCTCGTCCAGGTGGACGCACGGCAGAGGGGTACTCATATTTCTATAACCATTATAATTGCTACCTCTGGCTGTTTTTCTCTCCACCAGAAAGGATTATTGCTATATTCCTCAGAAGTTGAAGCCCTCTGGTCTCAGAAATACATAACATGTGAATATTCTGCCTTCGCATTTTTTCTAAATGTTATCAAAGTTTGGGACGTGTGTTGTTAATTTCTTTTAAATTGTATGTGGCCTTAAGAGGCCAGTAAAAAAATGTTTTCCCCCCACAGAGGGGGAATATAAATGATAATATGCTATCCAGTACATTGAAAGTATACAATTGAAATGGCATGAATAAATGTAGAACTTCAAACTTGATTATAAAATGTAAGTAAGTAAAGATTATGGACACATTTTGTAAGTAATATAAAAGAATTATTCTCCATCTTTAACATTGTCGTTTGCATTAATTTTTTTTCTTATAAAAAAAATATAGTAGAGAGATATTTAAGTTAGTTATTTATAATATTATAGTCAAGCAATTGATATTTTTAAATGCTAGTTGTTTCCCTTATAATAATATTAGGTGTTTATGTCCCCTACTTATTGCTTTTCAACGTGTTTTTCTGGTTAAATTCAGCAGAATGCTTGAACATAGTCGTAGCTCTTACGCGGAGCAAACACGGCAGGGGGCTTCCGATCATCAAAAATAAACCCCCTTCCCCAAGCATTTCGGCTGAAACACAGATTCCTCACAAACTGCGGACAGTGAGGTCGAGAGCACAGGTGTTCAGCAGCCAGGCGGAACTCGTAGAACAGAGTCCTGCAGTAAAGATTTCTGCGTGAGGCATACCTCAGGGTCAGGAAGTGAGAGTACAAGAATGACAGGAAAACGCTACACTTGCCACTGAAGATGAGGATGATGATGGCTGGCATCAGAAATATTTCGGTGCTGGCGATGAAGCGGAGGATGTTGACTTGTTGAGTCTCCAACTTGCTGATCCGTTATCATCAAATCCTCCCAACTTAGGGTTGTTAAGCAGCACTCAGTTGTAACATACTACCCGAAAATAGTTATTGTTGTTGACAATAGTGTCACAGCTGGTCAAGTGTTCGAAAAACATCACATGTTTCAACTTCACATGGAACAACCAGTAAAACATCACATGTTTCAACTTCACATGGAACAAACAGTAAAACATTATAGTTTATTGTTCATTAAAGTATATAAGTCACCAGGTGTGACATCTACAGCTGCCAGTTGATCAATTGGTAGAACATTGTTGCTGATCTGTGTCGGAGCTGATGGTCTGCCTGCCATAATAATATGTCTTTCTGGGAGAGTGTATTCGCAATCAAATTGCGAATAAACGAAGTCTCTATTCGCAACCAAGAGTAGATATAAACAAGCTGTGGGAAATCCTTAAACAATATGGAGTGAGTACACATCTAACAAACCAATATAGAAACTTATACAATTAAGCAGCCATGTGCGGGGGAATGCCCAAGTCTGCCCCTGCCTGAAATCTGAGTGGGTGTGACGAAACGGATAAAGATCGTCAGATCTCTGCATAATATCCCTTTGAAGGGAGTGCGATGCGTTGGTCTCCCTTGAATTAATATCAATTAATAGGGGATTCCCCATCGAAAAATAGTGCGGGGCGGAGCTATTCTAGTTATTTATAGAAAAATCTAGAATGTTCCCTCAAATGCGTACGTGGTAGAGATCTCTAAGTTCACGAGTGCTTCATGCAGCACGGGGTGGTGGAACTTATCGTGACTCTGGTTTTCTTCATGAATCATGAAAGTCACGCGGCCCTTGTAGGCGAGTGGAAGGCGCACTGACTTGGTCGTGAGCAGTCGCCCACCAAACCTCAGCGTAGACAGATCGCAGCCAACAGGCTGATGTAATTTTGATGTCAATATTCGCGGCCAGTGCGGACATCTACAGTCAAGGTTGTGATTCTTCAATCACAGGTTAGTTAAGTACTTATTCTATGATTTAATTGTTGTCGTAATGCCGTGCTGATTCCCGGGATGAATTAATTGCCATCGCAAAATTGAGTTGTCGCGTAGCGTTATCCGTTACAGTTGGCGGTTTGCAATTTTAAGTAGGCTTTATCGATCAGCAAGGTAATGTGTTACCTGACGGAACAAGCCGTATTCCACAGCGAGTGGTGTGTAAATAAAATCGGCCGAACGATGTGCTTTACAGTGTGTAACAGTTACGGGTTTGGTTTATTCATTACGCAGGCAAGGCGACAGTTTGTCCGTCATTACATCAACATGCTAGACGCTGTAAATGATAAGGTAGAGCTTATTATTAGAAATGTGTAATGTGCTTCGTGACATTAGAATGGTAACTTAATTGTGCTACCAGTGATGGTGATGTTTCGAGGAATCAAGGTGAGATCAGCAGTGGTGTATTTGCTGTGTGCAGATAGCAGTGTTATTCCGCGTAAGCCGAATGGCGTTGCATCGGTAGGATAACAATTGATAAGAAGTATTCATGATACTATTGTTACTGCTTGTTGTCATGTCCGTCCGCTAGGATGACCGTGCGTGTTCCATCTTGCGTTTGTTTAGGCAGCGGGAGGTAGGACAGTACTCCCAACCCGATCGGTAATAGGTCCGACCCAATGCAATCATGCATATCCGATGAAGGAACATACCCGATCGAGGGTGATGCGGCACTCCGTAATTCGAGGCCGAGGTGTCTAGATAGATCGAGGTTTGAACCTAACCGTTTCTGTCTCTAATATTCTACTCTTCTGGAACCCTGACTCGGTTCATGGAGTACTTGGAGTACTGCCGTGAAGTAGTAGTATATGAGGGGCATAACCCCCCCCCCCCCCAAAAAAAAGGTGGAGCCAGAGTTTGGTCGTGGAGTCTGGAGGTTTGTTACATTGGATGACGTGACTTAAGTCGTCACGGGACAAGGTACACCAGACCCACAGTAGCTGTGGGAAAGTGTAGTGGTGGATGGCCACCACAGCTGTGCTCGACCGGCACAGGTATGACTGACCTGAAAGATAGTCAGTGAATACAAGGGCAACTCAGGATCTGGGGCAGGGATCCCAGACCTGACACTATGGCTGTGATATGATTTTGTTATTTAAGTGTAACAAGTCCTGAGTTCTCCTTAGTTAATGCTATAGTAATGAATTATCAGGAGTATAATTCATTATGGACATATAGTTATTAATGTGTGTAATTCATCAGTCCATGGGTTAAGGGATTGATGAATTGATGAGTCTGTCAGGAAGGAGATGTCCGGCTGGACACCTTCTCGATACAGTAATCCCTACACTGAAAGGAAAGTAAGTGGATATGTTGATTGATGATGGGAGATGAAACCGGATTGGACTGGCACCAGGCGAAGGATGCTTGACAGAGTCATACAGTCGACTCTGGTGCTAGGGGTTATATGTAGCCCAGAAGTGTTACTTGACTGAACAGGTGTGCTATTGCTGTTTCTACCATCATTATGCCTATATATTATAGTGACTAAGTAGATCTATGATGTGATGATTTCATACTCATGTTGGTAGACATGAGGAATGTCTGAGAGGCAGGTGACAGGGTGGAGATGCTGGTAGTCTTTGTTGTAGTTGAGTACTCACACCAACCTCTCCGTGTTTCAGGATCTGTTATTACTATACAGAAGAAGATTCGAGAGCTGCACCATGAGCTCTATGGGCCCACTCATTCCAGTGCCTATCCAGAAGTTGATTGAGGCCATACTGGGAGTGGTTGTCTGATTCTGCAAGATCAATGTTGGAAGGAGCTGAGTGCTGAATAAGTCGGTAGGTCTAGGTTAGGACCTCCGTCAAGAGTCCGACGAGTGTCATCCGATCCTGAGAGGATCCAACACTGAAACGTCTGGTGATTCAAGCCAGTGAAGCACTGGTGACATTCAGTCTCTGTGTAAACCTTGGTAATTGCAAGGTAGTGACCTTTCAAGTTGAGCGAAGTGATCATTGTTACCGGTCACCATGACCTGTGTTATATGCTTCTGGCCCGGCTGGGTTATGGGACACCATGTATCAGTTGATGCTTAAATAGTGTTTTTACATTGGTTAACTTTATGAAGCCAACATGTGGTCCAGTGAACTAGGACATTGATTACAACATTGGTGGAAACACCTGAGTGACATGTTTGTTAAGGTAGGGAGCTACCTCATGCCGGCGTGATGAGCAGTTGACAATGTTTGTGAAGGTGGGGAGTTGCCTCATGCCAACGTGATGAACAGTTGACAATGTTTGTGAAGGTAGGGAGTTACCTCATGCGTTCGTGATGAACTGTTGACAGTGTATGCTAGGTTGTGATTACTACCTATTGATCAGGGTAGTTACATGATACTGTGTGAAGATCTATTATCCAAGGACATGGAACTAAGGTGAAGTGTTTAGTCACCTGATAGACTTTACCAGTGACATTGTGTGTTCGTGTGGAGCAACCGCTTATTGTGTAGGTGACATATCAGTGTGTGGGTCACTGATGAGATAGAAGAGTGACCTGGCTCTTGTGTATTTTGAGACGGTGCTACATGTACTTTTTCTGCAAATGGGAGACCGCTAATGTTATAGGGTCGGCCCAGACTTCATCAGGAGTGTGTCGAGGGAAATAGTACGACAGCAAGGAAGGATCCTTGTTCATCAGTGCAGTGTCAGTCAGGCAGTGGTACTGCGCTTGATCAGCCCTTGCTTGGTTCTCTGGGTGAAGAGGGAACTTTGGAGAGGCAGCAGACCTTGGAGTTCCAGTCCACTGGAGGAGCCTGGGTGAGTCGCTACCACGACTGGACAACCGCACGAGCTATCATCCGCCTCCATGATGAATACTCATCTGCGTCTTTGATCTTGTACATAGTTCTTCTAGTCTGGCTTTCATCCATCCTTCTCTGTGTTGTGGTTGACGTAGTTCAGAATTAAATTTTTGTTCTCTTAGCTATGACTTTGTGCAGTGATATGACTGGTGTCTGGTCCGAGCCCCTTGGGGTTAGGAACCCTAGGTGAGGGAGGGAAGGTTAAGCTGTCCCGGCTTGTGTGGGGCCTGGTAGATGTAGAGTGCTATTGAGGTGGTTGGAGCAAAGGCAGGGGATAGTATCTATCGTGGCAAACCAGTCCAAGCCCCGGCGGTCTTGTCACAAGATAGAGTGGGGGCTCGTCCGGGATCTTCTCTTTGTTCTGACATCTCGTAGGAATAGGTTATAGTGTCATCTGTCCTATACCTATTATCTCCTTGACGAGTAGGGCTACTGAAACCTTTCTCTTCGACGTGGACAGACATTTAGTTAAGTTAGTATAGATACCTAGTTACAGTGTTGGTTGGAGTCAGTTAGCATTGTGATTGGGTATTGCATATCTATACTGATACTAAGTTACACTAAGCATGGCTACTCGTACTTTAGATTTAGCTAAGGTGCGGGCATCTGCAACTGAGATGGGATTGGAAGGTGAGGAGTTTAAAGCCTATGTACTGGAAGTAGAGAGAGACTTCAGAGCAGAAGAGAGTGAGCGAAGAAAGTCAGAAATTGAGCTGGAAGCTCGAAAGGTAGCACTTGAAGAGCAAAAGTTGGTGGCAGACCAACAAGCACAAAAACTGGCAGCTGACCTAGAGTCTAAGAAATTAGATGCTAGGAAGTTGGAAATGGAACATGAGTTCCGTATGAAGCAACTTGAGGTAGAGGCTAAATCGGTTGGTGAGTCTGAGGGAGCAGTAGGTGGAGTAGCTTTACCTAGCTCATCAGTACCCAGCAGACCAGCTTACCATGCTATGAAATGGCCGTTTCCACCATTTGAACCGGACCAAGAGAAGATAGATCAATTCTTAGAGAAGTTCGAGGCAATGTGTAAAGCTATGGGTTTAGAGCCTGAGCGTTGGAATCTTAAGCTTTCACAAGGACTCCGTGGCACCGCGTACGAAGTGTATGCGCGTCTTCCCCCAGGGATGGAAAATGATTATCCAACCCTGAAATCGGCTCTTTTGAAAAGATTCGAAATGACAGCCCATGCTTACAGGCGGAGGTTCAGAACTTCCAAGAGAGAACCAGGTGAGATGTTCTCGGCCTATAGTGTGAGGTTGAACTCATACCTGTTGAAGTGGATGGCATTGGCCAATTTCAAAGAGGATTATGAGAGTCTGAGAGAGTTGATGGTGGTGGATCAAATGAAAATGCAGATGTCCAAGCCTTTAAGGAATTTCTTAGGGGAAAATGGGGCGGAAAGGCTAGACATAGTAAATAAGTTAGCTGAAAGGTATGTGGAAGTCTATGGTGAGACTGGGGATTCCAGTCAGACTGATTCACAGAAAAGGCAGAAGGGGCTTGAGCAGAAGCCCGAGACCAAAGGTCCCAAAGAATCATCCAATGTAGCAGATCCTGTGGTAAAAGACTCTGGTAAGAAACCCGATAAGCAAAGCCCTCCCGCCTCCCCAAAACGGAAGTGGAGTAAGAGGTGGTGTAAGCACTGTAAGTCTCCTTCCCATAATACTGTAGATTGTCTGAGGAAGCCAAAGGACTTGCACTTTGCGTGTCTCGCCTCTACTAGAGGTAGACCTAGCGAGACCACACCTAAGGGTCGGGAGAAACCAAAGTCTGAGAAATCACCTGTGATCGAAACGATAGAGGTGAATGGGAAGCAGGTGGAATGTCTATACGATACAGGATTGCAGTTTGAAGCTGTAATCTCATCCCACCTTGTGAGCCCAGGGCAGCTCACCGGCGAGACAAGAGAATTTCAGCTGGCCATGAGGAGCTCCGTAGCTATGGACTTGCCGATTGCTCGGATTGACATTCGGTGCAGGTACGTTACGGGTAGCATCCAGGCGGCTGTGCTGCCTGATCCTATTTACCCTTTGATCCTCGGTCGTCCGCATGTATTCCTGGGGGACCCCAGGGAACATTGTCTAGTGAGCGCTAGGCAGGCCAGGGCTAAGGATGGAAAAAGGCAGTGTGGTAAGGAAATAGACCATTCTCTTGCGAGGTTAGTGAGCAGTGCTCAAAGTAGGGACCCGACTTTGCGTCCTTACTTACTGGAGGTGTCCCAAAGTTCTGTCCCGCCAACTCCGGGTCAGTTCTATGTAGAAAACCGGTTGCTTTATCGTAGAGCCGGGCAAGGGGATAGCCAGTACGGTCAGATGGTAGTCCCTACTGACTACAGATCCCGCTTGATACATAGAGTGCATACCTTATCCTTAACCGGACATAAGGATGTGGGGACAACAGTCCAGTGTCTTTCCAGCCACTACCACTGGCCTGGTATGACAGGCGACGTGCGGAGATATATCCGGTCGTGCCCAACGTGTTGTCTGGCAGCACCAAAGCACAAGACCAAAAACGGTTTATCTCTGCAGATTGGAGATAGGGTTCTCGCGCTTCTCCCAATCGAGGGGGCGGAATTCGAACTCGGATGGCAGGGCCCTTTTCCTGTGGAGCGGATAATGTCCCGATCCACGTATGAGGTGAAGGTCCGCGGGGAATTGCGTAAGTTCCATTGTACTCTCCTTCAGAATTTGGAGAGGTCCGAGGTAGTTTCTCCACAAGATAGTGCGACTACCATCGCGCTAGATACGGTTCTGGGTCCAGACGAGGGCGAGGAAGACTCAGTCCTACGCAGTACATCCTGTGGGGAGGGTCTGCGGTCTCCTGAGCGTTCAACCGTAGATAGGGCGAACGGGCTCCGTCGGGAAGAGGCCCATGGTGTTAAGCACACTGGGAATCGAGGTCGGACAGGCGAAGTCACATCTGGCACGACGGGATCGTCGGGTGACTCGATACGCCGACAGGCTCACTGTCCTTACTCGCGGGAGAGAAGGCAGGAGCAAGGGTACTCCAGACGAACCTGGAGTAAGCGACCATTCATTTCGGTCGACATCCGCGAACAGTCCACGAAGGTGATGCCTAGTCGGGATAGGAAATATCCTATTGTCGGAAGGGACGAACGAACCTTCAGTAAAGTAACCGATGGCCTGCAACAGGTGGATGCGGAACAGTCCAGTGTAGACAGATCCTGTAAGCCAATCACCAGGCCGTTACGTTTCGGGCCTAATCGCTGGAGATAACGTATGTTTGAGGCGGTGGTTGGTGACCCAGCATCCATACCATTCTGGTGGATCTCCGCAGGGAAAGTGAATGTTATGGAACGTCTTTTCCTGGGAATCCAATCTTGATAGAGTAGAGGTTCAGAGTTCAGACCGATCTTTGTCTAGTGAGTTCGACCGGGTCGACCATCTTAAGTGGGGGCCTATGTGACGAAACGGATAAAGATCGTCAGATCTCTGCATAATATCCCTTTGAATGGAGTGCGATGCGTTGGTCTCCCTTGAATTAATATCAATTAATAGGGGATTCCCCATCGAAAAATAGTGCGGGGCGGAGCTATTCTAGTTATTTATAGAAAAATCTAGAATGTTCCCTCAAATGCGTACGTGGTAGAGATCTCTAAGTTCACGAGTGCTTCATGCAGCACGGGGTGGTGGAACTTATCGTGACTCTGGTTTTCTTCATGAATCATGAAAGTCACGCGGCCCTTGTAGGCGAGTGGAAGGCGCACTGACTTGGTCGTGAGCAGTCGCCCACCAAACCTCAGCGTAGACAGATCGCAGCCAACAGGCTGATGTAATTTTGATGTCAATATTCGCGGCCAGTGCGGACATCTACAGTCAAGGTTGTGATTCTTCAATCACAGGTTAGTTGAGTACTTATTCTATGATTTAATTGTTGTCGTAATGCCGTGCTGATTCCCGGAATGAATTAATTGCCATCGCAAAATTGAGTTGTCGCGTAGCGTTATCCGTTACAGTTGGCGGTTTGCAATTTTAAGTAGGCTTTATCGATCAGCAAGGTAATGTGTTACCTGACGGAACAAGCCGTATTCCACAGCGAGTGGTGTGTAAATAAAATCGGCAGAACGATGTGCTTTACAGTGTGTAACAGTTACGGGTTTGGTTTATTCATTACGCAGGCAAGGCGACAGTTTGTCCGTCATTACATCAACATGCTAGACGCTGTAAATGATAAGGTAGAGCTTATTATTAGAAATGTGTAATGTGCTTCGTGACATTAGAATGGTAACTTAATTGTGCTACCAGTGATGGTGATGTTTCGAGGAATCAAGGTGAGATCAGCAGTGGTGTATTTGCTGTGTGCAGATAGCAGTGTTATTCCGCGTAAGCCGAATGGCGTTGCATCGGTAGGATAACAATTGATAAGAAGTATTCATGATACTATTGTTACTGCTTGTTGTCATGTCCGTCCGCTAGGATGACCGTGCGTGTTCCATCTTGCGTTTGTTTAGGCAGCGGGAGGTAGGCCAGTACCCCCAACCCGATCGGTAATAGGTCCGACCCAATGCAATCATGCATATCCGATGAAGGAACATACCCGATCGAGGGTGATGCGGCACTCCGTAATTCGAGGCCGAGGTGTCTAGATAGATCGAGGTTTGAACCTAACCGTTTCTGTCTCTAATATTCTACTCTTCTGGAACCCTGACTCGGTTCATGGAGTACTTGGAGTACTGCCGTGAAGTAGTAGTATATGAGGGGCATAACCCCCCCCCCCCCCCCCCAAAAAAAAAAAAAAGGTGGAGCCAGAGTTTGGTCGTGGAGTCTGGAGGTTTGTTACATTGGATGACGTGATTTAAGTCGTCACGGGACAAGGTACACCAGACCCACAGTAGCTGTGGGAAAGTGTAGTGGTGGATGGCCACCACAGCTGTGCTCGACCGGCACAGGTATGACTGACCTGAAAGATAGTCAGTGAATACAAGGGCAACTCAGGATCTGGGGCAGGGATCCCAGACCTGACACTATGGCTGTGATATGATTTTGTTATTTAAGTGTAACAAGTCCTGAGTTCTCCTTAGTTAATGCTATAGTAATGAATTATCAGGAGTATAATTCATTATGGACATATAGTTATTAATGTGTGTAATTCATCAGTCCATGGGTTAAGGGATTGATGAATTGATGAGTCTGTCAGGAAGGAGATGTCCGGCTGGACACCTTCTCGATACAGTAATCCCTACACTGAAAGGAAAGTAAGTGGATATGTTGATTGATGATGGGAGATGAAACCGGATTGGACTGGCACCAGGCGAAGGATGCTTGACAGAGTCATACAGTCGACTCTGGTGCTAGGGGTTATATGTAGCCCAGAAGTGTTACTTGACTGAACAGGTGTGCTATTGCTGTTTCTACCATCATTATGCCTATATATTATAGTGACTAAGTAGATCTATGATGTTGTAACAAGCTACGTGGAGGGTCCCAAATAGCCCGGTCACAATATTTCAAATATCTTCTATAGCCCTGGCTTAGATAGGTCTTTACCTGCCAACCCTCCTCCGTTTTCCCTGGACACACTGTCACGCTTCCTTTCGACCTAGGGACCTATTTCCTGCAGTGTTCTTCTGGCTGACGCATAAATAACATGGCAGTCGTCAGAACAACTTGGAAGTAATTTTATTAACCTAATCAAGAACAGCACAGGAACACATAAAGGCAGATAAACAGATAGATCTACACAGACACTACTCTGGTAAATTCTAACACAGAGCCTCAAGTCGCCACAGTCACAGATCCAGCTTCAGATACTGTCTGATCTGTCCACACACTTCTCACCAAAGATGTCCGAATCTCCTTCCTTCTCCAACAACTGGGTGTAGGTTCAACCGGCTTTTGTAGAATCCAAGCGACTGGTGTGTTGAGGACTTCTGTTCATTGTCATCTGAATTAGTTCGGCACTAGGTCTTCACTGACCTATGAAAAGCTTTAGTGTTGCCGATAAGGTGAGGTGTTTGTGAAGGATAATGGTTGGGTCCTTTTAATGTCCGGGATAAAATGGGTATGCCAGAAAATCACTCTTAGGCTCCCTCCGGACAACAACTGCTCTCAGGCGTATGTTGTTAAAACAAAACCGGCAATGCACCAGTCATACAAAATGTCCTTGCTTCAAGACCTGCACCTTGCCTTGAGTTGGCCTCGTTGGACATATTTACGTTAGCCTAGAAGCACCGGTGATAATGTCCCTTCGAAGACATAGTCACTTCCCATAGAAGAGGACCCTGGAGATGATAAATAAAACCTGAGCGACTGGGCTGACTCATGTATCACACAAATACACTATATTTAATACCTGATTGACCAGGCCTGACCTGTCAGGTAGCCCCTGGATTGGCCACGTCCGGGTTTGAGTAGACCTCCAGCTGGACGAAGTCCGGTTGTCTTTTTGGCCACACGACACACCCTCCACACTCATACCAAGCCTTTATTATGATTGGGCACATTCATTCCCATGCTTCCCTCTCACTTGCAACCATGCCTTTCTCACCCGCAAGATCTTGTGGTGTGGTGCGCCCAGTAATCCGTGTGTTACATCTCATTAACTCATAGTATAGTAATGGGGTTGTATGGCACGCTTTGTAGTTCCCCAGTCCCTGCAAGAATAGGAAAGAAGATCCTACCCCCTCCCGGCTCCGCTCTTGTCTGAGCGGTCGCCGCAATGTACCAGCAGTGCCCCACAGAACACATAGATTCAGCGGAATGCAGGTTCTCTAAATGAGATACAGAAGTCCATTAACTTCCCTACATCATCCCATCTAGTAACAGATGAAAGAGATAGTCCTGTGAATAGCCTCTTCTGGCTCAAGAAGATAGATCAGAGATTGGTGTACCCCATTCCCAAAATACCCACTGAGTATATACAACAGAAAGATGACAATCTGTCCAATTCAAGCCGTAGATAGAAAGACAGCAACAGCTCATCTGACGCCAAGAACAAATGAAATCCTCTTGGGAGATATATGGTTCAGATTCACTTCCCCGGCTATGCCAAGGACAAGACGTGCAGCCAAATCGGCTAACGGTCACCCAACTCGTCATTGGTTATGATTGGCCTTTCGCCAATTCATCTTCCCCTTCAACCCATGGTATATTTATAACTCCATGTTTGGCTGGAGTACCCACAACCTAAGCCCTACCTTTCTTCACCACTTCAGTAGGAGGTTGCATCTCTGTCCCAATCTTCAAATCGACTTGACAAGATGCCACTATCCAACGGTAGGTGTGTACACGGCCATGAATTGCTTAGCAGCCGCACCAGCGCTCATTTGGCGCAAGGCGCTCCATCGGGTTTACCCGATGTGAAAGACATTGGCTACTTGCTCCATGTAAAGATTGTGATAGGAAGATAGCCCAAAGAACCATCTTTCATGGAGATTTGAGAGAACAAGAGAACTGAGAGCTTCTGAAAGCCGTTCCCCCCTGTCTACCCAAAATAAAAGAATGCATAAGGACATGGACCACTGGCGTTTCGCTACATAGGCCCCCTCTTAAGAAAGTCGAACCCTACGAACTTTCTACTGTCAGTGGTTCTGTTCGAATGACCCCACCCTCACATTCAACCATAGGATGCCGTGATAAAAAATCTGCTCCCACATTCTCCCTTCCGGGGATGTATTCGACCGTGAACTGATACGGTTGTAGGAGCAATGACCATCTCATCAACCTCGCGTTCAGTTTCTTAGAAGTTGCCAAGAACGTCAGAGGTTGATGGTCGGACTGCACTTTGAACTGGACTCCATACAGATAAGGTTGAAATTTCTGTACCGCCCACACTAGAGCTAGACATTCCCGTTCGACGGTGGAATAATTCCGTTCGGCGGGTAACAGTTTTCTACTGGCATACGCCACCGGACACAACACCGAAGGATTATCTCGCCCTTCCTGCAACAGAGTTGCTCCAATCCCTATGTTACTCGCGTCGGTTCTCAGAACAAACGTTTTCTCCAAATTCGGGAGTTGCAGGACTGGCCTATCCACCAACGCCTGTTTCAGCTTCCCATAAGCCTCTTCACAGCTCGGGGTCCAGACTATAGGATCTGGCGATCCTTTCTTCAGGGTTTCGGTTAACGGCGCTCCAATTTCGTTGAACTTTGGAATGAATTTCTGGTAAAACCCACACAGAGACAAGAAAGACCTAACATCCTTTTTGGATTTAGGACGGGGTGCGAGACGGACCTTCTCAATATTTTTTTCTTCCGGTACCAGTCCCCCTGGGGTAATAGTGTGTCCCAGAAATTCCAAGGATTGATATCCAATCATACATTTGGCTGGACGGGCGGTTAACCCCTCCTCTTTCAATCTTATGAAGATCTTTTCCAAGGATTTCAGGTGATCCTTCAGATTGTCAGACGCGATGAGAATATCATCCATAAACGAGACGACAGAGGGATCCCTTAAAGGGTCTAATAACTTTCTCATCATGCGAGTGAACACACTGGGCGCATTGCTCAGCCCAAAAGGCATCACCTTAAATTCGTAATGGCCACTCGGAGTACTGAAAGCGAGCATGGGCCGAACCTCAGGCTTCACAGGGATCTGATAATATCCCCGGCTTAAATCAATTTTTGAGAAGTACTTTGCCCTATTTAATCTGGCAAACAATTGATTTGTGTTTGGCAACGGCTCAACTTGGAATGTCGTACAACTATTTAAATGCCTGTAATCAATACATAAGCGGTGTTCCCCGCTTGGCTTCCTCAACAAGACAACCCCGGCATTATAAGGAGAAGTCGAAGGAGTGATGATGTCGTCGTCCAGAAGCTTCTGGATTTCAGTTTCCAGGGCCTTCTCTTTCGAAAATGGCACTGGATATATTTTCTGGCGAACGGGGTCTTGGGTAGTCAGAGTCATATCAAACTCGACCAACCCTGTCCGCCCTGGCCGATCGGTAAGAATCTGCTGATGGGACTCCAACAAACGGATGACACGGTCTGTTTCTTCAGCCGACAGATCAGGATTTATATGTACATCCCTATAGGTTTCCCCAGGGTGTAATGGATACCCCCTATCCGTTTCTTCGCCCGATTCAGTTTCCATCGCGACCGCCATAGTCATGAGTGGGAGAGAAGTACCATCAGATCGTTCTTCATACTTTTTGAGAAGGTTAATGTGGAAGATTTTAGATTTCCCCCTGATCCGGATGGCATAGTTGGTGCGGGAGACAACCCTTTCTACCGGGAAAGGCCCCTGCCAACCAATCTCGAGTTTATTGGAACCTACTGGAAGTAACAACAGAACCCGATCCCCCACCTTAAGAGACCTATCTTTCGTCCTTCTATTGTAGTAGGCCGCGTGTCTCTTCCTGGCCGCTCTCAGATTCTGAGCTGCCAAAGCCCAACCCGTCTGGAGTTTTTTCTTTAACTCTTCGACGTATTTATAAGAGGATACCACTTCTTCGGAAGTTTCTTCCTCTGTCCAACATCTCAATAAGGCTTCTAAGGGACCCTTGATTGGCCTCCCGAATAGTAGAGTGGCTGGTGGCAACCCGGTCGACCCATGGGGAACCTCCCGATAGGCGAACAAGGCGGCTGAGATATACTCATCCCATCTGTCTGGTTTCTCTTGTGCCAGCTTCCGAAGCATGGTCATCAAGGTACCATTAAACCTCTCTACTTGCCCATTAGACTGAGGGTGATACGGGCTTGTGTGAATGTGGTTGGTCTGGAAGATACGAAAGACTTCTTCCATCAGTTTACCACAGAACTGAGACCCATTGTCCGTTAGGATCTGGTTGGGAAATCCCAACCTAGTAAAGGTCTCCATCAGTGCATCAGCCACTCGCTTAGAGTCGATTGTGGCCAAAGGTATCGCCTCGCCCCACATGGAACAGCAATCCACCATCGTGAGAATGTACTTATTCCTCTTCCTAGTCCTAGGAAGAGGACCAACAAGATCGATGGCAACTCTCTCGAAAGGAGAGTTCATAATAGGCATGTCTCCCAGGACTACCGGAGCTGTCCAGTGTTTTGGTGCCACACGCTGGCACTCTGGGCACGACTTGACGTACCTACGCACGTCTCCAGTCATCCCTGGCCAGTAGTAATGGCAGGAAATGCGCTGGAGAGTTGCCCCGACACCCATATGTCCACTGAAAGAAATGGTGTGTCCCATATGAAGAAGCTGTTCCCGATAAGCCTTAGGAACCACCAGCTGTCCATGCTGGTGATCCTCCATTCCGGCTCTCCGGTACAGTAACCGATTCTTCATATAATACTGACCCCGTCTTGGTGGGTCAGAACCTTTTGGCAACTGGTTGAAGCAAGGTTGCAAAGTAGCATCCTGGCTTTGAGCAGCTCGTAACTCCCCAGGCAAGGGATTCACAATCAAGGCCGGCGTCTGCTCATCCTCCAATTGAGATCTGGTTTGCATTGCCCCTACGTACATGGGTTCGGTTGGAATCCCTAGAAAGACGTAGCGACAACCCAAGATCATTGGGAAGATAGGATCTAGCAGAACGGCTGCCTGTATAGTGCCGGTAACATATTTTGATTTGATGTCCACCTTCGCAATTGGAAGAGACATCGCTACCGCACTCTTTGTCGCCGTTTGAATCTCAATAGATTCCCCGGTTAGCTGCTCTGGGCTCACTAAATGTGATGAAATTACAGCCTCAAACTGCAGACCTGTGTCGTAGAGACACTCAACTGGTTGACCGTTCACAAGTACCGTTTCTACTACTGGTGGTTTTTCTAAATCTTTGGTCCCAAGATCCCTCCCTTCTACCTCCTTGTGAGACCCTTCCCCGGTTTCTACAAGACAAGCAGCATAGTGAGAGTCTTTCTGTTTACGCCGGCAATCTACCGTATTGTGTGTGGGAGATTTGCAATAGGCGCACCACTTTTCACTCCACTTTCTTTTAGGAGATCCAGGTGGACTCTTACCAGAGGGTTTCTTACTAGGAACTTTATCGAAAGGATCCTCCTTCCTGGTGTGAGCTGTTTTAGGGTTCTTCTTCTTTCCAGACCATGTGTCTGGTGGTCGGGGATTGTGTTGTGACAATTCCCCATTATCCCCATGAGCTAGCACATACCTTTCAGCCAACGTGTTGACTAGCTCTAACCTTTCTGCCCCATTTTCAAGCAAAAAGGTTTGCAAAGGCTTAGGCATCATTCTCTTCATTTGGTCCACGACCACCAATTCTTCCAAACTTTCATAGTCGTTAGCAAATCCAGCTAAAGACATCCACTTCAAAAGGTAAGACTTCAATCTGACACTGTAGGCTGCGAACATCTCTCCTGGCTCTCTCTTCGACTTTCTGAACTGTTGTCGATAAGTATGAGCTGTCATCTGAAACCTTTTCAACAGTGCTTTCTCCAGAGCTTCATAGTCATTCTCCATACCAGGTGGCAACCTAGAATAGACCTCGTATGCGGTCCCCCTCAGGCCCTGTGAGAGTTTCAAGTTCCATTTCCCTCGCTCCAATCCCATAGCCAAAGCCATCGACCGAAATCTGTGAAGATACTGGTCGATCTTATCTTTGTGTTCATCGAACGGGAGCAAAGGGAACTTCATTGCCTGGCATGGACCGCCACCAGAAGTTGTTGAGTCAGGGAGAACTGCGTCTCCCACTGCACCGTCTCTTTCCTTGGCAGTTTGAGCTTTCAGCTCCAACTCTCTCATACGGAACTCATGGTCTCTGACTGCCTGCTCGGCCTCCATCTTCCTAGCCTCAGCCTCCATCTCAATCCTCTTGGCCTCAGCCTCCATCCTCTTAGCCTCAGCCTCCGCCTCAATCCTCTTGGCCTCAGCCTCCATCTCAATCCTCTTGGCCTCAGCCTCCATCCTCTTAGCCTCAGCCTCCGCCTCAATCCTCTTGGCCTCAGCCTCCATCCTCTTAGCCTCAGCCTCCGCCTCAATCCTCTTGGCTTCGCGCACATCCTGTCTGTAGTCTCTTTCCACTTCCCGCACATATTTCTGTAACTCCGCTCCATCATATCCCATCTCACGCCCTGTAGCCTGTACGTCAGCGACATTAAACCCAGCTGATGCCATCTTAAACTCAGAGGGTAAGGGAAGAGGTAATTGTCTAATAAAATTTTTCTCACAATTACACAACAAGTTACATTACACGACCACAACACGTCGTATGTCGGTCAGTCTGTGTCAGGAAGAGTATAGACAATAGCCAGGCACGGTAGGCAGAACCTATTAATAGAAAACAAGGATATCTGTCCCCTATCACTAAATCAGCCAGAACTTCACCAGGATTACAAATATCCCGGGACGAGCCCCCAGAAATTGTAACAAGCTACGTGGAGGGTCCCAAATAGCCCGGTCACAATATTTCAAATATCTTCTATAGCCCTGGCTTAGATAGGTCTTTACCTGCCAACCCTCCTCCGTTTTCCCTGGACACACTGTCACGCTTCCTTTCGACCTAGGGACCTATTTCCTGCAGTGTTCTTCTGGCTGACGCATAAATAACATGGCAGTCGTCAGAACAACTTGGAAGTAATTTTATTAACCTAATCAAGAACAGCACAGGAACACATAAAGGCAGATAAACAGATAGATCTACCCAGACACTACTCTGGTAAATTCTAACACAGAGCCTCAAGTCGCCACAGTCACAGATCCAGCTTCAGATACTGTCTGATCTGTCCACACACTTCTCACCAAAGATGTCCGAATCTCCTTCCTTCTCCAACAACTGGGTGTAGGTTCAACCGGCTTTTGTAGAATCCAAGCGACTGGTGTGTTGAGGACTTCTGTTCATTGTCATCTGAATTAGTTCGGCACTAGGTCTTCACTGACCTATGAAAAGCTTTAGTGTTGCCGATAAGGTGAGGTGTTTGTGAAGGATAATGGTTGGGTCCTTTTAATGTCCGGGATAAAATGGGTATGCCAGAAAATCACTCTTAGGCTCCCTCCGGACAACAACTGCTCTCAGGCGTATGTTGTTAAAACAAAACCGGCAATGCACCAGTCATACAAAATGTCCTTGCTTCAAGACCTGCACCTTGCCTTGAGTTGGCCTCGTTGGACATATTTACGTTAGCCTAGAAGCACCGGTGATAATGTCCCTTCGAAGACATAGTCACTTCCCATAGAAGAGGACCCTGGAGATGATAAATAAAACCTGAGCGACTGGGCTGACTCATGTATCACACAAATACACTATATTTAATACCTGATTGACCAGGCCTGACCTGTCAGGTAGCCCCTGGATTGGCCACGTCCGGGTTTGAGTAGACCTCCAGCTGGACGAAGTCCGGTTGTCTTTTTGGCCACACGACACACCCTCCACACTCATACCAAGCCTTTATTATGATTGGGCACATTCATTCCCATGCTTCCCTCTCACTTGCAACCATGCCTTTCTCACCCGCAAGATCTTGTGGTGTGGTGCGCCCAGTAATCCGTGTGTTACATCTCATTAACTCATAGTATAGTAATGGGGTTGTATGGCACGCTTTGTAGTTCCCCAGTCCCTGCAAGAATAGGAAAGAAGATCCTACCCCCTCCCGGCTCCGCTCTTGTCTGAGCGGTCGCCGCAATGTACCAGCAGTGCCCCACAGAACACATAGATTCAGCGGAATGCAGGTTCTCTAAATGAGATACAGAAGTCCATTAACTTCCCTACATCATCCCATCTAGTAACAGATGAAAGAGATAGTCCTGTGAATAGCCTCTTCTGGCTCAAGAAGATAGATCAGAGATTGGTGTACCCCATTCCCAAAATACCCACTGAGTATATACAACAGAAAGATGACAATCTGTCCAATTCAAGCCGTAGATAGAAAGACAGCAACAGCTCATCTGACGCCAAGAACAAATGAAATCCTCTTGGGAGATATATGGTTCAGATTCACTTCCCCGGCTATGCCAAGGACAAGACGTGCAGCCAAATCGGCTAACGGTCACCCAACTCGTCATTGGTTATGATTGGCCTTTCGCCAATTCATCTTCCCCTTCAACCCATGGTATATTTATAACTCCATGTTTGGCTGGAGTACCCACAACCTAAGCCCTACCTTTCTTCACCACTTCAGTAGGAGGTTGCATCTCTGTCCCAATCTTCAAATCGACTTGACAAGATGCCACTATCCAACGGTAGGTGTGTACACGGCCATGAATTGCTTAGCAGCCGCACCAGCGCTCATTTGGCGCAAGGCGCTCCATCGGGTTTACCCGATGTGAAAGACATTGGCTACTTGCTCCATGTAAAGATTGTGATAGGAAGATAACCCAAAGAACCATCTTTCATGGAGATTTGAGAGAACAAGAGAACTGAGAGCTTCTGAAAGCCGTTCCCCCCTGTCTACCCAAAATAAAAGAATGCATAAGGACATGGACCACTGGCGTTTCGCTACAGATGTGATGATTTCATACTCATGTTGGTAGACATGAGGAATGTCTGAGAGGCAGGTGACAGGGTGGAGATGCTGGTAGTCTTTGTTGTAGTTGAGTACTCACACCAACCTCTCCGTGTTTCAGGATCTGTTATTACTATACAGAAGAAGATTCGAGAGCTGCACCATGAGCTCTATGGGCCCACTCATTCCAGTGCCTATCCAGAAGTTGATTGAGGCCATACTGGGAGTGGTTGTCTGATTCTGCAAGATCAATGTTGGAAGGAGCTGAGTGCTGAATAAGTCGGTAGGTCTAGGTTAGGACCTCCGTCAAGAGTCCGACGAGTGTCATCCGATCCTGAGAGGATCCAACACTGAAACGTCTGGTGATTCAAGCCAGTGAAGCACTGGTGACATTCAGTCTCTGTGTAAACCTTGGTAATTGCAAGGTAGTGACCTTTCAAGTTGAGCGAAGTGATCATTGTTACCGGTCACCATGACCTGTGTTATATGCTTCTGGCCCGGCTGGGTTATGGGACACCATGTATCAGTTGATGCTTAAATAGTGTTTTTACATTGGTTAACTTTATGAAGCCAACATGTGGTCCAGTGAACTAGGACATTGATTACAACATTGGTGGAAACACCTGAGTGACATGTTTGTTAAGGTAGGGAGCTACCTCACGCCGGCGTGATGAGCAGTTGACAATGTTTGTGAAGGTGGGGAGTTGCCTCATGCCAACGTGATGAACAGTTGACAATGTTTGTGAAGGTAGGGAGTTACCTCATGCGATCGTGATGAACTGTTGACAGTGTATGCTAGGTTGTGATTACTACCTATTGATCAGGGTAGTTACATGATACTGTGTGAAGATCTATTGTCCAAGGACATGGAACTAAGGTGAAGTGTTTAGTCACCTGATAGACTTTACCAGTGACATTGTGTGTTCGTGTGGAGCAACCGCTTATTGTGTAGGTGACATATCAGTGTGTGGGTCACTGATGAGATAGAAGAGTGACCTGGCTCTTGTGTATTTTGAGACGGTGCTACATGTACTTTTTCTGCAAATGGGAGACCGCTAATGTTATAGGGTCGGCCCAGACTTCATCAGGAGTGTGACGAGGGAAATAGTACGACAGCAAGGAAGGATCCTTGTTCATCAGTGCAGTGTCAGTCAGGCAGTGGTACTGCGCTTGATCAGCCCTTGCTTGGTTCTCTGGGTGAAGAGGGAACTTTGGAGAGGCAGCAGACCTTGGAGTTCCAGTCCACTGGAGGAGCCTGGGTGAGTCGCTACCACGACTGGACAACCGCACGAGCTATCATCCGCCTCCATGATGAATACTCATCTGCGTCTTTGATCTTGTACATAGTTCTTCTAGTCTGGCTTTCAGCCATCCTTCTCTGTGTTGTGGTTGACGTAGTTCAGAATTAAATTTTTGTTCTCTTAGCTATGACTTTGTGCAGTGATATGACTGGTGTCTGGTCCGAGCCCCTTGGGGTTAGGAACCCTAGGTGAGGGAGGGAAGGTTAAGCTGTCCCGGCTTGTGTGGAGCCTGGTAGATGTAGAGTGCTATTGAGGTGGTTGGAGCAAAGGCAGGGGATAGTATCTATCGTGGCAAACCAGTCCAAGCCCCGGCGGTCTTGTCACAGTGGGTGTACCTGGTGGTTAAGTTCAATGGTAATAGGAAAAATAATCCACATGCAAATATCAGTCCAGTGCACTCTCCAGTAGTGGCAGCTATTAGTAGTGGCACGTATACTGGCAACGCTTGCGTTCAAAGCGAATGAATAAACAACAACAACAACAAATTCAGATATCCTATAAACCTATCATGATATATTTGATATTCCGTGTCGATCAATATGTTTCAATGAATTAATCCTGACACTGTGATGTCTGACGTGATATATTTGATATTTCCGTGAATTAATCCTGACACTGTGATGTATGGCTTGGTTTGGCGAATCATCAGAATGTATTTTTTTTTTAAATTCCCGGGCATGTTTACGTTCAGTAGTTTGCCATTTCTTTCTCAGCCACCGGCACTCATACCTTTGTATGAAAACCAACGCAAGGCGGTCGGCTTCCAAATCGCCGCAGCTAGGTTTCGAACACGGTATGCACGATTACAAAATGCATTCATAACCACTTCACAACAGAACCGGCGACTATTCATGTTTGTTTCAGAAGGTACAGTTAGTTCGATGTCTTTTACAGAACATCACAATCAACCACGGCATTTATTCCAGAAGTTGGTGTTGTTGTTGCCTTCCACTTATGCCGTTAGGTGTCGTGGAAAAGGTTCATTGAAGCTTCAGCGGCTGTGACTAGCGCCTTTCCTCCAGTTTCCTACCGGTTTGCTAGACCCGTCATAGTTCCTTACCTAATATAAGACCGCAACGGCTTACTTTAATAAATAATGACTATCAGTTACAGGTAAGTTCGCTAATTTTGTCAAAATGCCGAACTGTCTTTGTACGCTTTCACTTAATTAATTTCTGAAAATGAAAAAAAAAAAATAATAAAATATTTCACGGTGAAATTAAACAAAGATATGTCATATAGTCAAACACATGTCCGATGACGTCTTGCATGTCACGTGACTAGCCTTTGACCCAATGAGTCCCTGTAAGGAATACTTTTTCACTACAGAGTTATGTCCTCATTTGGAACCGGTATTCGGAAGAGTGCCAATATATTGAGTACAAATTGATAATTGATATTAATATATTTTATTTTTAATTGATATTAATAATAAGATAATAAAAATAGAGTGTTTGTAGCTGTTTGGTGTGAATTGGCCGTTTCCGGATTCTCCTCTTCTTCTGTGTCAGTGGCGATGAATAATTTTATAACGATACGTTGTCGTCTTCCTCTATGGTCTGTCGTTGGTCGTTTGTCTTCACTGTAGGGATGTCTGGTTTGTTCATTTTCTTTGGTGTAGCTGTGGGAGAATCGTCTTCATAGGTCGACATTTACCGCAGAAGCTTGTATAAGTTTATTCCCCTGGGTAAACGCAGATAAGTGACTGGACTATCTCATCTCGGTAACACGGCGTACCTGAGTGGAATAGAATCCATTATGAATTTCCCCAAAATTCTTTCAACACAGAATTCTTTAAAATCCATCCATCATGTGCCATGCCGGAAAGCGTAGGCGGTCACGACTCGTCATTTCACTCGATCACCGGAGTCGTGGATCAGCTCAGTGTTCATGTCTCGACCATGCCACGTGGCCAAGCCATCCAGGTATTTACTTCTCGGTCTTCACCCTTGGTCTGTTCCCTTTGATCTTGCCAGATGTCACTAAGTTCTCCAATTCATTTCTTCTTATAACATGCCCAAAACATTTTGACTATCTACGTCTAATTTCTGTAATCAATTTACGATTTTCATTTGTCTCTTGTAGTACTTGGTCATTGGTTTTTCTGTCTGTCCCAGGTATTGTTTGCATTCTCCTCAGAAACCACAGTACCACAGCCATCAGATGTTTTTTAGCTTGACTGCTCATTGTCCACGCTTCACACAAAAGTACAGGCTCTATATAGCACCTCAACACTCTTTTTCTCGTTGCAATTGGCATATTTTTATTGGTCAGTGTGTGTTTTAATCTTGCAAAAGGCTACCTTCGCCGTGGCGATTCTTGTTCTAATCTCTTCAAGGCATCTCCCATCAGATGTTATGACTATTCCGAGATAATTATACCGATTGAATTGTTTAAGAATATTCCCATTTACCTGTATGTTACATTGTGGTACTTCCTTCTTCCTAGTGACGACGATAATTTGTATCTTCTTACAATGTAATTCTAACCCAGTTGCTCACTGTGTGCAACAATCGCATCTACCAGATGTTGCAGATCCTGCTCATTGTCTGCAATCAATACTGTATCATCTGCACATCTAATGTTATTGATGTTACGTCCCCAAATGATGGCTCCTTTCATATCTTCTACATTCCTGAAACTATTTTCACTGTACCGTGAAAAAAGATCTGGAGACATAACAAGTGCCTATCTCACACCTCTCTTAATAGGCTGATTTTGACCTACTTCCTTATCAATCCTTATGGCAGCTTGTTGCTTCCAATATCATCATCATCATCAAGTGACGTGCCAGCTGGCGTAGGCGTTCATGGCTCTCCACAGATCTCGGTCTTTGGTTTTCTGGATCAACTCTGCTGCTGATATTCCTCCATGCCACCGTCTCAATCCATCCAGCATCATTTCTCTAGGTCTGCCTCTGCCTCTCTTCCCCTCGATCTGTCCAGTTGTTACGATGTTCTCCAATGCCTCTCTTCTCATCACGTGAACGAAGAAAGATGTTTGTCTCTGTCTTATTGTTGTATATAATGTTCTAGTTTCATTAGCCTGTTTCAGGCAGTCATCGTTAGTTACTCTGGCAGTCCAAGGAATTCGCAACATTCGTCTCAGGAACCACATCTCTGTTGCTTCTAATTTCTTCTTACTTTGTTCATTTACATTCCAAGATTCGCTGCCATACAGCAAAACTGGTTCTATATAGCATTTCAGCACTCTCTTTCTTACATTCATTGATAGCGACTTATTGCATAAGATACTCTTCATTTTCTGAAATGCGGCTTTTGCCTGCCTTATTCTGCTCCTAATCTCTGTTGTACATCTTCCATCCGATGCTATAAGTGCCCCTAGGTATTTAAAATTATCCACTTGGTTGAGAATTTCCCCTTCTATTTCTAAGTCACATTTTGGTGTACCTATTTTCTTTGATATCACCATTGTTACTGTTTTCTAGCTACACGCATAGGAATAATCACGTCACCTACTTCTGCGAATATAATTTTTGTCTATTCGCAATCACTTCGATTAAGAAGTTAATGGTCTGAAATGCTTGGGGAAGGGGGTTTACTTTTGATGATCGGAAGGCCCCCCCCCCCTGCCGTGTTTGCTCCGCGTAAGAGTTACGACTATGTTCAGGTATTCTGCTGAATTAACCAGATAGCTAAACGAAAACCACATTGAAGAGCAATGATTAGGGGACATAAACATCTACTATCGTTATAAGGGAGACTACTAACATTTAAAAAATATCAATTGCTTAGCTATAATATTATAAATATTATAAATAACTAACTAACTATCTCTCTACTATATTTTTTTTTATAAAAAAGACAATTTTTACAAACGTCGATATTAAATATAGAGAATAATTCTTTTATATTACGTATAAAATGTGTCTTTAATCTTTACTTACTTACATTTTATAATCAACTTTGAAGTTCCACATTTATTCATGACAATTCAATTGTATACTTTCAATGCAAGCAATCATACATAATTATTACTCCCCCTCTGTGGGGGAAAGCATTTTTTTACTGGCCTCTTAAGGCCACATACAATTTAAAAGAAATTAACAACACACCTCCCAAACTTTGATAACATTTAGAAAGAAATGCGAAGGCAGAATATTCACATGTTAGGTATATCTGAGACCAGAGGGCTTCCACTTCCGAGGAATATAGCAATAATCCTTTCTGGTGGAGAGAAAAACAGCCAGAGGTAGCAATTATAATGGTTATAGAAATATGAGAATAACAATGTGGGTTTGTAAAAGGCAAGGGTTCAATAAATGCTGTATATATGCTGAGAACATTAATAGAACGCTCTGTAGAAGGAAACAAACACCCACATCTATGCTGTATTGACCATCCAAAGGCTTTCTATAAAGTAAGACATGCCAATATGATAAAGATGCTTACAGATCTACAAAGTGATGGGGAAAGACCTTAGACTTGTAAAAAAAAATACACCAGTTTTGCTGTATGGTGTAACTAACCACGATTGCCTGAAAGAGGATAATGAAACAAGACAATATATACAACAATACAACATTCCTCGTCGGTGAAATAATATTTTTTTTTCCAGCAAATATGTCAAAATATTAAACATTAGGAACTAAAATATAGAACTGAGAAACTCGAAGCATGTGAATAAAGTGTAATGATCGAAGCATATTACTGTCAGTTTGGACCAGAATTATCAGGACATATAAAGTAGGACGGTAACGTAAACAAACATGAATGCCTGCTAACACTAACAGTAAGTGTACAGAAACGAAAGTTGACAATTCTTGAACTCGCCTGGGGACAGAATTATTTGTAAGGATCGTTATTTGTATTGGGATACCTGTTCTGGAAAATTATTCTTGATATTTAAACAGGACTAACGAAATGTAAAAATAAAACGGGATGCCAGAAGAACGGACAGAAGTAAGAAGAAGGGTGATTCATTAAAAATTAGGTTGAATTCGGATTTAAACAGTGAACATTCCTATTTAATTTAAATTAACCACCTTCTTAGACTTCTTAATGGCCCAAACTAAAATTGACTAGTGAGCAGACGCTGTGACATGTTTGTTACTTCCCGCAATTCTATTACGAATATAATTTTCCTCTATTCGCAATTCTATTGCCATTGCTAATTAGTAATTGTAATTCTATACCCATGTGCGAATCTAAACAGAATTTGAATACGAAAAGACAATAGGCAACATCAGTAACAACAACACAAAATAATAGTGAATTCAAAGAAAGAAATAAAAACATTGCAGAGCTCATCGAATTAAGTTCCTCAACGCTGACATCAGTCCCATCAGGTGGTGCAGTTGTTGCTACGCCAGCCGCTGCTGCCTCTGATAACATAAGAGATGCCTTACCTGCTGCCCCAGCTGAAGCAAAGAAAGAGGAAAAGACAAGAGTAAGATAGAGTCTGAAGAACCTGACGATGACATGGGATTTGGATTGTTTCATAAGACACATTTTTATTCATGAAAGTGTATGCTAATGATCTTTGTGAAAAGAAAACAAAATATTTCTTCAAACACAATTTGATAACTGGTTTAAAATGCGACGTATAAAATGTAAACCAATAGAATTCACTACAGCAGACACCGACTGTAAAGAAAATACAGAAGAAAAAACACTCAGTCTAATGATGGATAATGAGTATTGATGTGTTAAGAAACCAAGAAGATCACTCAGAATTGACAGTGGAGATGCAATTTTTGAGAAGAATTAGGAATGTTGAGAAAGTCGCGAAACACTGAGGTATTGAGTGCTGCCGGTGGTAAAAGATCACTGACTGACTCATTACAATAATCTCATCTCACCTCGTTCTTATTGTACCTTGTGGTGTAGAGGTGAAGCATAAACGGGAGAGTGCGCGTTTGTGAGTTATCTTTGTATATCGAAATTTCATAGACTGTTATTCCCTCTAACCATCACTTACATGGTTGGCCTCGTTTTCTGGACTACAAGCTTGTGATAGAGTACAACATGAACGACTAATTACATACCTTAAAGACATAAGTTTAGTTTAGTTTAGTCGGCGGATCAACATCACGGCACACGGGTGTAACCCATAAGTGCTCCATTCTACTCCTAACTCTAGCCTGAGTCTGGAGAATCTCAGCTCTGTGCATGAACTCCATAGCACCGGCGAAGATCCTGAAATACTTTGGGTAGAATTTTTACTCGATTTCAAGACATAGGAGTAGGCGGAAAGGACACCAGACTTATTAGTAACTTGTACTGGGAACAAGTGGCGTCAATTAGATGCAGAAATAATTATTTGTTGCCCATAGAAATAAAAAGGATACCGCAGGGATGCATGTTGTCCAAAAGCCACTTCAACCTATACACAGAAAGAATTTTTAAACAAGTCGAAATGGAAGAATAATAAACAATCTTAGATATTTTGTGGTTGTTTCGGGATTTGAAATTTAAATATTGAGCACAACCCACTACTGGCAACGCCGATCGCATTCTGATATGAACCTAAGGCCTATCCACGTCAATATGGAAGCACTATACTCGAGTTTCGCCCTCATTTGAGCTCGTCGGTAGTGCATATCCCTGACCGGATCCGGAAACAGTCCCGGATCACGCGTGTGAAGCGGGTGTGTAACCACGCGGCACACACTGGACACACCAAATTATCACAACAGAATATCACAACGCTACCCATCGTAGGCTATGCTCAAGATTGCCCAATCGGCGCGACCGACGTCCGTCAATCGATGGGACCCGAACGATCAGGACTTCTCACTGGCAAGGAACACCAGGCCTCCTAAATCCAGTGAGCAATAATCATAGCCTACGATCGGTAGCGTTGTGATATTCTGTTGTGATAATTTGGTGTGTCCAATGTGTGCCGCGTGGTTACACACCCGCTTCACACGCATGATCCGGGACTGTTTCCGGATCCGGTCAGGGATATGCACTACTGACGAGCTCAAATGAGGGCGAAACTCGAGTATAGTGCTTCCATATTGACGTGGATAGGCCTTAGGTTCATATCAGAATGCGATCGGCGATGCCAGTAGTGGGTTGTGCTCAATATTTAAATTTCAAATCCCGAAACAACCACATAATCGATTATTGCTCACTGGATTTAGGAGGCCTGGTGTTCCTTGCCAGTGAGAAGTCCTGATCGTTCGGGTCCCATCGATTGACGGACGTCGGTCGCGGCGATTGGGCAATCTTGAGCATAGCCTACGATGGGTAGCGTTGTGATATTCTGTTGTGATAATTTGGTGTGTCCAGTGTGTGCCGCGTGGTTACACACCCGCTTCACACGCGTGATCCGGGACTGTTTCCGGATCCTGTCAGGGATATGCACTACTGACGAGCTCAAATGAGGGCGAAACTCGAGTATAGTGCTTCCATATTGACGTGGATAGGCCTTAGGTTCATATCAGAATGCGATCGGCGTTGCCAGTAGTGGGTTGTGCTAAATATTTAAATCTTAGATATGCCGATGATACCGTGTTACTAGCAGAAAGCGAGCAAGAGTTACAACACCTAATGGAACATGTAAACAGGCATAGTGCAGAATGTGGCCTAGATATTAACATCCAAAAACAAAACCTATGATTATTAGCAGTGGAAAGGAGGGGTCATCAATGAACATCACAGTAAACAGGGAGATACTAGAACATGTAACAAGTTTCTCCTTTCTTGGATGTGTAATAACAGATGATGGTATTAGTGAAATAGAAATCAAAAATAGAATAGGAATGGCCAAAAATGCTTTCATTCAGACATCAACAAACACATCAGACGTTTCATCTTTGGCAGCACAATTTACTGCATACAGCATAAGACACTCATACAGGACAAGAAACAAGGGGGGATAACACTGCAAGACATAAACACAAAGATTCAAGCGCTGAATCCACCATGTAGGTCACATCCTTAGTTACCCAGAACAACACCCACTAGCACTCTACTATATAGAAATGAGACTGCAACACCTTAGGAGAATACATCTTAACACACCACACTACTTTGGAACTATACCAGCGTTCTATAATACATGTATACAAGCACTCCGTGGGAGTGAGCACTTACTACACCAGACAATACGCCAAATCTACAAATACCTGGTTAAACAACAAGCTCCCCCACTACAAGTTAGAATTAAAAGAGGAAAAACATACTATATACAAGACTACACATGTACATTTACTAATCTCCACAACCCAAACATCACTCCTAAGGCGAGGGAAATTACATATCGTTTGATCTTTAACATGACACCTACTACCGAAAAACAAGCACACAGGTTAAAACGAATAGCACTATGTCAACTCTGTAGACAAAACATACAAGAAACAGAAGACCACATTTTTTTAACATGCCCAGCAGTACAGTCCGCACTAGACACTTTAAGACAACTAATTGAAATATTCACCAAAAAGAAGACAGATATGTAAAAGGCAATATTTTTAAACACAATACCCAAACCACAGACAATAATCACAAAATATTTTTGACTGCATTAGTAAAGTACGGGTATGTGGTATTGACCTGTAGAAATGCAGCAACATACAGATTCAGAACATACAACAAACATAATACTACACATGGTCCAAAACAAAATGACACAAATATTCAAAAACACATAGACAAAAGGGAATATACACATTTCAAATTTGTCTGTGGCATTTGGATAACGTATACAAAAATATAAATACATCTATATCTGAATTGGTTCATGCATGCATAGATATGTCTGTACATATACGTATAACTGAGTATACGTGTATGTGTGCGTGTGTGGATGTGTCTGTGTTGATGTATGTTTGACCCTTAGTCATGCATGGATAAGCGTATAGTTTCATAAATAGCATGACCGAAAAGTGTGTTTTTTTTTATCTTTTTTTATATCATGGAAACCTTTTACAATAACCCCCACCCCACTCCAAACGCCAAGAGCCAACACAATTTCAATCTCTGGAATCACATTGGACTACGGCAGCTTTCCGGTCTTAAACTACTCATCCCGCTAACTCAGAATACATCCTTTGTGATTCATTGTGTGAGACCCCCCACTCACTGCTCTCTCTCTCTCTCTCTCTCTCTCTCTCTCTCTCTCTCTCTCTCTCTCTCTCTCTCTCTCTCTCTCTCTCTCTCTCTCTCTCTCTCTTTCTTACTCTGTCACACACAAGCACACTCATTCTTTGTGAGTCAGTGTTCGTTGTCAATCGAGGTTTTGATCCTTGCTTAGTCGACACAGGTAAATCCTTTGTACTGACCTCCCGGCCCAGCGAACGGAAAAATAAATCCTTCGTATCTGTAAACACCAAAATGTGAAAGGTTTTCTATTAAATGGTTTGGTTTGAATGGAAACCAATGATTACTCAATCACCATATGTAGGTGGTCACACCAAGCCAAGACTATCATGCTGTCACACTTGCAAAAAATGTACATGCTTTAATTGTTAATGTAAAAGACATTGTTTTTGAATACAATATATATATATATATATATATATATATATATATATATATATATATATATATATATATATATATATATATATATATATATATATATATATATATATATATATATATATCTTATATATATATCTTATATATAAATTAGGATGTGCGTATCTCTGTCCGTATCTCTGTCTGTATGTCTGTCTGTATGTATGTCCTTTATACGCTCGCGAACGGCCCATCCGATTGAGATGAAATTTTCTACACGCCTTCCTTTCATTCCAGAGATGCCAACTGTCGTAGTTTTTTTTTCTTCTTCCTCCTCCTCCCTCCTCCCTCCTCCCCCTCCCAAAATACGTACGTCCAGGAAATGGTCTTCTACATAGACACTTCTCTCTGAGGTCCGCGATAACATATTAACCTGTTGGGATGGCAATCAATCATCCTACTACCTCCTCCCTCCTCCTCCCTTCTCCCTCTTCCTCCTCCCTCTTCCTCCCTCCGCCTCCTCCCTCCTCCCACTCTCTACTCCTCCTTCCTCCTCCCTCCTCCTTCTCCTCCCTCCTTCTCCCTCTTCCTCCTCCCTCTTCCTCCCTCTTCCTGCTCCCTCGGCCTCCTCCCTCCGCCTACTCTCTCCTCCTCCTCCCTCCTCCTCCCTCTCCCTCCTCCTATTCCCTTCTCCTCCTCCTCCTCCTCCTCTCTCCTCCTCCCTCCTTCTCCCTCTTCCTCCTCCCTCCTCCTCCCCCTCCTCCTCCACCCTACTCCTCCCTCATCTTCCTAATCCCTCCTCCTCCCTCCTATTCCTCCTGTCTCCTCCTCCCTCCTTCTCCCTCCTCCTTCTACCTCTTCCTCCCTCCTCCTTCTCCCTCCACCTCCTCCCTCCTCCTCTCTCCTCCTCCTCCCTCCTCCTCCCTCTCCCTCCTCCCTTCTCATCCTCCCCCACCTACGTTCTCCTCCTCCCTCCTCCCTCCTCCTCCTTCTCCCTCCTCCTCCCCCTCCCTCCTCCCCCTCCTCCTCCTCCTTCACCCTCCTCCCTCCTCCTCCTCCTCCTTCACCATCCTCCCTCCTCCTCCTCCCTCCTCCTCATCCTCCCTCCTCCCTCCTCCTCCCTCCTCATCCCTCTTCCTCCTCCTCCTCCCTCCTCCTTCTCCCCTTTCCCCCCTCTTTCTCTTAATCCCTCCTCCTCCCTTCTCCTCCCTCCTATTCATCCCTACTCCTCCTCCTCCCTCCTCCTCCTCTCTCCGCCTATCTCTTCCTCCCTCCTCCTCCCTCCTCTCTCTTCCTCCTCCCTCCTCTCTCTTCCTCCTCCCTCCTCCTCCCTCTTCCTCCTCCTCCTCCCTCCTTCTTCCTCCTGCTCCCTCCTCCTCCTCCCTTCTCCTCCCTTCTCCTCCTCCCCCTCCTACCCCTCCCTCCTCCCCCTCATCCGTCTTCCTCCCTCCTCCTTCTTCCTCCCTCCTCCTCCCCCTCCTCCCCCTCCTCCTCCCTCTCTTCCTCATCCCTCCTTCTCCATTCTCCTCCTCCCTCCTCCTCCTCTCTCTACCTCCTCCCTCCTCCTCCCTTCACATTCCTCCTCCTCCCTCTTCCTCCTCATCCCTCCTCCTCTATCCTCCTCCCTCCTCCTCCTCCTCCCTCTACCTCCTCCCTCCTCCTCCCTTCACATTCCTCCTCCTCCCTCTTCCTCCTCCTCCCTCTCATCCTCTTCCCTCCTTCTCCTCCCTCCTCCTTCTCCCTCTTCCTCCTCCCTCTTCCTCCCTCCGCCTCCTCCCTCCTCCCACTCTCTACTCCTCCCTCCTCCTTCTCCTCCCTCCTCCTCCTCCCTCTTCCTCCCTCTTCCTGCTCCCTCCGCCTCCTCCCTCCGCCTACTCTCTCCTCCTCCTCCCTCCTCCTCCCTCTCCCTCCTCCTCCTCCCTCTCCTCCTCCTCCTCCTCCTGCGATCTCCTCCTCCCTCCTTCTCCCTCTTCCTCCTCCCTCCTCCTCCCCCTCCTCCTCCACCCTACTCCTCCCTCCTCTTCCTAATCCCTCCTCCTCCCTCCTATTCCTCCTGTCTCCTCCTCCCTCCTCCTCCCTCCTCTTCCCTCCTCCACCTCCCTCTTCCTCCTCCCTCCTCCATTTACCCAAGACAGACAGACATACAGATAGTCGGGAACGGGATCTTATATGACTACTTATATGATTTAAATGAGATGCTCTCCACCATGGGCTGGGCCGGGTCAGACAGACAGACAGACAGACAGACAGACAGATAGATAGACAGACAGACAGACAGACAGTCGGGAACGGGAGCTTATATGACTACTTATATGAATTAAATGAGATGCTCCCCACCAGAGTCTGGGCGAAGCCGGGCCGTGTCAGCTAGTATATATATATATATATATATATATATATATATATATATATATATATATATATATATATATATATATATATATATACTAGTTGACCCGGCCCGGCTTCACCCAGGCCCTGGCGGGGATCTATCTATCTATCTATCTATCTATCTATCTATCTATCTATCTATCTATCTATCTATCTGTCTGCTTGTTTGTCTGTCTGTCTGTCTGTCTGTCTGACGACCCGGCCCGGCTGTTTGTCTGTCTGTCTGTCTGTCTGTCTGTCTATCTATCTATCTATCTATCTATCTATCTATCTATCTATCTATCTATCTATCTATCTGTCTGTCTGACTGACTGCTTGTTTGTCTGTCTGTCTGTCTATCTATCTATCTATCTATCTATCTATCTATCTATCTATCTATCTATCTATCTGTCTGTCTGACTGACTGCTTGTTTGTCTGTCTGTCTGTCTGTCTGTCTGTCTATCTATCTATCTATCTATCTATCTATCTATCTATCTATCTGTCTGACTGACTGCTTGTTTGTCTGTCTGTCTGTCTATCTATCTATCTTTCTATCTATCTATCTATCTATCTATCTATCTATCTATCTATCTATCTATCTATCTATCTATCTATATATCTATCTATCTATCTATCTATCTATCTATCTATCTGTCTGTCTGACTGACTGCTTGTTTGTCTGTCTGTCTGTCTGTCTATCTATCTATCTATCTATCTATCTATCTATCTATCTATCTATCAATCTATCTACCTATCTATCTATCTATCTATCTATCTATCTATCTATCTATCTATCTGTCTGTCTGACTGACTGCTTGTTTGTCTGTCTGTCTGTCTGTCTATCTATCTATCTATCTATCTATCTATCTATCTATCTATCTATCTATCTATCTATCTATCTATCTATCTATCTATCTATCAATCTATCTATCTATCTATCTATCTATCTATCTATCTATCTATCTATCTATCTATCTATCTGTCTGTCTGACTGACTGCTTGTTTGTCTGTCTGTCTGTCTGTCTATCTATCTATCTATCTATCTATCTATCTATCTATCTATATATCTATCTATCTATCTATCTATCTATCCATCTATCTGTCTGTCTGTCTGTCTGTCTGTCTGTCTGTCTGTCTGTCTGTCTGTCTGTCTGTCTGTCTGTCTGTCTGTCTGTCTGATCCGGCCCGGCTTCACCCAGTCCCTGGTGGGTAGCATCTCATTTAATTCATATAAGCTCAAAACAATGTTTTCCCGTGATGAATTTGAATAACGAAGACACAAACAATAGATTGCACGATTTATTGCCTGGCATATTTCGCTGCATCTCGTCAGGTACATACTGCAGAAATCACACAACTTACGTGAATTAATTAGATAAATCCTTCAAACTGAAATATACACATGTACACATTCCGAATTGGGTGGAAAAGATACTACACACAGAAGATGGTAGCCTAGGCAGGCCGACACACCAGAACAGTCCGGCTTCATCGGTCGGGAGACATGTGCTCGAGAGCGGTACCGTGATTGAAAGAGACAGTGCCTTCTGTGTGTTGTTCAACACACAAAGTAGTCGATTGTTAATGTTTGCTGAAGCTATAAGCACAAATAAACATTATTTCATCACGATAGGCACAATTCTGCTGGCAACTCGATCTAGTCTGCATACTTCATCGTCACTGACACAAATTAAACATTTAATCTTTGTAATGTCCTATCTGTAAACCTAGTCTAGAGCCGTGGGTAAGTGTTATAGCTTGAACTCAGGTTCAAGCCACACTTCTGACACCACATTTAATCCT
This sequence comes from Cepaea hortensis, assembly GCA_963921405.1. Taxonomy (NCBI): domain Eukaryota; kingdom Metazoa; phylum Mollusca; class Gastropoda; order Stylommatophora; family Helicidae; genus Cepaea; species Cepaea hortensis. The sequence goes on along the minus strand of OY992889.1, from coordinate 4,330,408 downwards.
ATTGCCTGTCAACAACTTATGTTTCAGGCATCATCGGATTACTTCTCCCACACCATACAAGAAACTTGCAAGTCGTGTGCGAGGAATGAAATGGTACATTTTATTGCCGTTGGCTCTTTACAATTGCAAAACAGTCGCTATCTAATCACACATAAAGTCACAATATTCTCTATCACTAGTTTTTCTAAATCCTATAGCTAATCTCTATCTACTAGGCTATACGAAAATTATCTTCTATTCTACACGATGTGAACACTACAGAGTCAGTCCCCAGTCTGACTTCCTTCACTCGCGTTGCTACACGCCACGCGGAAGGACCTTCATGCGTCCTTCGGCTCTTTGCGTGCTAGGTCAGTTAGCACGCTTCTATTAGCTGTCTTTGGTTTGAGTGGCAATCGTAGCGATCACGCAGGCGTGATTTTGTCGTGACCAGTAGTGCTAACTATCTGGTCAACGCCTCCGTGTGAGGACTAGTTAATAGTCCCCCTTTTCTATCATCTATCCTGCCCTGATCCCGGGCACTATGCTCCCTCTATCTATCTGAGGTTGACCCCACGTCCCGGTGGTGTTCTATCATGAGGCAGGCTTCCTGCCTCCTGTTTCAGTCTTTGACAATAATCAACCTTCGTAAGCCGTCCTTGTGCAAGCAGAAAGACATGTTAGTCAGTTTAAAATTACCGTGGTAGACAATCGACATTACTGTGCGAACATGTGTATATTTCAGTGTGAAGGATTTATCTAATTAATTCACGTAAGTTGTGTGATTTCTGCAGTATGTACCTGACGAGATGCAGCGAAATATGCCAGGCAATAAATCGTGCAATCTATTGTTTGTGTCTTCGTTATTCAAAGTCATATAAGCTCCCGTTCCCGTTCCCGACTATCTGTCAGTCAGTCTGTCTGTCTGTCTGTCTGTCTGTCTGTCGACCCGGCTCGGCTGTCTGTCTGTCTGACGACCCGGCCTGGCTGTCTGTCTGTCTGTCTGTCGGTCTGTCTGTCTGTCTGTCTGTCTATCTATCTATCTATCTATCTGTCTGTTTGTCTGTCTGTCTGTCTGTCTATCTGCCTGCCTACCTGCTTGCCTGCCTGCGTCCGTCTCTCCCTCCGTCTATCCCACCCTCTCTATCTATCTATCTATCTATCTATCTATCTATCTATCTATCTATCTATCTATCTATCTATCTATCTATATATCTATCTATCTATCTATCTATCTATCTATCTATCTATAGCCAGGGGACTTAACCTAAGATATATCAATGCTACTAAAAGTTATGTCCCTTTATATATCATTTCTTATGTTAAGTCATGTAATTTAATTATTTAATTTTAGTAAGTAAATAGCAGATTCTACAATTTAAAAAAACTATGACAGTTGGTTGCAAGGGAATGAAAAGAAGACGTGTAGAAAAGTTTATCTCAATCGGATGGACTGTTATCGAACGCATCAAATACATCCCTACCCACCCACATAAATACCTACCTACCTACCTACCTACCCACCCACATAAATACCTACCTACCTACCCACCCACATAAATACCTATCTACCTACCCACCCACATAAATACCTACCTACCTACCTACCCACATAAATGCCTACCTACCTACCTACCTACCCACATAAATACCTACCTACCTACCCACATAAATACCTACCTACCCACATAAATACCTACCTACCTACCCACATAGATACCTACCTACCTACCTACCTATCTACCCACTCACATAAATACCTACCTACCTATCTACATAACCCACATAAATACCTACCTACCTAACTATCTACCCACCCACATAAATACCTACCTACCTATCTACCCACCCACATAAATACCTACCTACCTATATACCCACCCACATAAATACCTACCTACCTACCTATCTACCCACCCACATAAATACCTACCTACCTATCTACCCACCCACATAAATACCTACCTACCTATCTACCCACTCACATAAATACCTACCTACCTATCTACATAACCCACATATATACCTACCTACCTAACTATCTACCCACCCACATAAATACCTACCTACCTATCTACCCACCCACATAAATACCTACCTACCTATATACCCACCCACATAAATACCTACCTACCTACCTATCTACCCACCCACATAAATACCTGCCTACCTATCTACCCACCCACATAAATACCTACCTACCTATCTACCCACCCACATAAATACCTACCTACCTACCCACATAAATACCTACCTACCTACCTACCTACCCACATAAATACCTACCTACCTACCCACATAAATACCTACCTACCTACCCACATAAATACCTACCTACCTACCCACATAAATACCTACCTACCTACCCACCCACATAAATACCTACCTACCTACCTACCCACATAAATACCTACCTACCTACCTACCCACCCACATAAATACCTACCTACCTACCTACCTATCTACCCACCCACATAAATACCTACCTACCTACCTACCTATCTACCCACCCACATAAATAAATACCTACCTACCTACGTATGTACGTACGTACGTACTACATACATACATACATACGTACGTACGTACGTACGTACGTACATACATACATACATACATACAAGTAGCTTAAAAATCGACTTCATTGCACCGGGTTTTATCCCATATGGCTCGTTCTCTTTCCGCAGCACGGAAAGCGTCGCACAAAGCACGACCTCCGTAGCTTTTAGCGACGACCCACAGGAGTCTCTGAAACATTTAAATCGTAAACCGAAGGACGCAGCCCGGAATCGAACCTACAACCTTCGGAGCACGAGCCAAACAGCTTGACCACTTCGCCACAGAGACTCCCATAAACTACATTGTGGTACTTCCTTCTTCCTAGTGACGACGATAATTTGTATCTTCTTACAATGTAATTATAACCCCAATTGCTCACTGTGTGCAACAATCGCATCTACCAGATGTTGCAGATCCTGCTCATTGTCTGCAATCAATACTGTATCATACGCACATCTAATGTTATTGATGTTACCTCCCCAAATGATGGCTCCTTTCATATCTTCTACATTCCTGAAACTATTTTCACTGCATCGGGAAAAAAGATCTGGAGACATTACACGTGCCTGTCTCACACCTCTCTTACTAAGCTGATATTGACCTACTTCCTTATCAATCCTTATGGCAGCTTATTGCTTCCAATATATGTATTTCTTTTTTTTACAAGTCTACAGTCTTTCCCCATCAATTTGTAGATCTGCAAGCATCTTAATCATATTGGCATGTCTTACTTTATAGAAAGCCTTTGGGTGGGCAATACAGATGTGGGTGTTTGTTTCCTTCTACAGAACGTTCAATTAATGTTCTCAGCATATATACAGCATTTATTGAACCCTTGCTTTTTACAAATCCACATTGTTATACTCATATTTCTATAACCATTATAATTGCTATCTCTGGCAGTTTTTCTCTCCACCAGAAAGGATTATTGCTATATTCCTCAGAAGTTGAAGCCCTTTGGTCTCAAATATACATAACATGTGAATATTCTGCCTTCCCATTTCTTTCCAAAATGTTATCAAAGTTTGGGAGGTGTATTGTTAATTTCTTTTAAATTGTATGTGGCCTTAAGAAGCCAGTAAAAAAATGTTTTCCCCCCACAGAGGGGGAATTTATGCTTTCCATGAGATATGAATACATTGAAAGTATACAATTGAAATGTCATGAATAAATGTGGAACTTCCAAGTTGATTATAAAATGTAAGTAAGTAAAGATTAAAGACAAATTTTATAAGCAATATAAAAGAATTATTCTCCATATTATAATATCCGACGTTCGTATTAAATTTCTCATTTATCAAAAATAGTAAAGAGATATTTAGTTAGTTAGTTAATAATATTATAGCCAAGTAATTGATTTGTTTGTAATGCTAATAGTCTCCCTTACAACAATATTAAATGTTTATGTCCCCTACTTATTGCTCTTCAATGTGTTTTTCGTTTAGCTATCTGGTTAATTCAGCAGAATGTTTGAACATAGTCGTAGCTCTTACGCGGAGCAAACACAGGAAAGGGGGGGGGGCAGCAAACACAGGAAAGGGGGGGGGGGCCTTCCGATCATCAAAACAGAAAACCCCCTTTCCCAAGCATTTCGGACCATTAAGTTCTTAATCGAAGTGACTATTCGCAAAAATTATATTCGCAGTAGAAGTAGGTCACGTGATTATTCCTATGTGTGTAGCTATATTATAAATGTTTGTTTAACGTGCTCTCAGTAGTGTAGTGATAAGTGTCTCCGCCTGTCACCCGGGATCTCGAAGTTCAATTCCTCGTCGGTGAAATATTTTTTTTTTTTTTTTTTTTTCAGCAAATACGTAAAAATATTAAACATTAGGAACTAAAATATAGAACTGAGAAACTTGAAGCATGTGAATAAAGTGTGATGATCCAAGCATATTACTGTCAGCTTGGACCAGAATTATCAGGACATACAAAGTAGGTCGGTAACGTAAACAAACATGGATGCCTGGTAACAGTAAGTGTACAGAAACGAAAGTTGACAATTCTTGAACTCGCCTGGGGACAGAATTATTTGTAAGGATCGTTATTTGTATTGGGGATACCTGTTCTGGAAAATTATTCTTGATATTTAAACAGGACTAACGTAATGTAAAAATAAAACGGGGTGCCAGAAGAACGGACAGAAGTAAGAAGAAGGGTGATTCATTAACAATTAGGGAGAATTCGGCAGAATTAAACTCGCAACAGTGAACATTCCTATTTAATTTAAATTAACCACCTTCTTAGACTTCTTAATGGCTCAAACTAAAATTGACTAGTGAGCAGACGCTGTGACATGTTTGTTACTTCCCGCAATTCTATTGCGAATATAATTTTCCTCTATTCGCAATTCTATTGCCATTGCCAATTAGTAATTGTAATTCTATACCCATGTGCGAATCCAAACAGAATTGGAATACGACAAGACAAGAGGCAAAATCAGTAACAACAACAAAAAACACATAGTGAATTCAAGAAAAGAAAAAGAAAATACATTGCAGAGCTGATGGAATTAGGTTCCTCAACGCTGACATCAGTCCCACCAGGTGGTGCAGTTGCTTCTACGTCAGCCGCTGCTGCCTCTGATACAACGAATGAGGTTCCTCACCTGCTGCCCCAGCTGAAGCAAAGAAAGAGGGAAAGACAAGAGTAAGATAGAGTCTGAAGAACCTGACGATGACATGGGATTTGGATTGTTTCATAAGACACATTTTTATTCATGAAAGTGTATGCTAATGATCTTTGTGAAAAGAAAACAAAATATTTCTTCAAACACAATTTGATAACTGGTTTAAAATGCGACGTATAAAATGTAAACCAATAGAATTAACTACAGCAGACACCGACTTTAAAGAAAATACAGAAGAAGAAAAAACTCAGTCTGATGATGGATAATGAGTATTGATGTGTTAAGAAGCTAAGAAGATCACTCTGAATAGACAGTGGAGATGCAATTTTTGAGAAGAGTTAGGAATGTTGAGAGAGTTGTGAAACACTGAGGTATTGAGTGCTGCCGGTGGTAAAAGGTCACTGACTGACTCATTAAAATAATCTCATCTCACCTCGTTCTTATTTTACCGTGTAGTGTAGATGTGAAGCATAAACGGGAGAGTGCCCGTTTGTGAGTTATCTTTGTATATCGAAATTCGCATAGACTGTTATTCCCTCTAACCATCACTTACATGGGTGGCCTCGTTCTCTGGACTACAAGCTTGTGATAGAGTACAACATGAACGACTAATTACATACCTTAAAGACATAAGTTTAGTTTAGTTTAGTCGGCGGATCAACATCACGGCACACAGATGTAACCCATAAGTGCTCCATTCTACTCCTAACTCAAACCTGAGTCTGGAGAATCTCACTCAGTGCATGAACTCCGTAGCACCGGCGAGGATCCTGAAATACTTTGGGTAGAATTTTTACTCGATTTCAAGACATAGGAGTAGACGGAAAGGACACCAGACTTATTAGTAACTTGTACTGGGAACAAGTGGCGTCAATTAGATGCAGAAATAATTATTTGTTGCCCATAGAAATAAAAAGGGTACCGCAGGGATGCATGTTGTCCCCAAGCCTCTTCAACCTATACACAGAAAGAATTTTTAAACAAGTCAAAATGGAAGAATAATAAACAATCTTAGATATGATGATGATACCGTGTTACTAGCAGAAAGCGAGCAAGAGTTACAACACCTAATGGAACATGTCAACAGGCCTGGTGCAGAATGTGGCTTAGATATTAACATCCAAAAATGAAAACTATGATTATTAGCAGTGGAAAGGAGGGGTCATCAATGAACATCACAGTAAACAGGGAGATACTTCTTCTTCTTCTTCTGCGTTCATCCAGAGTTTTTTTTCGGATGTGATTGCGTTGTGCCTGTTTACAGCAAAGCTGCGTTCTTGCCCCGTTAGGCCGACACATTGACTTCTGCGGGCATTTGTTGACCGGGTTAACCATCCCGGGGGTTTCTTAGGACGTTTTACTCTCACTGTTTTGGTGTTATCCCCCATCCCATCTGGCCCACATAGAACAGCCAAAGACATCCTGGTCAGCCCTCAAGGGAAGGCAGGGGCAGACCATGGGCATTCCCCGCCATCCAAGGGGGCTTTCTAACTTGCAGAGCCAACACATAGCGCTCTGGTACTGGGCTCACCCAAAGAATCGTCACGTCCTGCACATGGCTGCTTAGCCTCACTTCCGTATATTGGGCTTTCGTTCACCATAGGCTGTTCTTCCGGAAACCAGAAGAATGCAGTCTGCAGATGACATACACACAGTGAGCTTTCGATTCAGAATTTCCACGTAATGGATTTGCTATCCAAGCAATATTCAATTTCGTGCCACTAGGACACTTTTCCACCTTTTATGAAGCCCACACAGCGAGCTTTCGATTTGGACTTTCCACATAATGGATTTGCTATCCAAGCAATATTCCATTTCATGCCTCTGTGTCGCTTTTGTAACCGACATACCTGTTATATGAAGTGTGGCAGTCTGAATACTTCTTCATGCACCTTTAGATGTCAATCTGTATGTAGTTAAAGTATGCTGCGGTCAACTTGAGCTTGTTGATATCTCCATAAAGCTTGTCCTCAAATGAAGCAGGTATGGGCCAAAATATCTTTCTCTGTTCTGCATATGTTGGGCAATCCTGCAGCAAATGTTTTGCTGTCATTTTTCCAGTTCGACAATTACATTCATCGGTATCTCCTATCTTTAGTTTATTGAACAAGTGGTGTTTCAGCCTGTTATGTCCTGTGCGGAGTCTGAAGATTGCTACTTGTTCTCTTCGGTCGAGTTTTTAATATACATCATCCTTCTGGTGGCCTGGATGCTCAGATTCCCATTTGGTTCTATAGGTGCTTTTTTATCAACCTCTTTGCCTCATTATAGGTTATGTCTATGTCAGGCTGTGGTAGTCGTCCGCCCTCTTTTGCTAGTCTGTCAGCCTCTTCATTTCCAGGTATACTGCAATGTGATGGGATCCACTGTATTACAACTTTTTTGGATTTCTGGCATAGACCATGGAGTGCTGCTCTTAGGTCAGTTAGTTCTGTGCTGTTATTGCTCTTCAGTATTGAGACAGCTGACTTTGCATCTGTGAAGATAGCTATTTGCTTCTCTTTATTTTCCTCCACCAAGAGCATTTCTGCTGCAGTTTTCAGAGCCTCTACCCCCGCTTTGAAGTTTCTTGAAAATTTTCCAGTTGCCACTGAATGTGTTGTTTTTTTTTTTCACTCCATTTTTTAAATTTAGGAGAATTCCTCCTCCTCCATTCTCTATTGAATTTTTGGCTGATCCATCTGTAAATGCATGGGTCCAATTGCTTCTTGGGTAATGTTCTTTTATGTAGTTTAGGGTTATTTCTCTTCTTTCAGTTTCATGCTGAGTGTTCTTTTTCTCAATACCAGGAATGTTTTCTATCATCTCAGGCAGTTGCTGCTGTCTCCAAGCTGGGAACTTGTGTGCATTGTAAATGGGTTTGACTGTTGATATATTAAGTATTGGATCTGCATTAATATTTCGTTTTGCAGCTTCTACAAAGTTTCTACGCTTCAGTCTTCCCTTTCCAAAACCATTAAACCTTTTATTCATAGGGTGGTCTGTCAATCTTCTAAATTTTTCTGCTTGTTGCTGGGCTCTGCTATCTCTTCTGTTCTGCTTTTGTTGTAAACAAGTGATCTTTTCTAGTTCATTAATAGGCGTTGTCTTCAGGCTTCCAGTTATGATTCGCATTCCTTGGTTTTGGACTCTACTTATTTTGTTAAAGTTTGACTTAGCTGCTGTTGCCCAAGCTGCAATGCCATATTCCAGTACTGGCCTCACCCGTCCAGTATATAACTTCTTGAGAACTTTCTCATCTGCTCCCCAAGTTTGTGACAAAACGGACTAGATTCCGTCTGTACTCTGCATTATTTCCCTTTGGTCGGACTAAGACGGGTTGGTTTCCCTTCAGATAGTGACCATAACTAGGAAAATCTCCGGTTAAACTAGTCCGTGACGTCATAGTCAGGCGAGTTCGAGAAGCATTTCGAATCTTCGCGAAGGAACTAGGCAAAGTTCGTACGTGATGTTGCTGTCACGTTGGACCCACAATTACATCGGGGAACACGGGATTCAGGTTTTCTCCGTGACCCATGGGATTAACTGGGCCCAAGATGGAATTGTGACCGCGCACTTAGTTGTCCGTCGTCAGTCGCCAGTCGGGTATCGTCAGATGCGGCCGCAGTTACTTACTGCTAGAAAGTGATGTCTGTTGTCGCTGCCAGAGCGGGACATCTGCAGAGAACTGATGTGATCCGAATATCCAAGGTAATGAAGTAAAAGTGATTAATTAACCGTTATCCGTAAAGAAAACGCCGGCAGCCGAATACAGAAATTATTGCCATCGCGCCGCGTAGAATTTTACGCCCCGCCTGTTTGCATTTCTAAGTAGCAGCTATTGATCGGCTGGGAAATATGTAGGTCAGACGTCGACTGTAATGACACCTGTTGTGTGCTTGGAAACATCAGGCGTGTTTAATTTGTCACTCTGCTTAGCTGTATAAAATTGGTGTTTTTAGAGCAGAAATAATTAAATGTGTTATACGAACATTACATTCATTGTTAGTGAAAGATTTGCTATGAAGTTATTACTGCCAATGGTAAGTATGTTCGGGTAATTTAACAACTGTGTAGCCAATGTGTTAACTATCTTGTTTAGTGATTACATACTCAGGGCTGTAAGAAAGTTTGACATGAAGTAAACTGTGATGTTAGAGTCATTTTATAGTGATGAGTTATTAGCAGGCGCTAGCCAGTGATGTGTCATTTGCTTAGCTAGAATAGGGTTGTAACTTATGCCTTACATCAGTGGTGTTTATTAATTCCTGGAAACAAGGTGTTGTTATTCCATTGGGATATGAAGGTAAGTCTTTGCTATGTTAGGCAACCAGTGCTATTCCACCTCTATATAGAAATGTTTTGAATTTACGTGATAGAGGTAGATAGGAATTATCTGTGGATTTTGATGTCACTGCTTGTTTATATGCCCGCCCGCCGGAGTGACTATGCGTGCCTATGTGTGCGTATAATGTCTGTCTGGCCGACTGGTTATTCGGCCTGTTAAACCGACCGTTATGTTGCGTGTCCGACCAAAGTGATTGTGCGTGACCGAATGTTGCATTTGTATACCCGACCGAGAGCAAGGCGACGCTCTGTAATCGAGGCCGTTGCGCTAATGACGATCCGAACTTCGAATAGAACCTTGTCTGTCTCTAGAGTTCTTTTCTTCTATAAACCTGACTCTGTTGGTGTGGTAACTTAACCACAAGGACGTGGTAGTTGCATCCAAGCCATTAGGCAGCCCTTGAGGGGGGACTAGAGATTGGGTGGATGAGGGGCTGGATGCCATTCTAAAATGGATGACGTGGCCTAACTCGCCACGGAACCAAGGTTCTCTTTTTCCACAGCAGCTGTGGGGAAGATTACTCGATGGATGGCCACCATATCTGTGATAGACCTGCGCAGCCTTGACCGTCATGGGTGAAGGTCAACTAATAAAGGTCAAATCTTGTTCTGGGACAGAGATCCAAGAACGGAAGCTGTTGCTGTGGTGATGAGTTTGTTAGTGAAGTTTAACAATTCATGATTTATAATTTGTTAATGCTATGTTAATGAATTATGATGTATATAATTTATTAATGTTAGATAGACATTAATGAATTAGGTGTAATTAATTGATCAATGGGGTAAGTGATTAATTAATTGTTGAGTTGTGTGGATGAGGAGGATATGTCCAGCTGGACACCTCCTAGTTAATGTAACAGCTACACTGAAAGATAAGTAGGTGTATTGTTAAGGTGGTTGGTGGTTGGTGAAGAGAAGTGGAGGGTTGGAATAACACCAGGTAGAGGATACCATGACAGAGCCAAACAGTCTACTCTGGGGCTATCGGGCTATCTGTGGCCCAGACGAGTTACTTGAATATATACTGGTGTACTATTGCTTTCTCTTGCACCCTCATGCCGGTAGCTTGTAGTTAAGAGTTGATCTATGATGTTGATGATCTAATATATAATGTATGTTATATATTACTCTGATGCATGTGTTAAGGTGTGATGCATGTTAGTCCTAAGTTGTAGCCAGGTACTCACATCGACCTCCATGTTTCAGGATCTGATATATATATATATATATATATATATATATATATATATATATATATATATATATATATATATATATATATATATATATACATGATGGAGATTCGTGAGTTCGACCATAAACTCAATGGGACCAGCTCACCCCAGTGCCTGTCAAGGTGATTTGTGAGGCAATACTGGGAGCGGTCATCTGAATCTGCCAATGTCAACACTTGAGAGAAGCTTAGTGTAGAATATCCCGGTAAGTCTATGCTAAGACCGCCGCGACGAGTCCGACAAAGAGTTAGTCAACCGATCCAGGTTGGGTCGAGGACTGAAACGTCTCTGGAGTCACACCGGTAAGTTACTGGTGCAGTTCTACAGGAACTCAGTGGTGACTTGGGTACTCTCAAGGGAATGAGTTCCAGTTGTATTGATGAGAGCGACTCTGTTTACTAGTCGTCACAACGGCCAGTTTATTATGTTTCCGGCCCGGCTGGGTCGTAATGGGACACATAGTATAGGTCATGTGAACTATGGTGTGAATCTACAGTTGTGATCCTTACTGAAGCCTTAACGTGGTCAAGGACCGACAACAGGGATTTGCTATTCTTGTGAACACCGGAGTGACATTCTTGTTTGGGTAGTTATCTACCCCATTCCTAGGTGTTGTTGGACAATGACATTGAAAGCTGTGGAGGTATTAGATACCTACAGAAATGTGAAGCATAGTGACTTGTGAATATGTTGAGTTCTTACATTCACCTGTTGGAGCATTCAATTGTGACAATGTTGTTATATGGAGCCGGCGCTCCTGTTGTAGGTTGCAGACAGTTTTCCCATTAACTTGAGAATCCGAAGAGAAAAAGTAATAGATACTAGGGTATTGTGCTACTGTACTTATCTTCCGTTGGGGGACATCTAGAATTCTAGGGTCGGCCCGGACGTCATCAGCGGAGTGGAACTTGTGAGTTATTACGTCATCGAAAGATGACCAGCGAACTTTGGTGAAGTGTCCGTCACGTATCAGACATACGCCTGACCAGTCCTAGTTCTTACTCAGTGGAGGGAGAGAACTTTGGAAGAGTCAACAACTTGGAGTTCTTCTGCACTGAAAGTTCATCGGGTGAGTCGTTAACTACGACGGGACGACAGCACGAACTGAAGTCACATGCTCCATGATGATGACTGATCATCGGTAGACCTTCTCTCTGTTCTCTAGCAGCCATTGTACATATTGTCTTCTATCCAGGCTTTTCAGCCATCCCTCTCTTAGTTCAGTTGACGTATTCAGAAATTAAATTTTGCTTTGTTATCCAGGGCTTTGAGTCTTAGTATGACTGGTGTCTTGTCCGAGCCCCCTGTGGGTATGAATCCCTAAGTGGGGAGGGGAAGGTCAGCTTTCCCGGCTTGAGTGGGGCCTTGTAGATGTAAAGTCCTATTGGGGTGGTCGGGGCAAAGGCTGGGGATATTAACTATAGTAACATACCTGTCCAAGCCCCGGGGGTCTTGTGACAACGTTGTACCAGCAAGCTTTATCATGATTGCCATTCTTTGCCTTGCTCTTGTTCGATTTTTCTCAACCTGTGTTTTCCATGTCAGGCGACGATCAAAGGTGACTGCTAGATAGTTTGGATTTTCTTCATGGCGCAATATTTTTCCATTCATTACCAGCTTAGGTTGCTGAGTTTTATTTGAGAGGGAGAATACTGTGCATGTTGTTTTCTACTCACTTATCTTCACTAGTCATGATTTTGACCAGTCCTCTAGCGCTAATAGGGCTTGATGTATTCTGCTGTTGGGTGTACTAATATATTCTTCAGATGTCCATATGGCTAGTTCATCTGCAAAGGATGATGTGTGTACTCTGGCTGGAAAATTTTCCGTGATGTCATTTATATATGCTAGGAATAATGTTGGTGAAAGGACTCCTCCTTGGGGGACACCTTGCTCCAACAACATCATTTTGCTGGTTTGTCCTTGTACGTTTGTCCTGGCAGTTCTGTTCTCAGGGTAGTGGCTGATCCATTTGTACGTTTTCCCACAAACATGCATTTTTTTGCAGTTTTACTTTCAGTCCTTCCTTCCATACTTTATCAAATGCTTTTTCTAAATCTATTCAGATCGCTAGTGTGTGCTTTTTCTCTTGGAAGGCATCCTCTATTTCCTGAGCTATATAGGTTATTTGATCTTCAGTGGATCTTTACTTTCTGAATCCTGCTTATGGTGGTGTTAAGAGTTGGTTTTCTTCCAGATGCCATGTTAGCCTGCAATTGATAATGTGTTCCATTAATTTTCCTACACAGTTAAGTCGATAGCCATTTAGTTCGTCCAGGTCTTTTCCTTTCTTTGGGTCTGGTATTAGTATAGCTTCATTCCATGCCGGTGGGACTATTCCCCTCTTCCAGCTGTAATTTAGGACTGCTATTAGTTCCTTTTTTTTTTTTTGCCTTAGTGCCTAGTCCTATTAACATTTCATTTGTGATTCCATCCTTTCCTGGTGATTTCTTCTTTTTTAGGGTATTCATTGCCTGTTCCATTTCTTCCATTGTTAGATTTGCCATCATATAATCTGCTGCTGTCTCTGTATTACTATGATGTATCTGTTTATCTTTGATTGCTTTCTTCTGTTCAGTTGTAATATCAATGTGGTTTGCACTGGCATAGTGTTCAATTAGTGCATTTGCAGCCTTTTTTCCTGTAAGCAAGGCATTTCCTTGTTTAATTGTTATTTGTTTGTTTCTAGGTCCTTCATTGTTCATGGCTTTCACTAGTTTCCATAGTTTGTTTCCATCCCTGTCAAAATTCAGGTTTTCTGTTTTTTCCCTCCAACAATCTCTTGTTGTTTGATTTACTGATCTTTTATATTTTGCTGAGATGGCTTTGAGAGAGATGTTCGCTTCAGTTGTTTGTTCTCTCTCTGTGGTCTTCCTGGCATCTTCAACTTTGTCCTCCAAAATTTGTAGTTCTTCAGTCCAGTATGGTTTGTAATTTTTCCTCGCTCCTCTTGGAATAGACTCAGTGGCTGCCTGTATTATTGCTCTGATTAGACTTTCCACCATTTGCTTCATGTTGCCATATCGTGTATTTATGTTTTCACAATATTTGTCTGTTAGCGTGGCAAATCTGTCCCAATCTGCTCGTTTGTAATTCCAGCGGGGCAAAGGCTTTTTGTTCCCGTGGAACATACTCCATATTCATTTCAAGCTTGATTGGTCTATGGTCACTACCTGCTAATTGGTCAATCACATGGCGATCGATTTTGTGGAGGATGTCACCTGTGCAGAAAGCTAAGTCTGGAGTAGAAGTGGTAAACCATTTTCTGGAGTAGAAGCTCAGTGTGTCATCCGCTTCGTTGAGTAGATGGAGATTTGAGTCTATTTCCCAGTCCTCCACTTCATCTCCTCTTTTGTCAGTATCTGGGTATCCCCATTTTTCTGAACGGCTATTAAAGTCTCCGACAATAATGCAATTTGTGTCAGTTATTTCATGTTTAAGAGTGTAAGATCCTTATCTGCTGGGCTATACAGATTTTACATTCTTATTTTCACGTCTTTTATCATTATATCAACACCTATAATTTCTGTTTGGTTGTCAGAGATCACAGATACTTAGCTGCAAGGTATTGTATTTCGTGTAAGTATTAGAACTCCTCCTTTGTGTCCTTCGCGGTCGAAATGTGTGGCCTGATATCCTCTGACTGAGAATTTGCAATTGGCGTTGAGGTGTGTCTCTTGAATGCATGCCACATCTATTCTATCTTTATGAAGACGCTGTGTAAGGGAGACTTTATTGTTATAAACTCCTTCGGCATTCCACTGTAGTATATTGAGTGTCCGGGGTGTTTGGTCAATAGCTCTTAACCTACTCCTCTGTGCCTTGACTCCACAGCACAGGGGAAGGTGACCACCAGTAGTCATGGGTGGACCACCTCGAGGCGGGGGCCCGGCACTATCACCGCCTGATGGGACTTCACGGGATTAGCACCATAACGATTAATTTTGATTTGTGACATCATGAATTAAGTTATGTTGCACTGCTTTGTCAAGCCTGTGGCTCAGTACATCCGATTTCCAATAGCATTTGTTCGGGGTGCTTTCCCTAGCCTTTGACTGTCCCCAGTCTACCTACAAAAGCAGCAGGTTTGTGTGTCACTTGGTCTGGTCCCTCTCCCTTGACCTGTCCGACATGGGTGACCCTACCAGTAGCTGTGCTACCGTCGGCATAGCTCTTGGGGTCATTGGAACACACAAGCACCTCTACCTCGTCAAGGTGGACACACGGCAGAGGGGAAACAGGTAGATACTAGAACAAGTAACAAGTTTCTCCTTTCTTGGACGTGTAATAACAGATGATGGTAGAAGTGAAATCAAAAAGAGAATAGGAATGGCCAAAAATGCTTTCATTCAGACATCAACAAACACATTAGACGTTTCATTTTTGGCAGCACAATTTACTGCATACAGCCTAAGACACTCATACAGGACAAGAAACAAGGGGGATAACACTGCAAGACATACACACAAAGATTCAAGCGCTGAGAATCCATCATATAGGA